>JAOTQP010000870.1:8921703-8934486 GCA_026413545.1 Cichladusa arquata | reverse complement strand
AAAAAAAAAAAAAAAAAAAAATCCCCAAACCAAAAGCAAAAAACCACAACAGCTTTTTGGTAAAATTGTTCAAAATAATTTTTTAGTTCTTGGTTTTGTGACTTTTGAACAATTTAGCTACTTCATTCTCATCTTAGTTCATAATTTATAAAGCCAGGATATAATTTTTTTTATTATTCTAAAGAAATATATCTTTAGAATAGTAACTTACTCATAGCTTTATAAAACTATATAGCGTAAATTAGCAATTCTCATTTACATTCTATTTTTTTTTCAATCATATATGCCATGTAAGCCAATTTAAAAAAAAACAACAAAACAAACTATTAGTAAAATATGTATCTGCCTGAGTAAAAACAACAAAAAATCAATTATGCTATAATTTGAAAGAAATTTTAAATAACTTCAGAAAGAAAGAGCCTTTGTCAACATGGGTTATGGAGAGCTGCAGATATAAAAGCCTGAAGAGTGTATTACAGAGATCATAACTCCAGATGTATGGCAAGAGAATTCAAATTGCATCCTAAAACATAACAGAAATTATCATATCTGTATTGTAGTCCATGTAATCAATTCCCAAGCTTTTGACACCAGAATAATACGCAGTCTGCTTGTAAAATGAACCATTTATGGGGCTCTCTTCAAAAAAACATCTCTAGGCAATGAAGTGGAAAGTTCACATCTGTCTTCAAGGGCAGATCTGGAAGCATTTTCCAGTGTGCAGAAGTGAATTTTTTTGTACATAAAAACAGTTAATATTATGTCCTGCAATAATATACATTCAATATTAACCCAGTACTTCAGAAATAATATTTTTTTTTCTTTAAAGATGGAACTTGGATGAAACCATTTTAATTATTCTGCAAAAACAACTAAGCAAACCTTTTTTTCCCCCGCTGAAAAATCTTGAGTTTCTACTTCTATGTTTTCAGATATTATGTAGTTTAAATTTAGAATTGTGCAAGCCAATTTAAAAAATTTAATTGCAACAGAATAGTGTTTAGATTATACTGGTATCTGAGAGCAAAAGAAAAAAAAAGTGCAAATATTAATTCAGCTGACTGTTGATTCCATAGTGATTTTTGGGAAGTGAAATCATATCCAAAAGGCCTACCTAGATTAATAAAATTCATCATCTTAAGTTTTTTATCAAAGATCTTATTGTTGATCGAACATTTACCTCTGTTACCAATCTGACAGATCCATTTTATATTGCTTCATTTATTTATTAAGATTTTCCTTCAATCTCCCTGATTATGCTACTTTGGCATTTAGAAAAAAGCATTATCCTTTAATGCTTCATTAGCTACTTCTCCATCATAGTTAAAAATGTACATTACAACAATTATGTATTATAGTAAGTGTGTCGCTCACTCAGATGCCATCAGTTCTTTTCAGTTCTCTCTTTCTAATAGAGTTTTGCCCAATAAATTCTTCATGGGACATTGCATTTTACAGAACTAATTTGCAGATTATGCATAATATTGCCAAAACATTCCTTAGAAATGACTTACAGGAATAATATTGCTGCCAATAATCATTAATGAATTTAATTGACAATGTTGATCATGGAAGTAGGAAAACAAAGCCATATCCGCAACAAAATTGAGTATTTTATGACAAAAGTTTATCTTGGAAATTGTAGCATAAACTGTGCTGAACACACGAAGACAGAAAAGAAATAAGCCTGGCTTTGTTTGGTTTTACGTAAAGGCACTCCCTGGATTAAACCAACAAACCACATGAACTAATTTAAAAAGCAGACAAACCAATAAAAGTAGGAAACAGTTTAAGAGTTTAACGAAAACTAAAAAAAACAGAAAAAGACAATAATTACAAAAGTTGTGGAAAACAGACTGCTCCACAGAGCAAGGCCTGACAGGATGAATGCACTATGAAAAGTAAACCCAGCTGGAGGAAGCAGTACAGCAAAACCCAAAGGACTTGGGTGGCTACAAGTTTAGAAAGAACACATTTTACTCTCATGCCATCAATAATGATCCTGCTCAGAAAAAAATATGATTTTACAAAGAGGAAATGAGTGCTGCTCTATTTAACATGGTTTGGTAACCACGTTACGTTATATAACAGCAGTAAGTATGGTAAAAGCACACTTATATAAAAATGCTTCTCTGTAGGACTGGCTAATTTGCCTTTAGTGCTTCCTCTGAAACCTGATGAAGTCTCTAGGAACTTGTATGTTTCCTAGTTTGATTTGAAAAACATGTCATTGTTGATCTAGTGCAAAAGGAGTCCATCTGCAAAAGCAGGGCTAGAAAAATTATCATGGAATCACAGGAGCCCAAATATACTTTTTAAGAGCTTATTTTTAATATTAATGTTTTAATCAATATGTCAGAAAATGAAACCTTTTTGTCAAAAGGACTATCCAGAACATCTATGCTTGAGTCTTTTGTGCCACCAATTAGAAAATTAACTCACCAAGTTTCCAGAATTTCTAGAGATAAGAAAAAATGTCATACTCAGTCTTAATAAAAAGACTATAAATAGATAAAAGACATAAAGGAAATTCTAGAAATTATTAAAAGTCATATTAAACATAATGCAGCATTTTAGACTCAAGCTACTTTTCTTAAATCTCACTCAATAATGTGAAAGAAGTTTATATTTGCTTCCTCAAACCACCCACAACCCTCCTCAAGCTGACCCAGACTGAGTCTACTTGGTTTCAACTCTCCATGCATAGCTGGAAAGTGTCATAATCTTACATTTTTTTCCAATGATGAAAGGTATAAAATATTTCTAAAATGTCTTGTGAAAAAACTGCACGACCACATTACATTTTTATAATCTCCACAGATTTTTAATGAGCCACTTAAAAACAGCTAAGGGAATAAAAAAATCACTGTAGAATGAGCAGACTAAAAGAACTTGGAAAATGCCATTTGAGGGCAACAGAAAGATCACATTTTAGGAAGCTCAGAGAAGTGGTACATATTTTGTGCTGCTTTCTATTCTCATTACAGCTTAATGATTTTCATAAAAAAATAGTTTGTGTTATTTTTTGTTCTCATTGCAATCTATGTGACAAGAAGGCATTATGAGTATGGCATTTTCTACCCCTTTTACAATCATTTTTTACAAGAATAAATTATACCAGCATTCATGGCTGACAGTTTATCACTCTGAGCACAGATCCACTAGGTAGGTAAGCAGTATCTGATTTTAATTTCACATTTATCTGGTGAGATTTACAAGTGTCCTCAGTAAAACTGAGACCTTTGCCAATTTATGCATATGTCATGTCGGATAAAAGTAAGCATGAGGCTAATATACAGAGTTTAGGTGCAAAAAAAAACCCCCAAAACCAGTGAATCTGGTGCCACAACAGGTGAGGTGCAAATAAATATTTATCTTTTCTCTAGCTTTTCTGTCTGATTTAGGCTATTTACTATAACATCAGTTTCAACAGATCCCTGTTGTGTTTTCTAAACTATTATTCCTTTTCTAGATTCCACCATTCTTTCTTCTGTCCTACACAGATCATGACAAACTGCATTTAGACAGTTTGCTCATTTCAGGATGTCAGAGTTCTGCTCAGACTTTAATTCACAATGCTTATAAGAAAAATAACCATTACAGCATTCTGTAGAATAGTCAAAGTGCATTTGGAGAAGTTATGATTTATTTTAGACTATTTAGTGAACCAGACAAAAGCCCAGCAACTGATCTTTGGTTTAGTGTCTGTATTTCCTTTTGCTCCCTGCTCACATTAATTTTGAGGAAATTAAATTTTATATTTGTAGAAAAGGAAATGTCCCACAAGTTTGATGATAAATGTTATAAACTCCTGCTTTCTATGGTATTCCAGAAAAGTGGCAGAAAAAAAATATTTAGATCATTTCACATTTATGAATAGGATTCCCTCTAAGGCCTTTTTAAAATTCTACACAGGGACAATGTGGCCATTCCAAATACTAGGGTTCTAGAAAGGGCTTGCACAAACTCCAGCTAGCTTCCTAAAAATGTTGGAATAGAATTATTATTTCCCTCCCATATGGATGATAAACACTCCCCAGTCTTGATGTGATAAAGAGCATTTGTTGACTTACGTAATACACACCTAGAAGGGATACACGGTAGTGACTGTTGTAACATTCAAAAACTGTTAATTTGATCAATGCACATCAATATTTGCCATTGGAAAAAAAAAAAAAAAAAAGCCAATTAATCCAAACAAGTAACTTGAGGTTCTGTCTTTCCCATAAAACACTTCTGAACTGTTAAAGATTCATTGTGATTTAAGGTAGGCCTGTTGAAGTTCATCCTAAACAGATGACTTAAAATTAAGATATAAAATGTTTTCAAGGCAATCAATTTTTTCCTGTGCAAAACCTGTTCAAAAAATAAGATTATTTAAACTGCAGAAGGATTAACTATTCCTTGAATATAGCAGACTCCAGCTAAAGTTAACCATATCTGCTTAGCCCACCGTGGCTAAAGAGAATATGTGACATGCTTTGTGTGGGTGTATGTATTTTTGTTTACATGCAAATTTAAAGTTTCTAGGTGTGTAGTCTAGTAGTATTCACCACTTAACCTTGACAGAAAAATGAAATATTCTAATTTAATACCTACACTCACCGTAATCTTAATTGGAATCAATTCAATTTTATAAATAGTTTATTTAGTAGATCACATTTTAGTAGTTAATAAAAAAGATGATGGAAAAAAAATAAAGTGCTAGAAGGACAACTTTTCAGGCTGCTCAGCATCTCTCCTAGAAAATACAAAAAAGAACAAAGAAGCACAGAACTGTAAATCTATGTCCCTCTCTTCAAGTGCACAAATACCATCTGAGATAAAATAGAATGGATGTTAGTGGGACATTAATCCTACCTGACTTGAAATACCTGATGATATACCTGAGCTAGGTACAACTAACTTTATGGGGTATGAAAGGATCATGCTTCTCACGAACACAAGTCATTGTCTTATTTATTTGCCTTAAAATTTAATACAACACAGGCATAAAACATTTTGAGAGAGAAAATTAGATGTAAAATATGTACCCTACTTAGCCATTACAGCATTTCCTCTCAAGGTGTGAGTTGTGCTGTTTTGGGCCATCAGCCTCCCTAATGGGCAGGGCCCCATGGGCACCTCTTAAAACAAAGGGGTCGATGTTTGTTCTCTAAAACTGAGTTCAGGTGGCACAGTAGAGCTCCTGTCTGTAAGTCTTTGTGACCCCTTTCCCCTAAAAGCAATTTAGCCCAAACCAGAATGACTCCATCCAGACTGGCTGTGGTAGTATTTTGCAGCTATTATGCAAATTTTGACCATCATCTGACCTGTATTATTATAAGTTGTGTGCTAAAAACATTCCAGGAAACATGCTGATCAAAAGTATAAGCAGTTTCAGTCTATACCTTGTTTCACAACTCATGATTAGTTTACTAATAGTTTATGTTGCTCGTGGTCTCATTATATCCATTGTGTTGGGCAAGAACATAATTTCAGTATACAGTAACACTTTTTTTGCACTACTCCATTAAATATTTCAATGTATTCAGGAGAAATCTATGTTTTAGATGAGACTAAAGGGAATTGTTATATCTGACCAGCTTAAGCACTCTAGCTGAAAATAAAAACCGACAGATTCTTCCTTCTAACTAAGAATAGTGTTTAATTCTGAGTAAACACTATGAATGAATTCACTCATATTTAATTGAATACAAATTAATGATAACCTCTAATATATCATAGCATAGATTATTTGCATTACAGATCAACTCTTAAAAGAGTGTAGTTTGGCCATTACTACAATTTGCCAATTGGTACTTAATTGTAAATTCTTACACTTTTATGTTGTTCAATCCTGTTTAATTCTGCAATTTACTCTCAAGAACAACTTTTCACAATGAATTACAATCTAATTTTATGTCTGTGAGACCTTTTCCATAATTCTGACTCCATTTTCATGCAAGAGCTGTGATAATCTTTATTAAGTTAATTATTTTAAACACCTGTACTGAAAAGGATCAGAATGTTGCAACTGGCTCTTACTGTAATAACCACTATTTGAAATCAGGATTCAGATTTTGTGGACTTAATCTGTCTCTAGCATTTGTAAATTTAAACCAAATTCAGAAATACAAGATTATGAGAGAAGTGCCAAACATACAAGACAAACCATGTTGCTTATTTGCTTAGTTTAGCTCTCTAATACATGATAGTATAGAAGAAATTCTAGACTTAACTTACACTATTGGAATTTCTATCAGAAATTCTGCTGTTCAGGCAAAAAAACCCAAAACAATCCATACCAATCAGCCAATCTGCCCCTTCCCCACACCCAACAAACAAACAAACAAACAAACAAAAAATCCCAAAAAATCCCACAACCAAAACCAACCCACAATGAAGAACAATAAAGGTGAAAACCTTGGTTACCTTCCTGAATATATATACAAGAGGTAGAGGAATTCTTCAGTAATATCTACATCTAATTTGGAAACTGTTGATTATAAACTGTGAAAAATCCAATAAAGAGCAATTAAACACTTGACAGTGGCAATTACTGTATATGAGAGCCTAAAAGCAGTGGGAGAATGAGGAACTGAACAAATAAATCAAAAGTTTCTGAATTTCCAATTACAGATAATATTTTTAATTTTTTTTTTCCATTTTCTATCGATTCATTTTACTACCTCAAATTATCTTGAAAAAATTGAGGCAAACGATATTTTAGAATCTCTTTCTCAGAAGCATTCATATATTATTGCAAGCCCACAAGCCTTCAACCCCAGAACAGATTTGTAACATAAGCCATTTCTCTAGATGGAAATTTTGTTTTATTTTCTTTTTATTCACTCTTCTAGGATAGCAACCTTCTTGACAACATGCTGTTTGTCAGGTTAGTCACGGCTCATTGAGATGAAGTTCACTGAGAAGTTCAGAGGTCACTGAAGAGCAAAGAGCCAAACCTATTTTTTAACAGAACTGATTCTGACTGAAGGTAAATTCAAATCAGCTTTACAAATACACTCAGAGACACACAGCCATCAGCTTGTATTTTATGTGCCTTTAAAAGAGATATAACTATGGTCATAAACTTTAAAAATAAGCTTAAAACTATAATAAAAATGGCCAAATGTGCTATTCTACATTATCCTGTTCCCTTGTAGGGTATACCTTTAAGAGTATATCACTGTTTTTTTCTAAATAGAACAATAAATGTAGAAAACATTGGAATATTTACCTTCGTTAATCTGTCTGCAAACATCAGTGTGAATGTACAATTCCCATTACAAATCAGAGCTAAACTAGTATATTCTTATAGCACAAATCCTCCAGAATCCAGTAACACTCACAGCATTCATAATCAAAGGTGTATCAGGCTGAATAGAAAGTGTGATTAGGCACCTTTGAAAACAGTTTGCACAGTGCATAGTGTCTTACTGAGAGACTGCTCTGAGTTTTTTACGTCTGACATGGTACGAAATGCAATTTCCCAGTAATTCATAGGAACAGAACACTTAGCCTCAACAGGAAACACTACAGAGAAATAACTGGATTCTAGGGAGAGATTAAGGTTTAGCATCTCCTGTGTTATTGCTCAGGCAAGTTAAGGTTTTGCAGGATTTCACTGTTTTAGCCATGTGCTGATATGCTTTTAATGAAGCCTGAAAGAGTCATTCACACATATTTCTTGCTGTTGAGAGAGGGTCAGAGGAAATCACTACAGGCTACAGAAATTTCTAATTCACTTCTGCAAGAGGTAAATTAAATCTAAGGTTTCTCTGAGGTACAGCAGGGCTGGAATCACTGCCCTATTCATGGAGATGGACAGGGCTTGAGCCACTCTGTGACACGTTCCCACCTGAATCATTTCAGTGTTGTATCATAAAATGCTTACTCATGGACATGAACAGTATTCTAAATGGGTAAAAAAGGAATTTGATAAACATATCTTTAGGTCTATGGTCTGAAAAAGACATACAGTCTGTGTGATACATTTTTAATAAATAGTTCTGTCACCACTTGCTCTAAATGATCAAGAAATTACTACATATTAATGCAGCCTTCAGATATCAAAGAGCTAAACTTATATTTTTGGATGTAAATAGAATTTTTAAACTCATTTTTACAATGTTAATTACATATGAAAATTAGAATCCTGGAAAAAAAAAATAATCTACCCCAGACTTTGTGGAAATTTGAAGAATAAACCTTTACTTGAATCAGGTAGAGATTAAATATGAAACTGTCTCTTCTAAAGCATTCCAGAATATCTAACCTGGGAATATTTTGCAAAAGTCTAGAGATTAAGGTAATAAAGGCTTCTTGCCCAGTTTCAAATGCATCTTTCTTCAATGTTTTTGTCATGTCTAAGATTTGAAATCTTTTTGTTCCCATGAAGTAATTTTTATAATTACTGCCCAGCTGTAATCTTACTTTCTTGTTCTAACTTGCCAGCATTCAGAAAATATTAACTCACTTTCACTCTAGAGAATTTATTTGATGTTTATTTAAGCATTTAATTTAATTCAGCAGCATTTCCCTTTAAGTCTTCAAAGTTTCTCACTGACATGCACAGAACGAAGGAAGAAGAAAACAGTGAGAGGAAAAGATAAGTGCACTAAGAACTTCCATTTCCAGAAGGGTGTTATGAAAGGCACAGATTAATCTTATGTGCCTGAAGTGACAGCCAATGTGCAAAGAAATGATTACTTAACACTGATAGAAACTGTCAACCAACAGGACATTTAAGGAATATTTTTGTGGTGCTCAGAGATTAACTGACAAACTGCTGCATAAGGATAGGAAATGTGTAGGTTTATGTAAAGAAACAGCTTCTTTTTTGTGTTGAAACACTGTTTTGAGTAATTCTTTTTGAGGAAAATTACTTTGAATTAAATAATGATAATGCAATTTCTTCATATTGCTAGAATGTGAAAAAGCCACATATGTAGAAGTGCAAGACACCACCTTCTACTCAGAAGTCTTTTCACTTAAAAATATGCACTAACATTCCAAAATAAAAAAAAGGAACTGGAAGATATGAGCCAGTATCTAACAGAAGACTAATGCAGTACAAGTTGAGACTTCAAATTCTTTTTAAGATATTAAATGAAAATCTTAATAATGCTGAGTTAAAAGGTTCAAATATCATTCAAAACAAGAACAAACAGCCCACAGAAATGATCCTACACACAATGACATAAAATAAGTTAATAGAAAATAAGATCTAAAATGCAGTCTCACAGATCTTATTATTCTTTATTGCAAAAAGTAGTTACATTTCTACTTCAACTTTTATTTATGAAGCTGTAGTGAAAAACTTGCTAGCAACATCCTGTTATAGAAGAAAACTCCTATAAGTGTTTATATATAAGGATTCACACACATAAGTGAACACAGTCATGATATGATGCTTAATGAAGAAGCTCTCATTAGATAAGCTCATGTAACTACCAGCATGTGCACTTTCAGCCCACTGCAGTACAAATTAAAACACAATAGTTCCTTGTGATTACACCACTCCTACCAATGTTTAGTCAAATGCATTTTAATACAAAGTAAGGATAAGCTGAGGATATAATTGTTATAAGCAATGAAGCTATTGCTTGCTGAACTCAGCTTCCAATGTAGGCACACCACATGACTAAATGTTCATTCCCACTCTGAGTGAATTTTAAAATGTTACAGTCATATATTCAGTCAGATTTGTAACAAATTGTCTTATCACCAGTTTATGCTGTTATGATGACATAAGCTAACTCATTAAAATGTCATACTAATTTCTTTGCAGTCATTTAACAGCAGATATTCAATATGGAATCACAGAAATGTTCAAGTTGAAAAATACCTTTAAGGTCATGGAATCCAACTGTTAAACCAGCACTGCCAAGTCCACCACTAAATTATGTCCTCAAATGTCACATTTAAATGTCTTTTAAATACCTCCAGGCATGGCGACTCCAACGCTTCCCTGGACAGCCTGTTCCAATGCATGACATCCCTTTTGGTGAAGAAATTTTTGGTGACACCCAATCTAAGCCTTCCATACTGCAACTTGGGGCTGTTTCTTGTCATTTTATCACTTGTCACTTGGGAGAACAGACCAACCCCATTACACTAAACCTCCTTTCAAGGAGTCATAGAGAGTGATAAGGTTCCTCTTGAGCTTCCTTTTCTCCAGGTCAAACACTCCCAGATCCCTCAACTGCTCCTCATTAGACTTTTGTTCCAGAACATTCTCCAGCTCTGTTCCCTTCTCTGAACTCTCTGCAGCACCTCAATGTCTTTCTTGTAGTGAGGGGCCAAAACTGACCCCAGGATCTGAGATGTGACCTCACCAGTGCTGAGTACAGGGACACAATCACTGCCCTGGTCCTGTGGCCACACTGGTGCTGATACAGCCAGGATGTCATTGGCCTGCTTGGCCACCTGGGCACATGCTGGCTTGTGTTCAGATGGCTCTCAACCAGCTTCCTCAAGTCTTTTTCCACAGATCACTTCCCAGTCACTCACCCCCAAGCCTGGAATATTGCATGGAGCTCTTGTCACCCAAGGGCAGGACCTGGCACTTCACTGGGTTAAACCTCAGTATCACTGAAGCTAGCCCATCTATCCAGCTTTTCCAAATCCCTCCAGAGCCCTCCTATCCACCAGCATATCAACATTCTCACCCATCTTGGTGTCATCTGTGAATTTACTGAGGATGCACTCACCAAATAGGGTGGGTACTTGAGTACAAGGATAGGTACCAGAGCTCAGCTGATCTTTGGTCTTTCAGGCTGCTACAATTCAACTCATGTGTTTGAGCACATTTTAGAACTTACTCTAAAATAGCTTCATCCTTTACCAAGCAATTAGTTTGAATAAACTCTTCCTGTAAAGGAATTGGCCAAGAGAAAAAATAAAATCAAATATGAGAAATATGCTATAATGGATCAAAAACACTGTTCTGTGATGAAATTGTAACTGAAAAACTGCATGTTGATGATCAAGACTTCGTTATCAAGCTCCTTGAGGTACAAATGTCTTAATTAAGATAGCTACTGAGTCTAGGGGACTTAGGACCAACACAAACTTTCTTAAACCAGCAGACTTACTGGCTGATATAGAGTCATAAAACTGTTTCAAAAACAACAGCAAAGTGATCCTGTATTTGGAAAAGGATGTGATCTCATGAAACATATCTGTTGCAATTAAAATTTTCAACATATACAAGCAACAGAAAGGTCCATTTTGTACTTACATAGGGGTTTTTTTGGCATTTCAGTATCAACAGATGTCATGAGGTGAGGAAGCATGTGGCACCAATGTGGCAATCCTATCTCAGAGCAGAGATAGCCTGCAGAAGAGCTTTTGTAAATGTCTAAACCCACACTCCCTTGGCTCACACCTCTTATCTAGTGTAATGGTCTGACCAACTTCTAAGTAGGAATCGTGCCATGATAACAGATGGATAAAAGTGTAGGCAGCAATAGGAGCATGTACCAGCATCCAGTATATTTACTGAGACTTGGAAACCTATCCAGGCATGACTCAAGTGACTGAAATAAAAGTCTATGGTCAGAATGGTTTGCCAATGGCAATTCATCTCTTGCCTCAGTTAACATTTCAAAGTACATACATTCTGCCCTTTCTAAGTTAGGGATAACATAGTAGGAAAATAGGCTTTCCAGTAAATATAAATCATATTTTCAGTCTTATCTGACTTGAGGGTGTTGCATTCTGCTGGCAGATCTGGGACTGTTGCTGTAGCTACCCCACACAAGACTGGGACAGCCTTGGAGATCTTTATTTACAAGACTCCTTAGGGTGAGTAGTGCTGTTTTATCAGCACTTTAGTCATCATATTAATTGCTGAGCTGGCCCCTACTGTGCTGCAGATGAGGAAGGCAGGTTGCTATTTTCAGAATTCTCTGAAGAGGTATTTGTGCCCTGTGACAAAGTGGTTTTCCACCCCATTATGTAAAAGCTTTTCAGACTAGCAGGAGGAAGCCTCTAATAGCTCTTGAGAGACATAACTGGCTGGATTGTCAATAGGGTAAAGGGTTTTCTACTCAGATTTTCACATTCTGGTTACAGGAAACTGCTACAGGAAACCTTCCTGACTCTTGCATCCAAGGTTTCAACATTAAATTGAATAGGACTGTATCTAGAGAAAGATCAATCAATTAAGCCAAAAAGGACCCATGCAAAAAAAACCTCCTCAGCAGTGTCTGCTCAGAGGGCAGGCAGCTGTGATGTTGTCTCTGCACAAGGAAAGTGCTTGCTTTTTTCTGCCAAATGCAGATCACTATTCCATTCCATGAAGGAGACCAGGGAGCTGGTCTCCTTCCATAGTGATCACGCTGGCAGCAGCATATGAAAAAACAAAATGAACTCTGCCCTCAAAATAAGACTCATAGAAATTAAATTTGTGTGTACCTCAGCATACAGTGCAGCTGAAATTCAGTTTCTAATAAACCTGAACCAGAACCCTACGACAATATAAAATGGAGCTGCATGGGACAGAGGAAGGAAGAGCAAGAGTTATGAAAACTCTTGTACCGACTAGTGTTCTCAAGAAGCATATAGGACATTTATTAAACAAACTTGCCTTCCAGAAAGCTTTTAGGCTGCAGCACAGGTTCACTGATTCTTGTAACAATAAAGATATGACACATGGCATGATACAACCAAATAACACATTTTAGTGTCAAGTCTAAAATGCCCTCCTGCAAACTTGAAAAAAGCTCCTGTCTTCTAGTACTTGGGGGGGGGGGGGGGGAAGAAAAAAAAAAAGAAAAAAAAAAACACAAAACC
>JAOTQP010000870.1:8890209-8907314 GCA_026413545.1 Cichladusa arquata | reverse complement strand
AAAAAAAAAAAAAAAAAAAAAAAAAAAAAAAAGACTGAGTCTAGCAGTCTCTTCTGCAATAAATGTTGGGTGTTTTTCAAACATAGGTGAATAAGGGGAATTAAAGGGAAGCACTCACAAAAAATTAATTACTTACAGGAATTAATTTTTGGCAGGATGAAGATAGGTTTGGGATTTCTAGAAGGATATTGAAAATGGGATATTAACTTATAAAATAACTTCTCTCAAGACAACCTGCAATGCCAAAAATGGAACAAATTAATAAGAAAACCATTCTGCAAAAAGGAATTGGTTCCTTGTAACAGTGTAAATCAAAAATAACTTCAGACAAGTCAGGTAAGATACACAAATGTGAAACTGGGTTAGTGTCAAGCATCTTTCTGCAGTGCACAAAGTTTCTCATTGCCACCCAATTCAGTGTCCAATGTACCATATGGATCCTTCAAAACTCTGGAAGAGTGAGACATCTTTAAGAAAATGATACTCAGGCAGTGGGATCAGCTCAGGCAGTTGGTTTCCAGCTGGTGGATTGAAACACATGTGCAATAAAAGGGAGAAGGCCAAATGCATGCCCATGCATTGAACCAGCCTTCCAGCATCCTCTGTAGAGACAGTTAAGGGATCACTGATGCTGAGTGGCAGGAAGATAAAGTTCTCCTGCTGTTGTAGTTTACTGCTCAGAGGTGTCTGTCCCTTTTGCTAGATGGGAAATGAGAACTGACTGGAGATTCCCCATTACACGACTGATTCAGTCCACCATGTCAGTAATTTGAATTAAAGAAAGAATATTTGAATTCATAAAGCACTGACAGAAAAGCAGAGAAATCAGCTGTGTACTCTACAAAATATGCTTCATGTTTCTATGTAGATTTCAGTTTAGGTCTCGTTTATTTAGCACATGGAAGTCTTGAAAAAACCCATGGTGTAAGTAACAGCCGTGAGAACACTGAAAAGCTGAGGGCTACATTATATAAAAGTTGGCTACAACATGAAACAGTAGGTCCTTATGTCATTCAAGTACTTTTTATGATTTATATGTTGAGATTTTTAGACACCTGGACAGTTTCTCTCCTTGTGGAATTGTAAGTGACCCAAAGCATGTACAGCATGTGCCTCTCTTGACAAGGGCCAAAACTTCCAACTGTGAGGCATTCATAGGAAAATGTCAGGTCATTCATGACTGAGTAAATGCATGTTCCAAGAGGAAGATCATGTATTGTTAGTTTTTCTGGTGTCTCCCATACCACCTCCCCAACCTCCCCAAGTCTTTGCAAGAAATATATCATGATTAAGCAGCAATTTAATTTTCTTAGATTACAGGATTAATCAAAACGCATTGTATCAGATAGCCTCACCAAATACAGCAGGTTTGACGAAACCAAAATTTAATTTAAAAAGTCTTGCCAATATAAGTGGATTGAGGTTTACACCTAACACATGAAGCCACTGGTGAACTACTTTTTATTGTTTCTCACACACAATTTGCAGGTGATATGTGGGAGTATGACAAGTAACTTTGCAGTGCTAAGAATACAACATCTTGGCAGAAGTGACAGATTCCATCCTGGAATCCATGATTTAATAAAATAGCTTGCACTTCCTTGTATTAACGTTCCAAGGGGAATAGAGTGCCATAATAAAAATCCATTTCTCATACAGTCAACATCACTCCCTACCAAGAACATTTCTTCTTTCAAGCTGACATCTTCTGTATTTGGGAACGTCAAAAGTGACAGCAGAAAGCATTTGCAAGACTGCATTTCCTCAATAAGCTTTCTACAGACTTTATTCTGAAGCACAACAAGTCTGCATAAATCTCTTGTTTGATTCAACTCAACAACCTATTTTGCAGTTCTGCTGGTTTAAATGTGTGACTCATTCAGCAGCAGCAGAACAGTTCAGATCCTACCAAAATAAGAATCAGCAGAATCAAGATTTCTATCTTTGCATCTTTTTCATTATTTTATTTTATTTTTTTTTCAAATTTTTTTATTTTTTTTTAATTTTTACCACTTCAAAACTAAAAGGCACTCTTACTGTCAAATCTATCTTTACATTCCACATCTCCCCATGCTGCTAAAAATTAATATTTCTGTGAGGCTGAGATCAACTTTAGACGTGACAGTTAATCAAGAGCGCAATAAAGAGGATTAATGTAATTTGTGTCATAGAGGTGAAGTTATCTTGGATCATGGACATCTGGGTAAACTTCAACTCATGCACAAACTTTCTAAACAGGTTAGACACTTTATCAAAGCTCCAGAGGCTTTGGCCATATCAAATTAAGGAGAGCTAAAAGTGCCTTCAGGCACAAAAATTCAACACTTGATGTCATTTAAATGTTAGACAGACCACTAGTCTTGGTTTCTTATCATGCAAATAGCATCATCCCAAGCAACCTTCAATGAGCAGACTGTGGGAATTTGCCTGGGCCAGGTATGGATGTGACCACTTAACTTTATTGAGTGAAACAGTTCGGTTCTAGGGGAGTGTATCATTTTCTGCAAGCAGGTCTCAGCACCCTCTGGAGATACTCAAATCACCTGTATAAATGTAGCTGAAGAACTGGCTCTTAATTTATTCTTAACCTTGATGAAGTAGTGAGGACTTCTGCCACAGAAGATAAAAGGCTGTGATTTTAGGTACAGGCTTGCCAGGTTGGGTAGCTCCCATCCTACACTGCTGTGCTGAGACCCCATGATCCTGAGCCCAGTCTGCTGTCACTGCTCCTGTGCACTCTTGGTGTCCCCTCATACTTCTGGATCAGCTGTGGCTCATCTCCTGCAGCACAGAGCATGAAATAGGCAGTGGTGGTCCACTGTAGCAAAAGGTATGTCCCATAAAAAATGCACATTCCATCCCCACCCACCGCAGAGACAAACACTAAGGATGTCCAAGTCTCATCTGAGGATGTGCACTCCACATGCCTGGACTGAGCCCTGGTGATTTGGCTTCAATAGTAGAGAGATGAGGCAGCTTTCACCCCTGTCCTGTGGCCAGATGAGAAACATTCAGCCACCAGATTACTCAAAGCTTGAAGGCTCCACATACAGCAGCTTTCTGGTCAGCAAAACCAGATCACTCACAGCTCCCCATCATGGTAATGCACTGTGAAACCAACTCAGACTTCTTCCAAGACACTCAGACACTGTATTCAGCACTGTGTAGTTTTTACATAAATAAAACTAATTTATCCAATAATGTAGAATGAAGCCACTTGACACCAATGTCAAGGAAACTTCTTACGAATGACTAGATTTTGCAAATCAGAAAAGAATAAACTCATTAAAACATGGATATCACAAATTGTGTTGTATTTATTTGATAAATCATAGCTCAGTAATCTAGTAGATTACTAAATGCAATCAAGCTTTGGTAGTGTGAGACCTCACTAAAGCATCTGCTATTAAGTCCTTACTGAGGTCTTTAAAAGAGAGACAAGAATTTTTCTTTTCTCCCTCTCTTTTTGTTGGGAGATTATAAATTGAGCTGCTTAATGAAGTGAAGATTATCACTGTTTTACTGAACATAACTGTAACACAATATTTACATATAATTAATTTATCTGTGACTTTCGAAGCCATCAAGAAGCTCAAAATGTAGGTGAAATAGATGAGGGACAAAGAAAACAGAAAGAAAATTTGGATTTCTTTTATATCTTTTATGGTAAAATGGAGGGAATCCTTTGGAAAAATACCCAAAAGTTTTTTGCTGGTTGCACGGTGATCACAGTGTTGCTAAATATGGCTCCCAACAGCAGGCAGAGAAGTTAAAACTGTTCAACAAATCTGTACAACAGTGCACAGGGAGAACCCAGCTGACAAGGAAGCAATGTAGCCAGGCCTGGATCAAGCCAGCATGTTCAGCTAGCCAATTCCTTTGTCATTCCAGTCACTCATGCCTATTTAAAAAATTGATAATAGAAGGATGTATTTGGTTTTTTGTCATTTCAGTATCTCTTATGCTGTCTGATCCACCTGATAATCAGAATCAAAAAACTATCTCATGAGCATCCCCAACTCCAATTATTAATGAAGAAAAGCAGAAGTTGAATTAAAACTGCTGAATATCAAGAATGGATACTAAAACAAATACTTCTCTTATTTACATTCTTGATTTCCCATCATTAAACTGTGATTAGAAATCATATGAATAATACAAATAAGAAAGTTGCATTGAGTCTCTTGACCTTGGAAGTCAGATTCTCCTGATGCTTCTCAGATCCCTTTAGGATCCCCAAAAATGTTGTTGTCCCAAATGTTTTTAATGACTATCATTCCTGATTCTCTATTGAAAGATAGTAGTAAATTAAAGTTCTTTCCCCCCTTTACATTATAAATATAGAGAGCAAATTAAAATCTGTATGTTTAAAGAGCTTGATACTAAGGTGTAAAATGCATCCCATCAGACCTCATAAGAATTTTCTTTCACAGCAGGCCATGCCAAATTCTAATTAATTTAGTAAAATGTGTGTTAGGTGTTGAATTTTCTTTTCATAAAGAGGTTGTTCCACACCTGTCTAAATTCTCATTAAAAACTAAGTTTTCTTGTCAGTGAGTTAAAAACATATCTCACGATTCAGTGACACATTTATGATCTACAGGGCACAATTATGGGAAGGGTGAATGTCTCATTAAATTTTCAGGGACTAAATAGAAAAATAAAACCATATTTGCTATTAAATGGGCATTGCTTCCCAGGGTGGAGGCAACATCAAGAGGAGATTCATTGATCTCTGAGACATTCATTGATCTCTGTCTCTGACAATGGGAGAGCTTTTTAGCAGAATGAAACAGAAGAAAAATTACATGAACCTAAACTTGAGAATAATCAGTAGTCAGATATGCTTGAGCATGTCTCTAAGTACAGTAGCTATCCTACTAGCTTTATATTTTCAATAGAACATATTGTTTCTATTTGCCATAAGTAATAGTGGTGTCAGTGCTGTTGGAAGTCAGTAGTCCATTCCTCAGTCAATCAATTGTAAGAAGGGGAACTGATCCACTCTTAGGGTCCCAATAACCCAGCCATAAGAATAAAGGTCTCCAAAATACTGCAATGCATTCCTCCATTCATCTGCAAGGCATAGTTTAAAAGTCAGTAAACAGGATATTAGTTTTGAAGCTATGCATCTGAGTAGCAAGTATTAAACATCCTTCACTGCATTTAGCATGATGGCAGGAAGGCCATCTGTGTAGATGAAGAAAATGCCTTCACAGCAGCTACTCCTGTGCTTCATCTTCCTGTCAAATCTCTCTTCCAGGGTGCTCCATTACCTTTCCTTGCCCTCTTTTTTTGCTTCTCTTGGCTAGCTCTTTGTCCTTCCTTTAGCTTGTGAGAAGGGGAACACCCAACAGCAGCAAAGCTGCTCTCCAGCTGGGCAGAGAAGGGCAGATCCTGCACTCCTTGGTCCATCTCCAATTATGCATCATGAAGAAGAGAGAAGGAATCAGAGAGAACAAAACTCTCTCAAAGAGAGAAAGGAGAAGTGAGTGGAGCTGCCACTGAGCTATTTTACATCTGCTCCCCCTGGCCTAGTGTTGGGAAAGGTGCAGGCTCACAGAAAGAAGGGCAAACACCAACTCCTCCACCTCCCAAAGCAACACTAATCCATTGCTGCAGGCAAAAGGTTATCCAAGAAAGAAAAATTTAAGGCCTGTACTTCCCTGAATTATCTTGTAATTGCTTTTATTCTAATAAAAAAAGAAATGTAAACAAGAAAAATATCCGGCACAATAAAGACTTTCTACAAAAGATGAAAACTAACTCTCCATCTGTTGATCTTCTTTAGCTTAACAGGAATATGAAGGCTTTTTGTGGTGCTAGTTTGGTTTTTGTCCACATGTGCACAGAGATTTATTTCTAGCCCTACACATCTGAAGGTAGAATATTCACTACGTGAATTCCCAAGATAGTTCCAGGAACACAGAAGAACAGGTCAGCACACTATTGTTGCAGAGAATACTTCATAGAGCACAAATTAAAATATGGTTGGAAAAAAAGAAACATTTTTAGAAAGGTTCTCCCATCTAAAAGCATGAAGATTGAATAGAAGGTTATGAACTGGTTATTTCTAGTTTCCATCTGATTCTTGAATTTTGCAGACATAAGCAGTATAATAAAGGAGAGGATGAGACAATAGTGTAAGCTTCTAAAAACACATTGTTTTTTCTTGTCTTAAATTATCCAGAAATCTAAATATAATAATGTATGGATTCCCTTAATTGTAATTAACAGGGCAGAGGTTGTGGTTCACAAGGATATAATTACTGCATTTTACCAGAACACAAAGGAGAACAACTTGGAAAGAACAGAAGAAAAGAAATATCACAAGCAAATCTGATTTAAAAGAATGTAGAGTACTATTGCAGCTCAAAAAAAAAATGAGATTGCTGATTATAAATCACTCAATTGCACGGGAAAGTACAGTTCACACTCACGCTAATTAAATGATGTCTTAGTGAAAAAATGCAAAAAGTCATCTGAAATTAAATTATCTTAAAAGATTAAAGTTACAAAAGCCATGACAGTACTTAGACCAGAACTGCAAACTGCCAAAGGCACATAATGTTCCAAAGCAATGCAGAAAAGAGAAACATGTCAGAAGCATTTATTTTTTAATTCTGTATAAGCAAGCCAAATTGGAAGGCAAGATACCTTCAGTTTACCCTAGGACAGGGTGTTCATAACCCTCTATTTTCACTCATATACTATAAAAGACTACTACTCAGTGAATTAGACTGTTTCAGATAAATTAGCAAAGAAATCAAGTATTAAAATTAGACTCATTTTCAGCTGGAAGACTGCAACTGGACACCATAATGTGTTCTGTAAGCACTATTCCACTTTTCAATAATTAAATATTCATTGGACTACAGATATAGACTGACTGTTTTGGCAAGCTTAAGGATGCAGAGATAGGAGATGAAAGCTCATACCTTTGCTTCAAATAAAGCTTAAAAGATACTTGAAGGTGGGATTCCCTCTGTCCTGGGGAATGCCTAAGTGCTTGCTATTTGGAACTATAAAGTGAGGTAACACTGTTATTTCAGCTCCTGAGAGCAAATCAGCCCTTTCTCCAGAGGAAAGGAATCTTTCAACAGTCAGATTTCCTACATATATATAATTTACTGACTAATATTATTGACACTGCTTCAGTAAAACTATCAGGGTCATGGAACAGATACAAGCCCATGTCTACCCATCCTGTTTTGCTGTTAGCATGCATCCTGGTTTGATATTACCTCTGTAAAAAATTGGTCAGTCTGGGGGACAGTGTCAGACAGACCCCCATCACTACAAGGCTCCTTCCTGCAGGAGTGTGAGCAATTTTAGGTGTAGAGATGCAGCTTGTGCCATGCAAGGCCAGCCAACAGGCTTCAGCAGAGATACTTCAGAGGCCACAGCATCAGGCTGACTTTTTTTGGAAGCACCAAAATCAGCAATGGGATTCGACCCCACAATTGGTATATTCACAAGGAAAGTGTCAAAGAACACTGGAAGGATTTTGCTGCTAAAAGTTTGCCCCAGAACTAAAACCTGGGGAATTTGGAAGACAATGGTAACACAGATTTGACCAAAACAGTCTCTTTAGGAGACTTTAGGGGCTGTCCTGTGCAGGGCCAGGAGTTGGACTTCCATGGTCCTAGCTTGTCTCCTCCAACTCAGGATATCCTGTGATTCTGTGAAGCAGCCATCCTCAGAAAAAAGGGAGGACATCAGGAGAGCCTGGTGTCCCGTAACTGCTGGTTCTGAGAAACAAAGAAGGACAAAGAAGAATTTGCAACTGCTGTGGCATATGATACCACACATAGAATCTCATCTGAGTTTAAAAAATACAGAATTGCAATTTGCAAACGCTAGAGAAATTCCTAATAAAAAAAAAAAAAAGGGGTTATGATTTGGATGAGTAAGAATAAAAAGAGCAGTTAGAATTCTTAGAATCAACTCTTGAAAAAGCAAACTGAATTTTTCCAAGCAAAATAAATTGTCTAATAAAATGAGGCTTATAACAAATGACAAAAGAATTGCATGAGATAGTATCCAAAATACTAAAGGAATACAAAACAAAAAACCTGCGGCAGTAAGGCAGAGAGAGTTCAAAACAGTAGCACAGCAAAAACAAAACACACAGTTGCATACATTGTCAAAATGAAAATAAGCTAAGAAAATGCCCAGCAGATAGAAAACTTTTGCAAATGCAGCCAGCATATACATGGCAGAGATAGGAAAAAAAAGTATTTTTTTGATCAGTATTTTTGGAAGAGTAACACATGATGTTGCGAAGAAAGTGGAAAGAGAAGTCAAAATAGACAAAAAGAGGATCTCAGCTGACATCGCAGGCATTTGTATCTGCCATGGTTTCATAAATATTTGATAGTGTATGTTTGTAATTTGGGAACGTGCAGCAAACTTAGGTGTTGACAAATTGGACAAAATGGCAACACTCCTCCTATGACCTCAGAGGAAGTGGAGGCCCATTCACCTGCAGCTTTCATTTGGGAGATCTCACTAACCACAGCAAAGAAAATGGAGGTACCAGGATAAGAGGATTCTCAAGCTCTTAATATTTAATTTTCTAGAAAAGCCAGCACGCAAGCAAGACTACTTTAAAAATTTATCAAACAACATTTGTGAGCTGAAGTCAGGGAGCTACTTGTATGCTCTTGAACTTGGACGTTGCATTTATTTGATCTTTTCATTTGGTTTTGTACTTTTATGGATTGACCTCACCAGACACAACCTATGAGAGGCATTTTGAGGCTCCTGTGGGCAATAAAATGAGAAACAAATATGTGTGGGGTTTTTTGTTGTTTTTCTGGGTTTTTTTTTTGTTTTTTTAAGGAAAAGAAGGAAACCTAACAGCACTTAGGTAAAAACAGCTTTAGGAGTTTCAGTAGTTCGCACTCTGACTACACAGGGTGTGGGGCTTTCAAGGGCCACCTACTAACCCATTCCCTGCACTAGCAGTGTGAGACTCTAAGAATGTTCTAAGGAAGCCTTTCCCTTTCTTGAAAATAATTCTTAAAAAATTAACAACAACACTAAAAAAAAAAACAAAACCTTGCTAATATTTTGCACCCATTTTAATGTAGTTTAGCAATTACTGAAAAGCAGTTATAACAAGGTGAATATCACTTGTGGGAAAAAAAAAAAGTTTTGAGTTTCACCAGACATGTATATGACTAACAGGTCTTACTTGGCTTTCAGCACCCTTCAATTCAGAAATCAAGGCTAAATTCATAGCAGCCATGTCCTAGGGAGTAATGAATGTCTGGTCTGAGACATTCAGATCTATAGTTATACAGATATTGTCTTCTGTTTACTTCATTAGCATCTAACACATTTTTCAAACACCATTAAGAAAAGATAAGCAGAAGAAATGTCTGATGCATGAAATCCAGACACCTACATTTCAAAAAGTTCCAGTAAGAGGAAGAGCCTTGGCTTTTCTGACTTAAGAAACATAAGCATTGGAATAAACAGTTGTGGTTCCTATTCATAGACTATGAATAGGTTCTTATCCAAGAAGAACAGTTATTGAAGCAGAATTCACTCATTTATGGTTAATAATAAAGGTAAACCCAGAATTTTTCAGTATTTGTGAGTAATTCTTTAGTTTCTTTATTTACATGAGAAAGCAATCTGTAATTGTAAAATCTCATTATTCTTTCCTGATTATAGAAGTAATTCCTGAATCAGGTTACAATGGATTAATTTCACTTTATTTTTATAGCATATGACAGGCTGCAATGGATTAATTTCACTTTATTTTTATAGCATATGAATGCTTTATATAATGTTACACAATATGACACTGAGTATTTGTTTCTTCATCTTCTGCCCTGGAGTGCAGTGGTGTGCTGTATAGCTCACACCAAGTGCAGTTTATAAATTTGCTAGAAAAGGTGGTACAATAGGAGGCAAGTATTTAATCCCTGTGGACAATACTTCCCTAGCTTCCACTCATGGCTTTAAAAAAGCAAGATTGTTCAGGCAGTATATAACTAATTATAGAAGTAACTGTTTTATCATAGGAAAAAAAAGAAAAGAGATGTTGTTATCAATCATCTCTGTCCTTTACTGCTTACCAAAATATCCTTAAGCACAGCACATACAAGAATTTTCTTATGGAAGCATTTCACCTTGCATGGTTTTATTGGTTCTTCAAGTATACTTAGAGCTGGGCTCATGAACAAACATACATGACATTGAATTTTCACCTTTTGCAGAATTTTAACATAATACAGTCTGAATTCTACTAGCACTGATGTGAGGAAATTATTTCCAAGATAAGTCTTTAGTAACACACTGACATTCCACTTGTATGCAAGCAAATTTCAAAACAAATTTTCCTTTGCCACAAGAGAAATTTATACTAATATTACCATAAAATTTGTTATTAAACTATCATACATTTCAGTCCAGGAGATTATTAAAACAAAACTACTGAATCATAATTTACATTTTGAGCCCTCTTAAATTTTTCATTTTGGCTTAAAGTTACTAACTTTTATTTAAGATAAAATTCAATTCCTTATTAATAATAAGAGCAATGAACTGTCTGTTGCTCTGTATATGCTATTGTCAGTATAGACCAAATTTTGGCTTCATTAACTTTCCTATATCCCCCAATTTTCTTCATCAAATCTAGTGCCATACCATCATGGTGACACTCCACTCTTCCTGGACGTAAGACTTCATTTTGGCACTGGCCTTATCCCCCGCAAAAAAAAAAAAAAAAAAAAAAAAAAAAAAAAAAAAAAAAAAAAAAAAAAATTCCTACAGTGGCTTTATCTGCCCAAATGTTTAGCATCAGAGCTACATTTGATGCCCCTACAGTCCCTGGAGAGGTGTAATTAACTGATTTTAGATGGCTGCCTCAGGGTGAGTGAATATTACATTTCCTTAATGACATAATACGCAAGACTTCCAAAAGTTCTGATTTATGTTGGCCTGTGAAAGTTGATTAAAGGTATCAAACCTAATAATGATTTTACAGCAGTCCACCTGTGAAACAGGAGCATTTAATATTAGAGTTCACAGTGGAAAGGAAAACCCCAACCAAACAGGGATAATCTGTGCTATGGAAGGTGAAGAGTTTGACCTTTTTATTTTTATTGACACTAGTAAGACCACAGAAACAAGTTTTGACATAAGAGTTTATTCTGAACAAGATTTTTGTAGACCACAGCAACCTTTAACAGCATTTTGTGAAAAATAAATCTAATGCCATTCTAAATAATATTTTTGATGATGAAATGAAGGAATCGCTTTTCTAATATCCATAATTATTGACTATTCTTTATTTCCCTATATGAGTCATTTTCAATGATGAAAAGGAGGTTTTATTTCTGGAAGAAAGCACAGAGGGTCTATAATGATTTCTATTCGATGTCAATTGCCATTGACTACTGCAGTCAATGACAATTCCATACACAGGGCTCTGACATCATTAAAGGAATGAAAAAAATAGCTTATTTTTTTTCTGTTTTCCTACTTGCAAATACAGTTTTGTAAACCTTTGACTGGAAAAATACACTACTCACACTGCTTTATGCATTTTGCTTAGAACCATTAAAAGCAATCAGATTCTTAAAGTGCATAATTAAAAGATGTGTAAATCTTTGCCAAGTAAGGCCATATAGTAATTTATAATGAAAGAATGGGGAGTCTTCATCCCAGT
Organism: Cichladusa arquata; assembly: GCA_026413545.1. Taxonomy (NCBI): domain Eukaryota; kingdom Metazoa; phylum Chordata; class Aves; order Passeriformes; family Muscicapidae; genus Cichladusa; species Cichladusa arquata. Next base: position 8,895,628 of record JAOTQP010000870.1, on the reverse strand, counting down.
GAAAATAATTTTGCTTCTGGATGAAAGAACTGTTCAAACCATGAGGGAGATACTAAAAAAAAAATCAACTATTCAGAATGAGAAAGCACTGCCAAACTTTTGTAGAAGGTTGTAAGACTTCACAGAATTTGGGCTCAAAAGTACAATACTTCTAAGAGTAGAACAGAAGTGGGTCAGGACCTGGGAAGCTGGACTAGAGTGGTTGCATCATCAGGAAAGAATAAAAAGATGCCACTTTGTAATCTGGGAAGTGAAAGAGGAAAAGATATTCTAAGAATAGAAATAATATTTCAGGAATAAAGGTATGTAAATGTATGTGTATATTTGGGGGAAAAGAAAAAGGAGAAAAAATACACTGAAATTTATGTATCAAAACGATATGCATCTCTTTTTTTGGAATGACCAGGAATACAACTTCATAAGCGTTTTATGATTTTTTTTTCCTCAAATAATGATAGAAGTCAGAGAACTGAAGCTTTGTAAATAGTTTATATTTTCTTATCTATTCTTGTATCACAGACTCTTGCTGCAGCACAATAAAAAGTAACATCTTTGTTTACATAAACAGGCTTATTAAACCAGCAGGCCTAACAATTTTCACACAGCAACATATTCTTGTGTGTTAAATGTGAACTGCATGCTATTAAAATTCTAATTTCCATAAATCCAAATAGAAATAGATTGGGATTTTCTTCAATCTTCAAGTCAAAACAATAAACCTTTCCAACATGCTGTGAAAAATTACAAAGTGATTTCAAAGCAGAATTCAATAATGAAGTTCATTTTGAATTCTCTTCATTAAGCTCGAACAAGTCATGATTCCAACATCCACCTGCAAGTATTTATTTCAGTGATACACTACAAGCTAAAAACCATCATTAGTATTTTTGTACCCTCTAGCTAGACATCTTTAAAGACAGGCATCGTACCCAATCTGTAGAACAGACCATGAGAGTAAGGATAATTACCAAGAAGAAGAGAACCACTGGAATAATTGAGTGTTGAGACATTAATATAGCAACAGACAATTAAAGTATTCCTGTGTGGTTCCACACTGAAAGCACAGCTTTGCACATTAGCTGTGTGAGGAACTCTGTTGGCTTTGGTGGCATAGAGCTGACTGAAGACAGCATACGTATGTTCATGAAACCCTACCTCATTTTTTAAATTTCTATGAAAATTTCTCATCTTCATTTGCAAAGTTAAAAGCAAAAGACTGCTACATGAAGTATGAGATACTATTTTCAGTAGGCTTTGAAATGTCTCTAAATTAGCAAAAATATTCTCAAGTCTTTAATGGACAGTCAATTAAAACTATAGTGTGCTGCTCCAGTGAGGTAGTGTGACTTTCTCTGATTCTTCTTTGGAATGAAAGGAAATTATAATATTTGTTTTGTCAACAAATTGCCCATGGATCCCTATATCTGATATGAAAGAAGCAACAAACTCAATAAATTACCTTTGACAACTTTGAGATTTGCCCATAGAACTTCTCTTCCCCCACGGGATAAACACTAGCTGATCTAAAATGTCTTGAAAGCTAAAATGTGAATTTATTCACAAAATGGCAATTCAGGCTTTCACACCGTTGTTCTGAATGGTTCATCACCTTGATTGCTTAAGGGGAATATGGTATCTAGAATAGTTTGGTGACAGTCTCTTCATTTAATCACAGCAAGAAAAGTGCCAAACAATTAAAATTTAGGCCTTGAAGGAACTCCTTTGGATACTCATGTGCCTTACTAATAAAAACTGCTAGTGATCATGGCCTGATGCTGTGCAATGCCAGGACGCTGTGCCTAAGATGATGGAAGTGCAGAGGAAAAGGAAAGAAAAAAGAAACTCTTTGGATAGATATTTTCTCACTTTCTTTTTTCACTTGTATGTGATCTTTCCACTACTGGCCTTTCCATGGGTCTTTCTTTGTGTTTTCCACATTCCCTATTCTGTATTTTTCTCGTTTAGTATGCTCACGCTCATGTGTGACACTTTCCTTAACAACTTTTTTTTTCTTTCTTTAAATTATTTTTAAATTTCTTAAGAACCTTTATCCTCTGTGGCTTCACCTCACTTAAAATAAAATTATGCAATTATTTATTATTTTTGCATTGGTTTAAGAGTTTTTAATTTCATTTCCCTGGAGCCTTTTGTTTTCTGTATGCTCTTTAAATTCCATCTGCTCAACTAAGTTGATTGAACACATAAGACCTGAGCCTCCTCTTGTACCTTTACCACTCTTTTACATCTCTCACATTCAATGGAAATACTTTCATTTGCAGTAGAATTATTGAGAGCACAACCCTAACAGGTGAAACAGTGATGTATTAATCTGTCTTGTCTGAAGATCTCCTACTGATGTATTCATGGGACTAGAGAATGACTCCCAAGCCTAGAAAAGCTCATACTATGTCACACCATAAGAGGGAACATACACCTTCACTTTTCTGCCAGAGAACCACCAACACAGTCCTCACACTATATCAGGTACTTGGAAATGAACAGGAAGATGAGGATCTTAGTTTTGAAACAAAACTTTGAATGAGATAAAATGGTAGAAATGATTGAAACAAACAGTACAACCTTACACAGCAGAGAAAAAGAGATTTCCTGAAAAAAAGTTTCATTTCTCTTTCACCATAAGGTGTCAAGGTAGTAGTAAAAGACACTAAATAGTAATGCATCATTATTATATTTTCTCAAAGTAAAAAGCATCAAGAATATCTTGCCAAAAGAATCTTTTGGCTTATTTGGTTGAGTTTTTTTTAAAAAATAGTTTCTGAGTAGTCCTTTAAGAAATAGGATTTTTAATTTTTTTTTTTTTAATTTTTAAAATTTTATTTTTAAAAAGAAACAGGTTACATTTCACCAAGTACCCAGAAATCAGATAAATAACTTTTGTAAAACTAATTCAGTATTTCTCATTTTAAAGTAGTTTGATTTTCACTTTATAAAGAAGACTTTATGAAGCATTTTACTGTGTAAAAATTAAAGTTTTTACTTCAGCAAACCACATAAATTCAATATGACAAAACTGAGAACTGTATGTATATTCAATAATTTACTTCCATTATGTCATAAAATGGGAAGTTAAAGAGTAGAAAAATATTTTCCTTAAGGAAATCACTTAGTGTTTTGACATTTCTAAAATGGGACAAAACAGAGAGCAATACCATAGAAAATATTCTCACACAACAATAATCAAATTGGAGGGAAAATGAGGTGAAGTGTGATGACCTCTATTCTATGATTTAATTACATTTTTTATGGTATCCTTTCTCCTGCTCTGCCAGGCACTTTCTTCATTGGATTTTGCACATCAAACTGAGTTCTCATGTTAGATTGGTCCCAACAGCTTCCATCTAAGAATGCTTGTTTTGGCCCTCTTTCTGACAATGCTAAATTATCATGAGCAAGGAATAATAGAAGAAAACTCAGGAGTGGAAAGATGAATGAAAGATGGGAAGAGAAGGAAAGAAATTGAAGACATCCAGGAAAAAGGGACAAAAGCCCAGATAGATGGATGGAGAGAGACCATTTGAAGGGGGTGCCAGATAACTTACAAAATGGCTCCAACAAATGAGCTTTTTTTGCTGTTTCACCTTTCATATTGGAAGCTTACAAACACAGGGGAATTGTATGAATTTGCCCCCAGCAGGTTTTAATTACAGTTCATTCCACCCCAGCCTACACTTGCTAGATCTTTCTGTCTGAGTGATCTGATGGATACACACTCATGACAAATGCTTCTGGAGAAATTAGTTATTTGAGAAGCAACATATGCAATATTTCAGCAACAATACTGATTTCTCATACTTCTTAATCTCCATTGAAGACTTACTGACAGTGGGAAAAGGGGGTGGTTAGCCACAAAATGATTACATAGGTCCAGAAATTATATTTCACACATTGTGCATACTGTTGAAAGTAAGATATGAAACACCATGATTAGAAAACTATATATAAAGCTATGACATTCAAGGAAAAACGAAGGAGGAAGAACAAAACAAATCTTGAAGCTGAAATTAAATACGCTACCAGCAGTTGGTTGAATTTCAGTGATGAAAGCTATCACATAATGTATGATATGACCATGAGGCAGCATCTGCAAAATTGCAGGGTATTTTGTAATGATTTAACACTCTTTCATGGAGGCACTTATGAATAATATTTCTAACTAAACCCTTTATAAGATCCTCAAATAATTGCATGCAAATAGAAAGGCTCCAAGAACTTCGTCAAGATTTAAACTCCCTTGAACAACCAACTGTATGCTTAAGAATTTTAATCAGAAATGCCACAGCACAGACCCTAGAAAAAGCTAAGGAGGGCCATATCCAGTTTCAGCTTCAGGACCATATTCAGGAAGAACTGGATAAGTTCTCAAAGTCACGATTTTCTCCAATTTCATAGGCATAGATACAATTCTAATACAGTTTTCTTCATGGCTTCGTTTTCAGGTTCCTAGTTCTGTTTTACACAATCTGAACTTCTTTTGCATCTGTTTCTTCCCTTACTTCTTTGTTTTAGTTTAATTTCTCTGATGTTGTTTCTGGAAAACTGGCTTATTATGGGCAGGTATTAGTTCTAAGCAGATTATTTTATAATGGGCCAAGCAGAATGGCAATGCCATGGATTTTGCTTCCTGGGAGATCCAGTTCTCACTAGCTTTTCTATAATCTTGGTCAAACTTACTGTATTCTAAGCACTGGTTGAATTCATAAATAGCAAGTGCTCATGTAATATATCTTTGCAATTTCTGAGAAAAAAAAATACAGCCAGTAAGGTAAAGGAGACTTAATTACATTACCTAAAGCAGGTTTAGTTCTGCTTGTTTGTTCAAACCAGCTATGATGATTAATGAGAAGAGCCAACTAGGTTCAGAATAGGTGACTCAATTTACCTTAACTTCTTGACTAGATACAAGGAGTGAATTTAAAAAAAAAATAAATAGGCAATTTAACAACATACATGTTGTCAGGACACCAATTAAATAATACAATAGCGTCTAAATGCAAATACAATACTATTTATGGATAAATTGGGGACACATGACAATAAGGGATGCAAAGAGAATGGAGAACATGACTTGCATATAAACATGTGAAGAAAACCTTGATATTAACTATATACTTATTTCCAATATCAAGCATACATTTATTACATTTAAATATATTATGTACTATAACAAAAGCTTTATATGTTTGCCGAAGTTTATACAGATACTAGAACTTACTAGATCTATATACTAGATACTTACTTTACAGATCTAGTAAAGGCAAATAATTGTGAAGAACATAATTGAACTGAGAGGCGATAGCAGAGCTATTTCTGGAAAAAGAAAGGAAAAAAAACAAAAATACCACGAAACAACAGAACAAAACAAACGTCCCTGAACGTCGGGGAGGGGGCAGAGCCGCGC
>JAOTQP010000870.1:8874345-8887565 GCA_026413545.1 Cichladusa arquata | reverse complement strand
TTTTTTTTTTTTTTTCCTAATAGTTGGTCAGTTTTATATTGAGTTGATGAACTTCAACTATTTCTCTCAGAGGAAAATCAAATTTCCTCTAATTTACTATATTCCATCACATCCTACCTCGCTTTGTGTGTAAATCCAAGAAGAATAAGGCCTACTACTTTAAATAGCATTCCATGCATAAGTTATCATGACAGCCTATTTTACCCAGAAGTGTAATTACAGAATCTCAGAGATGCTAACTAAGAGGAAAAAAGCTGCATAGCTAAACAGATGCTTGTGCATCTTGCTAAAAAATTTCCTCACGTTTGCAGAATCAAACAGGAGGGAGAGAAAGACAAATCAAAGGAAAGCAGGTCATGCACATGCATGTACGTGCATCCTTTGTACCCCAGAACTTTATTGTGCTTCTAAGGCAGTGCCCTGAGCCAAACAAAAACCTGCTGAGTATCACAGAGCCTTTTGCCTCCAGTAAGCAATGCCCTAAAATCTTCCCAGTGCTCTGTCTTGAAAGGCTCCAGTGTCCTCCAGTGCACAAACCTAATTTGTCAATACTTTAGAATGTCCATGCAGTTTCCTCTATTTAGAACAGGATGGTGATACAGCATCTGTCAGGACAGGATAAAGTGCCACACTTACTATCATCTAAACAAACTTGCCTCCTGACCAAGCCAAACCACAAGTGCAAACCTAAAATTAAAACACAATTGGAGATAACATGTCAGACAATTATTAACTTACACTAATTGTGTATTGGTGTATACATACCCTGCAGTTCTGAAGGGCCCAAGTAAAAATCGTGATCCAAACTCCCCTCATAGAGTCTGTGATCCAGATTCTATGAAAATGTTCATTAAATACCTGGTATTGTTACCATGGCATCCACCTCACCCACAGGTCTGAGTACTGTGTTCCTTCGTGATGTTGTCTGGTGGGGAAAGGAATTTGAAAAATGTCTCTGGAGAAGGCTGAGAGGCACTCTTAAATTTGCATAAAGCAGTTTATCTTCTTCCTCTCCTCAATCTTAAACTGAAGGACTATCCCCTTATCCCAAATCATATTTTTTCCCAGAGGTGATACATATTATTAGCCTCATTTTGACAGCATAGGTAACTACTCTTCACTTTCTTGTGAAGGAAAAGAAAGGTATGAGCAACTCTATAGGGTGGCACAGAGGAAGAGCTTACTTTTGATACTCTGAATCTTCCTGTGTTAGATGCCTGGAGTTGAGTAGTCGTAATATCCTGAAAATTGGTTCTCTGGATACTCCATTTGAGCTCTAATTTCATGAGATGATGCAGGGGTATGTGAGAAAGCAGGCACCTACAATACACCACCCTTAACCTGTGATGCTCAGGATGCCAGCAGGACATGTCACTGTGGAACAGAACTGATCAATGTTCTGCACATAAACCTAAAAGTACTGAATATACTCCTCACCTTTGGAGAAAAATGTATTTGGAAAATATATCACTTTTTCCTCACAGTTTTCATCATGTTTATTTTGGGCAAGGCTCAAACACAAAATGTGGACAAATTTTCAGTTTCAGAACACTTTTTTCAAATTTTTTTTCCCAGATTTTTCCTTTCTTAATTACCAAGTTTAAAATAAAGATACATAACAATAGTTAGAGAAAGGAAGGACTGAGACTATCTCTGATAGGAGTCCTCAAAACTGTTACTAACCTTTGGTAAGCCTTAAAAATAGAGGGGAAAGGGCTGCAGCATGTAAATCTCTCTATGAGAGTAGGATCTGAGTGCGTAAACACCACATCATAAAACTCTGCAATACAAAACTGACAGCTCATGTAAACAGTGAGCCATCTAAGGTTTCTTCTCAGTAAAAGTTTGGCTGCATGCACAAATCATTGCAATATCCTTAACATATGAATGCTTCAGAAAGAACTGAGAAATATTAGAGAAATCTAATACGTCCCCTTCAGTAACAGGGAGAAAAAAAAGCTGAACAATCACCTCTTAAAAATAACTTTTCATCAGCAATGCTGGCATTTATTTGTGTCTCTGTGGCTTCATTTTTCTCAGTGAATGTGAACTCATTTCATACTTTGCAGATCTAAGCTTGTAAGGCCATTCTGAATCCAGAGATTTGCACTTTATACAGACTCTTTATCAAGCAGCAGTTCTGCTGACAGCAAAATACTTAATGCAGACTAATAGCATCCAAAAAGCAACAGAACAATTCCTATACCACCTGGATTTCTCCAAGGGCTTTGACACAGTCCCCCATAACATCCTTTCTAAATGAAAGAGAGATGAATTTGATTCATTGATTGAAGGTGGATTCCTTGGAGGACGAGGAATTTGTTGGACGGTTGCATCCAGCCTGCAGTGGCTCAATGTCCCAGTGACAATTGGTGTCCCTCAGGAGTCTGTGCTGGAACCAGTGTTCTTTAATATTTTTTCAATGACAAGAGGGATCAAGTGCACCTTCAATCCATTTCCCAAAACCAGCAACCTGAGTGATGCAGCTGACACACTGGAAGGATGGGATGCCATCCAGTGGACCTGGACAAGCTCAAGGAGTGGGCCCATGTGAACCTCATGATGTTCAACAAGGTTAAGTGCAAGCTCCCACACATGGGTCAGAGTGAATCTCTGATACCAATACGTGTTGGGGGATGAAGGGTTGAGAGAAGCCCTGCTGAGAAAGAACTTGGAGGCGCTGGTGGATGAAAGGCTGGATGTGAGCCAGTAAGGTGTGATTCCATCCAGCTGTATCCTAGGCTGCATCACAGGAAGCTTGGCCAGTCAGTCAAGAGAGGTGATTCTGCTCCTCTGCTCTTTTGATACCACACCTGTAAGACAACTCTGAAATCTTCAGCACAGGAAATACATGAACCCACTGCAGTCCAGGGTAGGACTGCAAAAATTATCAGAGGGTTGGAGCAGCTCTTTTGTGAAGAAAGGCTGAGAGAGTTGGTGCTGCTCAGCCTGGAGATAAAGGCTCCAGGGAGACCTTACAGCAGACTAGATGACCTTTAAAGGTCCTTTCCAGCCCACACTATTCTATGATTCTATGATTATGAACACTTCCACCTATTGTCAAATGGCACAGCTTTCCAGATGGCTACAACATCAGGGTTTGTGGTTAGGTCATATCTATGCCATAAAAACAAACACCAGCTGACTCCTTAGGAAGCAACTGGAAACTGATACCTGTGAACTATCCCTAGAGTTAGGATCAGTCATGCCAGGTATTATGCAATACTGTTGTTTACCACTGCACCTTGTGATAGGTGGCCATTCAGGGGTATCCAGTGCATTGCCCTTTACTGTGCTGTAGTCATGCTCTGAGGTGTCCACTCATGCCAAACACACTGCAGGATTACATTTCTTGCCTCAGTTTTCTGCTTAAACAGATGCCTTTTCTCCCTTAAAATATTGTGTTTAGCCAGGGAAATTAACTTAAGCTGCTCTGAAGATTTTACTATTTGAGAGCTAGTGCTATCTACTACTGTCATGGGAATTTTGTAAACATTTCACAGCTCCTGAAAATACTCAACTCCATGTTGAGTATTTTTCCATATTTCAGTGGAACTGAATATGTATTGCTTCCTTTTAAAAGTGTTTCTGGTTCCATTGTTCTACATTACAGATGCTGCAACAATATGAATAAGAACATTTTCTTGTCTTTAATGTCATTACAGTTTTTAGTTATATCTTATGGTGTGCATTAAGAAGCTTCTCACAGTGACCTAGCAGTCACAGCTTCTCTTCATTCCAGAGAGGTTTGTGAACAGAAGGACTTTGAGCTCCGTGATCACTAAACCTCAGCAATACAGCCAAATGGAGCAGTTCAAGTTCAACTGGCTTCACAGCACAAGTCCTAACCCACAGCACTGACTGTGGACAATCCATCCACTACAAAGACAGTGACAGAGCAGTGGGGAAAGCAATTCAATCCTCATCTCACTCAGTGGCCATCTCTGGCAGGGCTTAGACTTCCTTCATATAATTTCTGGTTGCCTGGCAGTTCCCTCCGTGGTTATCCTTTGTTATGTGGAATTTTCAGAAGCTTGTCCTTGGGCAGCCAATCTTCTGTTCACCACCCAGAGCACTGCAGTGCCTGCGGCTGGTGGATAACCACTCACCTCCCAGAGGAGGAAGCAGGGGTAGATGCAGTGGTATTTTGCACATCAAAGGGATTAAAGCACTTAGCAGAGGATTAGAAACCTGATTCTAGACTCTCCTGAGCCTACGATCTCCAAATCCAGCAGAATGTACCAGTCACAGCCATAAAAGAGGAGGAAACCCTCTGATTTCTCCAGGCATTTCAGCCTGCCTTTGTTAGTGGTTTACTGGGCTTTTCTCAGATGATTTCTCTGCAGCTATTTACCACATTACTGTACCCTGCCCTTTGCTCAAAGTCATAAAAATGGAACATCGCATTTTACTCCGAATCTTATTACAGAAAACCAGAAAGACACTATATATAAAAATATAAAAATTTACTGTTCAAACAGTCATATCATCCAAATTACCTGATTAACACAACAAAACCCATTAGCCATAGCTACACCAAACTCTTGCAGGATATACTAATTTCATTTGACATATTTATCTATTCAGTATTCCTATTTTTCCTAGGGTCAAGACCTACAGTCTTCCTCAAACAGAAAGAAGGGTAAGTAGAACATATTTTGAACAACCTAAGATCCTTGCTGGGAGTATGATGCTCACAGTTGTGGGAGTTTCTTCCTTTTCTATCCTGTGGTATACTTGGAGCTCTATTTATATGTCTTCTTATCACACTCTGCCTCCTTCTAGCTGGCTCCCTGCTGAAGTCTGATCGTTTCCCTCCCTGGCCTCAGTTGACACCAAGGGCTGTTACTTGCACGGCAGATCAGAGCTTTACCTTATTCATGGTGTTCACAGAGCTTCTGCTCACACAAAGGGGAGGCAAAAGTCACTTGGCCTCACTTAAAGCAACCTGAAACCGTGCCAAGACAAACCCACACGTGCTGACACCCAGCACTGCCAACTCAGTCCAGCACCTTCAGCCTTTTATTATGGGAAATGCACGTTCTGAAAGCCACAGTAGCAAACATTCTGACCTTCTGACCTTCCTCCTCCTTTTTCTATTTAAAATATAACCTCCATTTATTAAGTGCACTTGTCTCCATATGTGCGTATCAGTTCTGGAAACAAGATCCATTTATGCTATGCTGCTCCTCCTCACAATTTGTTCATTACATATTTGGATAAGACACCAGGATTCTATCAGGGAAGCTTTGTCTATGTCAAGGAAATAAATAAGATTTTTTTAAAAAAACAAACAAACCAGAGTTCTATCCCATCTTCCTTTAGTCCTTCAACTGGACAGATGGGGTAGAAAATGTGCAGACCATTTTAATTACAGTTGTACTTAAAATTTATTTCTCTCTTTGTTATTCTGAACTTGACAAAAAAAAAAAAATTATGAGAGGGAACTGGTTATCTATGCTGTGTTGGAGGTTAGTTCTGTATATTTATAACAATCCTCTCTGACTTAAATATTTAAATTTGGAAATATATCTAATATTTCCAATTGTTTTTCTTTTCTCCTATTGAGATTGTTGATGAAAGAGAGTGTAGAAACAATCTCTTTTATAGCATGTTTTTAATAATGCATTACCAGATTTCTCTCTTTATGGAGAGTAGATAAGAATGATACCTTCAAGTAGGTTACAAATGTCTTACAAAGGCTTTTCTACAAGGTGGTAAATACTCAGTAATGCAAATAGAATTGTCCTTGGATAGAAAACAGATCACAGAATTCTTAGACTGCTATTCCTCTGTCTGCGCCATTCTTTTAAAAAACTGCAGTTTGTGAGGTATTTTGATGCACAATAGTCTCAAATTTTAAATTTATTCTAAGTTTGTAAGTAGGAAATGCATCTCTCCCTGGAGATATCTACAACTATCATCTACCCTCATAAAAAATGGTTTGATTAAGAGAAAAATATGACAAAGTGGTTCACTGATTTCACAAAATCGGTTTTATTACCCTTAAAGTAACAGGCTGAAGGAAATATAAATTTAAAAACAGAATATAAAAGTAATTTTTTGTAGTCTAAATGACCAGTTTGGAGCTCTGTTCATTTTTTGAAAACTAACTGGAGTTTATAAAATGAGTGTGCTCCAGAAGTGCTGGATACTTTATTAGGAATCACAGAAGAGCATAGGTAAATGCTAATCTTGTAACAGATACATAAGGATCCCATAAAATTAAAGGGGTTTGAAACAATTAACCATCTAGCTAGCTTGTTATTTCCAGGGGGAAAAAAGACTCGTAGATATTTTCACTAAATATGACAGGAAGTGATATAATTGACCACACTCGTATCTTAAAAATATTAACTGCACTTTAAAGAAAGGGAAACAAACTGAAAATCAGCACTAAAAGAACAACACAACTCCAGTGTTCCTAAGAGAGACATTTGTCAGCTGTTGCCACTTTTCTTTGCTTAATTTAGCATGAATTGTTATTTCAGGATGTCATGATTACTGTAGAGTGGTTTATTATTTAAATCACTATGGTATTTGAAGGAAATACTCAAAATCAGAAGACTGAGTGCATACATGGTGTCAGATGTTTGTGAATCACAAGCAAGCATCAGAGACTGACACTGACTTGTGAACAGATCCTGAATCCCTAATTGAACTGCTGAATATCTTCAAAACCCAAATTAAACTCGTACTCATCAAATTTCTTAAATATTCTGTGCAATCACCCAGTAAAATAGCTCATCAAGGGTAAACTAAAATTGTGCTTCCAGGACAAGGGTGGGGAAAAGGACTCTGATACCCCCTTGAAACACATCTGTAGGAGCAAACATGCCCTGTTGCTGTTGATTTATATGTACAAAACTTAATGGTAAAAAACCTTACGGTAAAAAAACTTCACATTTAAATTAGCAATTAAAAATATCCAAGGAAAGCTTGGAAATTATCTTGATTTTGGACAGTGAAAGATTAAACACAGGAAACTGTGCTATTGTAATAGTTTGTGGGGTTTTTTTCCTTTTATTACATTGCCAAGACAAGCTCATGTTCTATTTGTCTTCCCTGCAGTTGCATTATAAAAGTGTAATTGGCTCTTCATCCTTCCCCCAAGAAATAAACAAATTTTAATCACTATTTAAAGAATACATCCAGTACTCCACATCTTAAGATTTTATATATAAAATTTTATATATATATAATATTTAGTGGCCTAAAACAGATCCCAGCAGAGGACCATCAGTGTTAAACCAGTGTCAAGAGCCATCTCCAAGCCAGAAGGTAGGGAAAACAAACACAGGCACCTAGTACTGGGTGTCAATACAGCCAATAAAATGTAAATCACTATCCATCTCACCAAGTACTCGAGGAAGCCCTGCTTGTTAAATTCCACAGCGTGCACTGAACAGCTCTCCATCGACTGCAAAAGCCCCTTGCAGACACAGTCACTAAACAGCTCAGTTCACCAGAATTCCACTTCATTTGAAAAATATGCATACATTTATGAAAGACGGTACCTATGGCAATATTAAAATGAAAAACAGCCTGTTTCTGATTGCAAATGGTGCACAGGAAAGAATTATTTTTAAGATATAAGCTCTTTCTACCAGCCTTATAAAATCCAGAAATAATGCACTTCCAAGTTAAATAGCACTAATGATGGGAGAACAAAGCTTGAGAGGGAGAAGCAAAGAAATAATGTGGAAAGGACAATATAAAAAAAAGTTTAGTTTGTTTTTTTGTTGGGTTTTCTTTTTTTTTTGTTTGCCTTTTATTATTTTGCGGCAACTTATAGTATTATGAGCTATTTTAAATAGCTATTTTAAATAGTAGCTGTGAGCTTTTTCTTCCCTTCATCTTTTACACAGTGTTTTCTTAGATCTGATGGATACCTCTTCATTTCAAGTGAGAAACAGAAATTCCCATTTATTTGTGTTTTATACCAACACTGGGAAATGGTTTTATTGTACTTCATCATATAAAAAACCTCAAATCCTGAAACCATATGATTGCAAACAAAACAATACAAACTTACAATTCTCAAAGGGGGTTGCCTACTTATACACTCCCTAATAAAAATCCTTATAAACCAATTCTTTTTTGACATTAAATACTTTGTTCCAGAATTAGACAGAGCTATTCTCTTTGCTCTTTTATATATTTTTCATTTATATTGTTTCATTTGGCTTTTGCAGCAGGATGGATTTTCCTTTTTTTTTCCCTACAACATGCTTATATCTCCTTACAGTTAGAGAAACTCTCTGCTGTTAACTTATGAACAAAACCAAGTGCCTTTTTATGTTTACATTTTAAAAACTGGGGAGTACCACTTCCATAATTTGTAACACATAAACTGCCATCCATTAATACTTGAGTGTTAGACTGCTTGTTTGGGGCTAACTATTACACCAAGTATTTTCTGAAGTTACTTCTCTAAATCCAAAAGGATAAGGCTATCCATGGATCACAGTGAGGAATCAAAATTTTGCCTGTTGCCATCATCATCTGTTCTAAATTCCGGCCTGTGAGTAAATTTGAAAGTGGTTTTCAGAAAGTGAGTGCAGCAAGCACTTTACCATTGTTGTTTGTGTTAAGAATTGACACAGAAATACACTGGCTTGAACTATATACAGTCTGGACTGAGTCCAACATCTGATTGTTTTCTCCACTCCCCATGATGGAAATTTCATTTCTGCTATTTTCAGTTTTATGTAATTCCCAAAATGAAGGAGCTGTATTGAAGAAACTCTCTGAACAAAAGGAATGGCTGTGGTTGACTGTACTCTGCCTCAAAAAAGATTATTTCTGAGAAAAGAAAAAAACCAAAAAGCACAAATCTCTCTGGCTGCTACCTAATGCCTACTTATCCAATTTCTTATGGAAAAGTAAAGTTCATGTTCAAAGAAATAAAGAAAATGAGGACCTGACAAGATGCCTTAGAACTGTCCTCTATTCCACCAGAACAAAGGAGGAGTGCCATGAATGATGAGTGCTTTAGTTTGCAAAGGATAAATCCATTGATCACTTGGAGCATGATTTAGTAAGTTTTCAGAGCTTGATAATAATACAATGCAGAAATGTCACATCGTGTTAATGTTATACAGTAAAAAGAAATGGAGCATTTTGCTTAGACTATTATCTTTCAGTGAAGAACTACTTTTGGGCAGTAGAAGCCAGGAGATTTTAAAGACAGATATAATTAGTTCTGAATAGAATTTTCTGGAGGATCTCTGAGCAGAGGATTTGCTATTTAAAAAAAAATATTATGAAGCAATCTAAGGCAAAAACTAAACAAAATCTGAAAAAAAATAAGGTAAAGACTAAGAAGACTATGCAACAGCTATTCTGAAAATATTTTCAAAACAGTAAGACAGAAAATTAATAAGCTAGAGCTGACAGCACTTTTATCAAAATGAAAAGGCAAAAATGCAACTTAAATTTTAAGTGACATTTCATAAAAGTATTACATTTCCTTCAAAATACTCCAGTCATGCAAGTATATCTTTCATTATTAATATCAATGGGCTTTTAAAGGCTAGATATTTGTGCTTTGGTGGGGATATTTTGTGGGAAATTTTGCAAATTTCTACTGAAGCTTATGAACCAAACTTCTGCTACAGGTAGTACAACAACCAGAAAAGAGGTTGCAGAAAGGTGTGGACTGATCCTACCTTCCCTTTGAGAAGTGCCAGGACAAGAGGAAATGGCCTCAAGTTATGCCAGGGTATTGGATATTAGAAAAAATTTCTTCAGCAAAAGGGCTGACAAGCACTGGAACAGGTTGTTCAGAGAAGTGGCTGAGTTGCTATCCCTGCTAATTATTTAAAATTAGTAGATGTGGCAGCTGGGGACATGGGTTATTGGGGAACTCGGCAGTGATGAGGTAACAGTTGGCTTCAATGAGCTCAGAGGTCTTTTCCAACCTAAATGGTTCTGTGTTTCTGTAATTCTGCATTGGAAGCCCAGCCCAAATTCTACTGTACCTCAGTCACTAATAGCCCTTTCTTCATGGTGAAGCAAGATCCCCACTCATTTCCATTCTGATGAGGTTCATCACCTATGCATTCACTAATACACAGTTTGGAATCTTCTGCCTTCCTTTCAATAGGGCCCACAAACTCATCAGTTCTGACCAGTGAGAGGCAGCTGAGGGACAGGGCTTGTGCCACCTGGAGCAGAGGCTGACTCTGGGGAAGCAAACAGCAATCCCCCAATACCTAGAGGGAGATTATTGGGAAGATGCTTCCAGGCTCCTCACAGCAAGGCCTGGTAGACAGTGAGATGCACAAGTTGAAATGGGAGAGGTTCAGAATGGATGTAGGGAGGGACTTTTTCCTTTAGACTGCCAGGGAGTGGCACAGATTGCCCAGAAAGGTTGTGTATGTTTGAAGGTGCTCCAGACTGACTGGATAAAGCCTTTAATAGCCTGGTCTGATTTCGAGACTGACCCTGCTTTAAGCAAGAGGTTGGACTGGATGAAAATCTGAGGTTCCGTTCAATAAAATTTATCCGATGATTTTAAGTGGTGAGTTCCATTGTGACGTGTTTAACATACATATTTCTGAATCCATGCAGCTGAGGAAAACAGCCATCTTATAAAAAAAGTCAGTGAAGGCTTATCTAGGATGTGTGTTTCTGAAGCAGATATTTCTGATATAAATTTGGACATGTTAGCCCAGAAATAGATGACCTATCATCATGTGTTTTTGCAATGCATTATTACAGGAGCACACACTTAAATACACAGGGGGAGGGAAAAAAAAAAAAAATCCAAAAAAACCCGAAAACCGCCCCCAAAAAACCAAAACCCCCCAACACTTCAATTTTCACATATTGCAGATCACTCACAGTAATTCTAAGAGCCTGGAATTATCATCAGTCTAGACCGTTGAGTTGCTCAGTGGATTACAACATATTCAGAACTTAGAAATTCTCTTGTAGCAAATCCTCTTTCTTGATGCAAGGATGAGAGATTAGCCCATTAATTACAACCTTAAAAATAATGTCTTCCTGAACCTCTTCTCTTGCAAATATCTATAATTATATATTGCAAACTTAATCAGGTAAGTATTCTGAAAGCTCCTGAATGATGAAAGCTAAATGAATGCCCCATGCAAGACCAAAATATGTAGTATAAAATAAGATATTCTGTGGAGGAGTCAGTGCTTACAGCAAGCAGACACAAGAACTCATAAGTAAAAGATGTTGAGAAAAATAAAAGAAGTGAGCAAAATTTAATAGACCAGACTCTTTACTGCTTTCTGCCGTGTAAAAAATGGAAACATAATTGGAAAAATCCACTGATTTGGCAGCACTTGGCATCTACTATAACTGATTAAACAGAGAGCTAGTGAACAGGCTCTAGCAGAAGCCAATTTTTCACTTCACAGGGTATCTAGACACAGTGCAAGAGGACTAACTTTCCAGAAAGAAATGCTAACAACTCTAAAAGTTTGAAAGACTTTGTTTTTTTAATTTTAGTACCAGCTTGAAAGACTAGCATTAAATTGATATCATAAAGATTTAATAGCCCAAGTAGGATTCAACTGCATAATATATAAACTAATTCAGAAATGTTCTAGTTTCACAAACTGAGTAGATATTGTTGTGGAACTGTTTATTTTCCCAAGTTGCTTCCAAGGCTTCCAAAGTTGTTATAAACATCACCAAATTCAAAACTTCTACATCCACACTTTCACAGCCAATATCCCCACAAGAAATTACACGCAATTTTGTTTCATTCTACAAGCCAAGACACTTCTACTTACAGCTGGTAAGAAGGTACATTGGCAAGTAATTTCAGTGATACCACCTGTAAGTAAAAAATTTGAAATCCAGTATTTTGTGGTGGCCAAATCATTTCCATTTTAAGTGTCACTTATTTTTTCAGTCATGGCATCTTTAAGGAGTACAGTTTCACAATAAATACATTTAACAATATCTACCTTTACATACTCTTCCCCCCAAAACCAAAACCTCCAAGTGTATAATTTGTACTTGCTTCTCTCAATTTGTTTAGTCTTTCATAAGGATAAATTTAAAATTTGAAAATTATCAATTCCTAATTTTAATCCCATTTCATTTAAGTGTTTGAAGAGTTAGATGTGATTTAAGAAAAAAGGGTCTTGACTACAAACCTTAAGTAATACTTAAATCTGCCTTTGTGACTAGAATTATGGAAGGTAATAAACAATTTGTGTTATATACAAAAGCATGTATACTGAAAAGAGTCATATACAAAAGCATTTACAAAAGTCACTTTCCCATAGGGTTTTTTTCCTGCTATCTGGTTTCCTAGACATGCACTTAAATTTTTCATAGTCAAGGATGCTTCTACTGCTCCTAAATACTGTGACCGTGGCTTTTCTAAGACTGACACTAATCAGGAAGAGTAAAGCCAACTCTGCTTCTCTCTCATCACTGACAGTGGAAAAATTGAACTGCTTCCATGAGGAGAGGCTGACCAGCCAGTATGGCAGATCCCTTATTTAAACTAATCACATTCATATGGCACCTGCTCCAGGAGTTGATTTTGCTTCCTTTACTCCTGCTACAAAAAAAATTGTCATAAACTCCCAGCTAGAATTTTTATCTAAAATTAATAAAATTAAGATGCTTTAGGGCCATATTTTGCATGTTTGAATGCATAAAAATACAGTGAAAGAGAAACTTGCAATTATTGTCATGTCCTCCCCATGCAGTCATATCTCTGAGGACATTTTAACAGGTTGTTTGCAATGCTCTAAACAAGAAACTTAACTAATACCTATTTTGAAGTGAATATCAAAGGGTTTAATCAATCTTATATGGTTCAGCATAGTACAAAGCCTCAACATGAGTTTAAATCTGATGCCATCTGGTAAATTTCAAAAAGGAATTACAAGACCAAGAAGCACATCTGACTTGAAAGATATAAAATGTTCCCTTTCTATACACCCCTAAAATATCTATACCAGAAATATCAGAGATGCATAAAAAGCTAATGCCAGCATTAATGACAGAATTCATTAATTTCTTCATAAAGCAAGCACTATACTGTCAAATCACTGTTTTGCCAGACCAGCCCTAGTGATAGATGACCCTTAAATTTTTTTTTTTTACAATTTTTCCTGGGGTTATATAAGGAAGAGATAATAATAACATGACAAGGAAGGAAGGAAGGAAGGAAGGAAGGAAGGAAGGAAGGAAGGAAGGAAGGAAGGAAGGAAGGAAGGAAGGAA
>JAOTQP010000870.1:8864055-8874245 GCA_026413545.1 Cichladusa arquata | reverse complement strand
AAGGAAGGAAGGAAGGAAGGAAGGAAGGAAGGAAGGAAGGAAGGAAGGAAGGAAGGAAGGAAGGAAGGAAGGAATCATCTATTAGTTTCCAAATTTTATGAAGTTTGCTGAGCATAATTTTCATTATGATCCCTCAGTTTAATTCACACACAGTAATACAGTCTTTCATACTAAGATAAGCAAATAAACTGCAGAGATTTTTGTCCTTGATCATGTCTCAAAGAAGCATCTCTGTTGCTCCAAAATAAATTAAAACAAGCTTTCTGACATTTTAGCTTTTAGGATGGGCAGTTTATATATGCAATTATGATCAAAGACTCCATTTCCTTCCCGATGAAGAGCAGACAATTGCTCTCTTACGACTCAAGCTCATTAACACTTCCTCAGAACTCAGAGCCAGACTGTGGAATTGATGCATAGATAATAGTGTAGCTCAACAGGAAAGTGCTCCTCTGAAGGGTGTATATGGCTTATTGGTATGACTTCCAAGCATCTCACACTCTTTATTCTGAGTAAGAGAAGTGTCAATTTCCCCATTTTCTTTGGACAGTACTTGAGCAGACAGAGGTTATATAAGAATGCATCGATAAAGACTGGTGTAAGAGAAAAGCTGAGATGAGACCAAGTCTAACCAAACTGCAGAAAATAACACCAGCAGGTGGTTACACTCCACCCTCTCATCAGGCAAGCACACAATGGAAGTTTTCACTGATTTTCAGATTCTCAAGGCCAGGAAAAAGGCAATTAATTTAACCCAATGCAGTTTTACCTTCGGTGCTTTCTAACATCTCCTTAGAATATAAGCTGTGCCAGTTAGTGTACTCAAAACACTGGGTGAGAATAAGTAAATACTCAAATAGCCAAGAACTTAAGTGATCATAAAGAAATGTGTAGACAGACATCTAATTTACAACATCTGCTTTACCAAGACTCTCCTTTTAAAAATTTGTTTTAATTCCTTTTTTCAATCTGATATTTCTCTTTTTAAGAGGCAATCAGCTGCAGCCAAAGGTTCTGCAGGCCTTGGCAATTTTCCTGAAAAGGCTGGATAAAGCCATAAATAACCTGGTCTGACCTGAGAATTGATCCTGCTCTAAGCAGGAGGGTGGACAGCAAAATTTCTTGAAGTACCTTCCAAAATTATGCATTCACATACAGAACTTTATATGAGGTATTATTTCTGCCTTTACTGAGAAAAAGTCATGAAATCAAATATTTATTACTGTTGTGTGGGTCAGACAGCTATTCATTGAGTCAAGTTTATCATCTAAAATAAAGTGTGATTAGTAAGAAGGCAGTGCTTTAATCACACTTTCAAAGAAATCATTATACACTTACAGCACAAGAGAAAGTGTTTATCACTAGAGGAAAAGTGATAGCAGTGTTCAAAACAAGTTATCTATTTGCTGAATGGAAGATATTAATAACAAAGAAGTGTTAATCACTGAAAATGTCTTTTTAAAAATGGAGTTTCATGGTGCAGAATCAAGGCTACTGCCACACAGGACTGCATGCAAATGACAGCAGGATCTTAGGAGTAAGATTCACAGCAGCCCACAGGAAAAGATAAAGCTGCTTAAAGAAGGCACCAGATCAAGCTAGGTTTTCCAAAAATCCCTCAGTCAAATACCTAATTCTAGCCTTTAGAAAGCAGGAACAGTTTGCCATAAGCAGCTGAAAAACAAGAGTAATGTATATTAGGTCTAAATAAACACAGCAGAATTTGAGATAGCATGACAAGGGGCTAACAGATTTACACTTGTGCTGCCTGTGCAATGAGCATGAGATGGCTTTAGTTCAGATGTCCAGAGCCATGTCATTATCCCAGTGTGTCCCAGCAGGGAAAGAGGTCAGACTTTTTCAGGCTTGGAGCAGCACTTCAAATGAATACTTGGCTTCAAGTCTGGAGGTGTCTAATCTCTGGACAGCCCAGGAAATGAGACAGCACAGCTGGTAGCTATTTGTACATGTTCCTGTAGCTGTGTCCTCTGTGGTCTAGTGATTAGGAATATATTGCTCCTTCAACACAGGGAAATTCCAGGAGTTTGGTTGTCATGCAGTACGTGTTGGCAAGTTATTGGTAAATCTCAGGTCCCTTTTTTAAAGTGGCTAGCAATATCTGTGACCAAGTACTTCTATCTCTACATACACAGAAAAACATTGAGTATAACTCCTTTATGTGACTGTAAGCAAACAACTTTGTGACACTGTCTTCTAAGTGTTCAGGCAAAGGTGCCTTGCAACCTGTATCATCCTGTGGTACTACGAAGAGAGATGAGGTATGCAGCTCTCCCCACACAAGGCAAAAACAATTTCTTTGATTGTCTTGAGAGTTATGTCCATCCACAGCTGCACAGACTGACACACCAAATGTTTTCTTTCATTTTGCCACGATGTAAAAGGTCTCTGTTGTGACACAGAACAGCACAATCTAAATACTTTCCCTTCTTTACAGAGAAGCTAATTTTTCATGGACACTGTCAAAGCTGCTTAAAAAATTTAGTATTAAACATTTCAAAAAGGATTCCTGAGATCTGGATGTAAAATAGAAAAGAACAGCACATGAAAAGGAACTGATTCCAGAATACTAGGTGGGATAATCCTCTGGGAACATTTTCTGTTTAATTAAGATGACATAGTGAATTTCTATGCTCCTGTTGTCAAGTCAAAAATAGGCAGTGTGCTGATTGCTGATTTACTTCTGAATGTACTGACATGACAGCCAAAACACAACATACTATAACTAACAGCCATTACATCCCTCTGGAACATAATTACCAGGCATAATTTATAACAAAACCCATAATCTGAGCCAGAACATCAGTGTGAGAAGATGTACTGAGACAACCAGGACCCTTCAATTCCTCTTAATATGCAGAATTCGAATCAAGTGCAATGGAGGTTTTAGCTCTCCTTTCCAACCAGAACAACAAACTCTCCTCTGTAGTCCTCTCCAGCCTCTGAAGTGCTATGCCTCCTTCTCACTAGCCCCATTGCTGCACAACTCCTATCACATTCTTCATCAGCTCTCCTTGGCAGCAGTGACACCTTTTTACCTCATCTTTTCTCACCATTTTATACCTGTCTTCTGTAATTTATTCTGGGCACTTTGCTAAAGTGCTATGAACTGATATGAATCCAAATTCTTTATATATTCAGTTAGAAATCAGAGGTATGGGTCTGCTTTACCACTACCAAAATGATGTTCAACTGGCTTCATCCTCTTTCCAAGAGGAAAACATGCATCTTGCCCTATTCTAATTCTTTTTTAGTCAGCTACACATACATTGCTTTTAAAGCTTTCACAACACTGACTAATTGTTAAGGGAAATAAACAGAGTGCAAAGAAGACGAAGTGTAGAAGTAGCTAATTATAGCACTATGTTTGACAAAATAGGATGTGTTGATTTATCAGGTGACCTGTACAGATTTCCTCTGTGAGCTGCTCACAGTGCTTCCTGCATACCACCACATAACAGCTGAGCAGAGACAAAGAATGAAGATACCCTCTCAATAAATCAGTGAAGCTGAGTCAGTATCAAGTATTCACTATTTAGCAGAAAGCAGCTGTTTCACACCTTTGTTTGCACCTTTTAGAAAGCAAAGAGAAAGCATCAGCAGAGGTGATACAGCCTAAGACAGCAAATGTAGCATGGGTAGCACAAAGTTGCTGGACTCATTTATTATATGCATGAATTCAGAACAACTAAAAGCAGGTACCTTTACATAGAACCACAGAATGGCTTGGGTTGGAAGGGACCTTTGAAGGTCATCTCATCCAACACTCACTGCAATGAGCAGGGACACCTTGAACATTTCTCAGTGCCCCATCCGACCTGACCCTAAATGGATCCAGAGCTGGAATCCTTCTCTGGGCAATCTGTTCCAGTGTTTCACTGCCCCATTGTAAAAACTTACCTCCTTATACCTAGTTGAAAGCCATGCTCTTTTAGTTTAAAAGAGGTTAGATTTAGTCTAAATCCACTCTTTAGTTTAAAACCCTTTTTTAGCATAAAACTATTATCATATCCTATCACAATAGACCCTATTAAAAAGTCTGTGCCCATATTCCTTATAACTCCTCCCTCTTTTAAGTACTGAAAATCCATCTTATAAGAATCACATATAAGAGCTTTCTCTTCTCCAGGCTGAACAACCCCAACTCTCTCAGCCTGACTTCACTGGAGAGTTGTTCTATCCCTCTTATCATTTTTGTGGCTCTCCTCTGGACTTGCTGCAACAGGTCCAGGTCCTTTCTGCAGCCCCCAGAGCTGGATGCAGTGCCCACGGTGGGCTCTCACCCACAGAAAAGAGTAGAGGGGCAGCATCCCCTTCCTCACCTGCTGACCATGCTGCTGGTGATGTGGCTCAGATGGGGCTGGCTTTCTGGGCTGTGAGAGCACATGCCCAGCCAGGCAGTGAGTCATTGACCACCACATCACTCTGGCTGCAACCATCCAGACAAGCACTTATCCACCAAACAATGCCCAGTGACACAGATCTAAACAAAATGGGTTCCTAATTCTATACCCCTGATTTGCTGCCTGTTTTTATTCATAGGGTGCTGTGTTTATTTTATTTGCTTTGCTGTGTTATTTTGTTTGCTTTTTTAAAATATCTGTCTTTGTCCCCTTGTTTGACATGCTTCACTGTAAGTAAGGAGCATCCACTTTTCACCTACAGCAGGGCTCCTGGGCTCTTCAGTTCAAACAATCTGTCACAGGTTATTGTATTAAAGCCATGAGATGCCTGGCAAGAAAATAAAGGTCACACTTCACCATGAAAAATTTATACGAACCATACCTTGCAGCATAATCCTTGCACTGAATATGCACCCTAGAACTGGGACATGGCTTCCCCTGATAGGGTGCAGTGTAATCATTATAGGCCACCTCTCCCAGGATACTTGTTTATCACTAACATAAAACCACCTCAGAATGGATATACAGGGACTCCTCACAGCCACCACCACAGATGGGGACCATTGCCTAAATTAAACCTGGTCCAGAGCAAAGTCCCTGGCCTGCACTTGTGCACCTTGTGAGGTTGCTTGAACAGTTTTTGGTGTAGGTTTGACCTGGGTCACCCACAAACCCATTCCAAGGCAAAGAGGGGATCAGTCTCTGAACATACTGCAAACCACCACTGCATTTTAGAGGGTAAAAGATTTTTAATGGCAAGGACAGAAGCTGCCTATAGATGAGCTCTGTTGCACAGCACAGGTACAGGCACAGTTAATTACAGCACAGCATAAGACCTATCTATCCTAGACCATGCTTATCCTCACATAAAATATTTTGAACTTCTTTTGTCAGCTGAAGGAATCCCAGTTCACAGACCTTTGAAGGCTGTTGAGGGATGGGGTCTAAAACTCTGAGACAAGAAGGTACTAATAGCCCTTTACCCATTTGGGAGCTCTGAAGTGCCATCTTACAGTAAATACACGAAACACTGAAGGTCTGATGTTTTGCTATTCAGTCTAGCAGAGGTTTTTGTTTTAATCTTTATATCATACTGTGAAAAAAAGTTGATAGCTTTGTGTTCGCTCCATGATTTTCTATATACAGTGAATAATGAACTGGGTCAAATATCCAAAATTAAAAAGAAAAAAATTATAACTACTCCTGTGGGGTAGAAAAAAAGAACCAAATAGAAAGTGGTTATGTAATTAAACAACCTTTACTTGGGAAGGAAGGAAAGTGTAAATAAAGATCACACTTGTCACCTAAAGTCCTACATATCCAATTTTTAAGTGCTTGACTTTGCAGCTTGCAATATTCTTTTAATATACTCTTTTTCTTTTTTAATTTCAAAAATAAACAAAAATCCTATTGGCATGACCAATTCTGCTGGGAAAAAAAAAAGCATTTCATAACAGTAATTTCTGAATGAGTACCCTTTCAAACGGAAAAAAAAATCAGAAAAAAGTTTGATTTTAGGAAGATTCTGACTATAAAAATGAGGAGTTTAGCTGAAAAGACTGAAAACAGTCCTTTACAAAATACAAAACAAAAGAAGCCACATGGTAAAAATAAATGGAATAGATGAAGAGAAGAAACAGATCATGAAGACTGGCAACATGGGCAGAAAGCAGGTACAAAAGCAAAGGCCAGAGAAACCTCAAGGGAATTTGAGCAAGAGAACTTCAATCTGGACTCAAGGGAAGCTGGCAGAGCCTACATACATATTACTAAGGGACCACTGCCTACAGAAGTAGAAGCTATGAGAGTATCAGGGGAAAGTATAAAATGTTTCCTCTGTTCTCACTCTTCCTTTGATACCTGTTGCTGATTGAAACAGAACTTTCTGTTCTGTGTGCCTTAGTGTGGCTTAATACCATCACCCCTATGTTCACATAATTCCACTGGACACAGGCTAAAAACAAAAAAAAAAGGGCATATTTTATACAGAATGCATGACTGTGTCCTATTCTGAAATCATAAACAAAGCAGCCAGACATTGCCTCAGCCAATTCTTCAGGGAATTAATTACTAATACCTTGAGAACTATGAAATACACTACAAAGAATATTCTCTCCCACAAGCATGCATAGATAGGATAGATAAGTAGAAAACAAGTTTCCTGCCTTTAAAATGAAGACTATTGCTCGAAAAAATAATTTTCATGCTTCCAGCTTTCATGATTTTCTGAGTTACTTCACTCTGCTTTTCCTCATCCTTATGTGTGTGTGCAGATACACATAGATAAAATCACATATTTAAAATGCTTGTTTAAAATTATTCTCAAAAGTTAGATAAAAACCTACAAACATGTGTTTGGGATTTCTAGCAAGGTGACCTGATGCCCACTCTTGGTGCAGTAGGAGACTCAACAGCAAAGAAGCTGGTGTTGCTGCACTTTTCCAGCTGACTGCTAGAAAACTCTTATAGTCTTTTAGTTTGTCTCAGAAAAGGCTGGGCACTGTTCTGACAAGCAAATTCTGTCATCCTGTTCATAACAGATGACAGAAAAATTTTCTGTTCTCATCAAGAAAGAGTCAAAGTACTACCTTTTTGCCACTCTGAAAGGTTTTCTGTTACTATTTCATTTTCAATCCGTTTTTATTTATTTTCTACTAGAGGATCTTTCAGTGACTGAGAGACAATGTGTTCAAAATATTCATCAAAGGGCTCTGCTCTGTTTTTGGCTGCATTCTTGGCTGAAACAGGTGTTCCAAGCTCATGATGCCTCTTACCTTCCTACCTCTGAAGACATGAGCATTTTTTGCATTATAACACATCAGTTATGCTGATTACTGGAGTCAACAGGGGAATGTACTACCATGGACAAAAACTGACATTCTTTGCAGATGGACTAAATTCCTGCAAAAATGACATCTCTCCATTAAATTCACGCAGAGAGTCCAAATGAATAATTTCAGCATCATGCCTAATTTTTTAATGCCTAGAGGCAGAAAAGATTAATGTGAGCATCAGGGAGTAAGAGTGACCAGAGTTTCATGTGGAATTAAGTCAGTTACAAAAGGCTGCTATCCCCAAGGGTAAAGGTTCCTCTTGTAATGCCTTGTATGACAGCCTTACCTTGCAGGCTCTGTTTCATATACTACACTTAATTTTTGCCTGCTTAATAAATTATCAAGCTTTATTACAATAACTTAAATTTCTAATAAATAATTCTACCACCTGGACAGATGACCATGTACTTTTCTTTGAGTAAGCATAAAGCTAAATATGGGAAACACACAGGTTCCTTCCCTGATCTGAAATGGACATATTTCAGTTCTAATAGCACAGTAAGGTAGGACAACCAGATCAAGGTTTAATTCAAGGAGCCTGTGGCTAGTGAACATCCTCATCTCTAACATCATCTATCTAGTTTATAATATCCTCTCTTGCCCTGTTATTCATAGCTGTTACATTAAATGGCATTTTCTCACTGCTGTAGCAGAACAGAAAAGTCTCTGTTTCCTTCCAGAATAGCCACTGTACACAATTTTGACACTGGGTTTGCTTGAGCTAAACAACCAAGAGGAAGGACACCTGCAGGTGGAAGTGACTGCCAGAATGTCACGCAGAGAAATGACATTCAAAAGGCAACTTGTCAACAGCTCTAGATGGCAGACAGGCACGATACTTTAGGGCGCCCACAGCACTGCCTTTCTCCTGTGAAGGCATCACTGCCAGAATGTTACCTAATTTTAAAACAAGGAAAATCACCTCAGATGCATGACAAACTACAGAATCTCTGAATCCAATCCACCATTTCCATGATTATAAAGACCCAAATCAATATAAAATTCACAATTCTTTAGGGAGTTGAAAAAAATGTGTGAATATTCTCACAATTCAATAATTACTTGTCTTATTTAATTTTTCATTATTTAGAAACCAAAAAATCACCTTGTTTATTAAACTAGAAGAAAAGCTCTGCCTAGTTCCCAAATGTATGTCTTTCTCCCCAGTGTGTGTTTGCATGTCTGTAGAACAGTAAATTCTTAGACTAATAATTTGCTATTGCACCAAGAATCTACTGAGTTACAATATCACACTGATGCCAAGATGATGAACACAGTGGGCAAGGTACCTCAGCAGGCCTGAGTGTCTTATATATCATACCAATATTGAAATTACTGAGAGAGGATTAAGTAAAAAGACCACGTAATAAACACAAAACATAAAATGCATATGTTCATCTGGATAAAAAATTGCTTATCTAGTACAAGTTTGGGTTTTTAAAAGGATATTGCTCAGGATAAAATGAACATTTTTTCCCTTTCAAGAGGGAAAGATTTCAATTGACCCATCCCTAATAATGTGCACATTTAAAATGAAATCATCAAACCTTCCATGTCCGAGAAATGTCCAAATGTTGTACTTACAGATACATATTTATTAATTTTCCCTTTTTTGCCTGATATCAGTTTGTGTTTTGGGAGAGCTAGTAGGGACAACTAGGATAAAGCAACACTGCTTCACTCCTGCTTGGTGGTTCCTATGCTCTTATAAAACTATCATCTGTGATTATCAGTCTGTTTATAATCTGCTGAGGGTAGGATGTGATTTGCAATATTAAATGGGATCAGTGCAATCATGTAGCTCAATTCCCATGTGCCCCTTTGAAAATCTGCTCATTTTTGTACTTAAACTCCTCTTCCCCTACAGAACAGAGCATTGATTCCTCTTCTTCAGTGAGATGAATCCCCTCCCACGTGATTTCACATGTCAGTCTATTCTAATCTCATCCAGCTGCTCTGCTCATCCAAGCACAGCACAGGCATGCAGAAGGGCTATGAGATGCCTTCCTTAGGAATTCCACTGGATAGGAAACAAATTACTTTGATGACTCTGAGATGCAGATAAGGACAGATAAGGGTAGTACTGTATGACCTTCTATATGTTGGTGCTTTCCAAATGCTCTTTCCTTTGACTGATTTACTGCTGTCAAGAGGAAAGCCAGTGTTGTTTCCCAATGCTGAACTCGGTCAGGATTCAAATAAACATGGGAAAAAATAATCCCTTGGATTACATGGGAGCATGCAGAACCTGGTGTCGTGTCTGTGTGCACATGGTGTGTTTCTGGGCACACAATTTCCCCACATGCAATAATTAATTTGATTTTTCTGAAGGTTTTTGCCAGACATACATGTGTAGAGGGCACAGAAATACATACATACATTGTTTGCATGTTGCATATATATACATATACCTAAATACACAGAGAACCCTTCTCTGACCTCAGCCAGGTGACATTTGTGAATGTTACTTATTTTGATATTACTACTTGCAAGTTACATTCACATGTTCTATTGCAACATTAATTGGGAAGAACAAAAATTAATATCTAAAATTAAATCTCACTCATAATTCCCATTTCTGAGAATTAACTATAAAACATCAGTTTTCAGGATTGTATCCTACCAGTTTATTAAGAATGTTGCTGTTTCTACCTTCTTCTGTGATTTAAGATCTAATTTTTCTTTTTCTTCCATCTCCCAAAGGGATAAATAACTATATTATGGAAAATGGGTTTGCTGCCTCCATGAAGATTGTATCTTTATTTATTCTTTAGTTCTTTTTCACTAGCACACAAAACACACTATGAATGTATATATGCTATGGACACATTGCCACATCTTATGTAAAATGATACATTACATAATATGTAATATATATTGCCTGTATGTGCATGTACATGAGTTTGTGTATATATATATATATATATATGTATAT
>JAOTQP010000870.1:8851772-8863955 GCA_026413545.1 Cichladusa arquata | reverse complement strand
ATATATATATATATATGTATATGCATACATACACAAAGAGTAGCAGTACACTGGAGTTAAATTTTGTCTTCATGGTTTTTCCTCAGACAAGAAGAGGACCTCACTACAGTGTTTCCCTAACTTTAAATGCAGAGACGAGGAATGAGAACACAGCAGGGAAATTTCATCTTGGATGAGCACAGGTTTTGAACATGAAGGGAAAAAGAGATCCTCCTTTGATGTAACAGATTCAGCTCCAAGAAAATTGTGGACTGATGCCAACTGAGGATCTAAGACATTAACATTGATAGAAGAGAAAATGCTTTAGCTCTGATATTTTTAACTGAAATAACAGAGATTAATAAATAGAGATTAAATTCAATTACTACCAAATATTAGGTCAAAAGCACTAATTCCATTTAAGACAGGCTTTTTTTTACTTTTATCTGGCTATATGGTAGCTTGTACCCTAACTTTAAATATTTTGTGTCCCAACTTCTTATTTCCCAAAAGAAAAAGAATAGTAAAATCTACCTGCACAGCTATCATTTGAGAATTACATAAACTTAGATATTCAGCTTAGAAACTCACAGCCTGGAAAGCAGTGACTTTTTATCAAGCTATCTAAATATGTCTAAGTCCATAACAGATGCTGCAAGCATTACTATTATGCCATGCCATAATCCCCCATTTTAGGGAGCAATACCCAGGCACCATGAGTCATGGTTCTAGCAGTACTGAATATGAATCTGCACAGCTAATCTGTATTGAAGCCAAGTAAAGAACCAGAAAGTAGTCAATCCTCTATTTAAACCAATGAAGGGCTTGAGCCAGTGTGCCTTTCAGAGGAAAGTTGCAAAACTCAGTGCAAATTGCAGTGGCATTTTGTGATTTCTTACATAAGAGCACAAGAGAGAAAAAAAAAAAGAAAATCTGTAGTCTCCAGTTTTATGTAATAACTACTGGTTAAGACACTTGTACACTTGATATAGATGGCCCAGATTCAATTCTGTTGTCTGTACAAGCAGATTCAAACCCACACTAACAGAAACCCTCAAACCACCAAGTTCAGTGACTGTATAGGGTTACATAGCCTAGAGTTTATTGCAGAGAAAAACAATTTCAGGAATCAGAGTGCAAACACAACATGGCTCCAGTGACACTCAGCTAAGAGGAAGTGCATGAATTTGTCTCATTTTCCTACTATTCATGTCAAATTCATATTTCAATCTTAAATGACCTGCCCAAGACCACACCTCAAGACTATGGAAAGTATTTCTTTTACTTAAGTGGTTCTGCAGCAACCTGTGGTACTGTAAATGTGTTAAAACCTTTCTTCAGCCTCTCATATTGACTCTCACATCAGAATATATTAATGAGGGAAATACTTACAACTTATATGTGTAAACATGTGTAACAACACAGATAATACACATCTGACCTTTTCATCTAAATATCAGTTATTGTGCACGTTATACTATCACTCATATACTGATCTACATAATATTTACAGCAATAATGTGATAAATTCTTAATAAATCAACGCTGACAGCAAATAATTAGGAGATGCAAAGGACCGATGATTTTCCCTTGCCCTGCAAAGAATGCAGCAATTTCTTTGAAGAAATATGCATTTTCAAAATAGAAATACTAGCAGGCCAGTCATGTAATATCTTTACTAGGCATCTGATTTGGATATAGAAGTTCACTTAAGTGTTTAAATCCTACCCATCCCAATGTATAGTGCCCAAACACAAACTCACATGCATGAAAACTCAGCAGAATCCAGAAGTCCAGAAGAATCTGATTGTGTATGAAGTCTCTGGAGAGAGAAGCTTTTAAGTCCCCCAAGACAGACAAAGGTTAAGCTGGATTTTGGTGTTCTCCAAACCTGAGCATATGTCATAACGGGCAGGCAGCATGATTTACTACACCAGGAAGGGAGAAGATAGAGAGGAGAGGGGGAAAGGCTGGGGGAGGGCAGAGGAGGAGGAGAAGAATTTAAAAAAAAAAGTGAAGATTTCCTGCCAGCTGCAGATTTTCTTACTCTGTGCCTTTACACAACATACACACACTAAGGACCATTGATTAATGGTTCTACTGTAGGGGTTGAAAGCCAAGGTACACATTTTACATTGAAGTATCTCTTCATTTGACAAGACAGTTGTGCTGGTTAGTATTTAGCTAGGATCCAAACTCTCTACTGTCAATTGGGTTGTGGTCTTTTTTTTTTATTTAAAAAGATGTCAATTTTCTAACTCAGTCATTTGTTTTCCTTCAGCAGGAGTTCTTTGTTGGCAGTAACTCTCGGTAAATTATTATTTAGCACATCCACTAATGTATTGGAATTGTGGCGCAAATGCAAAAGCAGAAGTGATTTCTAAGTGGGTGTAATTATGGTTAAGCAACCCTTAATTGGTTTCATCTTCATTGCATCCATGTGTAATGGAAAAGAGGTACACCTTCTGCAAGCTAACATAAAACCTCAGAATGAGTTGGTACACCCTGAAGCTATTTGCTTTTCTCCCTTTTCCAGCTGACATGCACGTTTTGCCACTTTGATCTCTTTTCTGGTGATGGACAATTAGGATGAGTAACTCCCTGCTAGCAACAACTCCTCTCAAGCATGGATTTACTGAAAGGGCAGCAGAGCAGAGTCTAGCTACCATTAGATATTATATTATGGTGTGGTCTCTGTGTTAGGCATTCTTCTAGGTTGGGACTAAGTCCGAAATATTTTCCTTTGATCCTAAAAATTTAACTGTGGCTTCCCAGTTTTGACAGCCAAGAGTATCACTAAATCAAAAGCTTTGTTTTATCCAGTACCTCTTCTTGTTCATCAAAAGAAACGAGAGAAAGTGCTTGGGATAATCTTTCACTTGCAATAAATCTAAATCAAGAAAAAAAAGTTTTAAATTGAACTCTGGAACATCATTTTTGTTAAAAACACAGCTTCTTCTTCTGCATGTCACATTAGATATACTGTTACATTCACCCTAAGAGATTTTACCACTCTTTATGTAACTACCTGCCAGTTTACTAGATATTTCATCAACAGTACTGACAATCAAAAAAAAAAACCAAAAACTGAAGAATGCCTTAACAAAATCCTCAAAAATTTCTGTTATGATCTGATGTACTACTACAAAGGCTACAACACACTATTGTAAATGCTGTGGGGAATTACAAAACAAAATATGCAAAGGTGCATTGAATTTAATGTGACAAAAATCTTTCAAAAATGTCAGTATTCTCTGGGTAAGAACTTAAATTACTTAAAATTCTTTCATGTCCCAAACTCTCAAATGACATGAAACAGTCCCTTGTTTATTCCTTTACAGGAATAACTCCAATCAGTAAAGCAGTGTTTTAGTAGTTAAGCTGGATAAAATTTAGGAATTTTCACATTATACTTACATTGCAATTCTTTTTAAGAAAAATTCATCTTATTAAAAGTAGCTTTTGAAATACAAAGAGAAAATAATGGGATTGCTAAAAAAAAACCAAAAACCAAACAACAAAACAAAAACAAACAAACGAAAACAAAAAACCCATCATCAACAACAAAAAATTTGAGGAAAAAAAGATCAAAATTTCTTTTAGCATTTTAATCACAATGACACTTATAAACCCTCTTCACAAAGAACAGATTAGACTATTCAGAGAATCAAAAGCCACCTGTAATGATCTATACCAGTGAAAATCTGACCCTTTACTATTACACCTGAACTTCAAGATAACTATTCTACTGCAGAACATCAGCTTCTGTGTTTATTTGGTGTTGAGAGGTTTGAATATGCTATTTTCTACTAAAGAAAGGCTTATCAGCTGTTTATATCAGATTTGTACTGAACTTTCATTACATTATGTGATAAAAGCTGACAACTTTAAGTTAGTCGTTATCTTGTTTAAGATGATGGTTACATTTTAACTAAAATTAAGAAATTCATTTTATCCTTAATTCACAAATTTAACACAAATTTTTGTCTTTCCCCTGCACCTACATACATTCCTATCACATCTTTCTCAATAAGCACAAACACCTATTAAACTATACTTACAGTAACAATATATCGCTACAAACTCATTGCTATAAGTATTCCAAACTATTTTACTTGATAATTTCAATTGTTTACTACATTTTTTTCATCTTCTGTATAAAAGAGAATATTGGTTGAAGAGGGAACACATCTGCTGCTAGAGTGAAATGTTTACCTTCTTCAACTAAGTACCTATACACTGAAGAAAAACTAATACTAAATAAAAAGAACCCAGAACTCTGTGTCACCACATTAGAATCTGAGTCTATATTCAGCATCCTGTCTACTGTTACGAGTGACATGTATTTCTTTATAAAGTAATTTCAACTTCAAACATTTTAATTTCAGAATATTTTCTTTCTTGACTTAAACAAATTTACATCAGAATTATGAGATCAAAATGAATAGCTATGCCTGCTGGCCTTAAAAAATAAAATTAACTAATCCTTTTAGAAATGTATCTAGAAATACCTACTGGATGCCAGGCAATGCAATAGCTCTGCTTGTTGGTGAGGATTACTATAGCTCTTTCTGGGTGGAGTGACACTCCCTAAACTGTGTTTGGACATAATTGTGATGAAGATATTGATTGGATCTTCCTTGTTAAATTGCTGAAGAATCTTCCCTTAGAATGGGGTCCTAATCTGTTTTCAGTGTTATCATACTCATTGTCAGATACAGAATTAAATAACCTCATTAGTACTTCATACACTGACTAGAGGGAAAGATACTGATCAGCTTCTGTCTAGTATTTTCCCTTTTCCTCAGTCTTAAAGAGCCCGGATCACAGCCATGGCAGTAACTGTCCTGAGAGACAAAACAAGTTTTTCTGAGCCAGAACAAATACTCCTAGAGCTGGGAGTGGTGAGGAAAAGAGAGAAAGAAGGGACTAAATAAGTACAGCTGCAACAGCTTTAGACATCCTGCTGAATTTCAGCAAATACTGTACTTGACACAAGAAAACATGTAGCACTCTCTACTACAACCTTCCTAAGTCTTTTTATAAAGAGCTGTTAATTTTATTTAATTTCATCTATTTATAACAATTTTATGCTAATGATAACAGTTTAGGGGTTTGATATTTGCCTGATGCAATTTCAAGTTTATTTTTCTCTTTGAATCAAGGCTGATTTATTTGTCAAACTATTTGATTACTTAAAACCAATATTTCAACAACTGTCATCTACAAAGTCATTCTGTAAATAAGGTAGCTCTTATACAAGGAAATTATTAATAGTCAGTTTTTACAACTGGAACTGTTACTTCTCTGCAAGAAGTAGGTATCTACAGAAATATTCAGTTTTGTTTTCTCTGTTTTTAAGTTGTATTCCTTAAAAAAACAGAAAAATAAAAAGAATTAACGCTATTTCACACTATTTAACACTATTCTTCCACTTAATCTTCAGGGTTGGGGTGATTTTGAGGAAGCCTCTAAACTACACCAGTAGCCTGTTAGGCTCAATGTGAAAAATGAGCAAAAAGCATGTAACTGTTTCCTTAACTCACTGTGTATTACCATTATTGCTTTTCCAGTTAAGAAGCACAGTCAGTATGTTGTTTGCCATAAACTTTTACAGCAATGTATAGATATTTAATAGAAAATGACAACTTATCTTAATTCCAGTAGCAACATTGCTGGAATTGCTCACAACTGCCTCATCTCAAAAAACTCTGCAAGAACTGTAAAATATCCCCTCATCCTATCTAGGAGACTGGACTGGACCATATCATAAACTTCCTTAGATTAAATCTGATCCCCAATACAGAAACATGATAATCGTGGAATCAGAGTATCATCTAATAGATCCATAATCTCATTTGCCACAAGTTTACAGAGAAAAGTCATGTCATTAACATTCTGAGATGTTTTACCTCTCTTTGGGATTAGGCAAGAAGTAGTACCTCTTCAACCTAAAACATCTCAATAAATACAAATACAAATCCTGTCAAATGTGTAACTTTTTCTGGGAACAGACTGTGCAAAAGGAATTAATTGTAATAAAAAATTACAGAAGTATGTTTATGAATAAAAGAGCAGGTTATGGCACAAAATAGCTTGGTAAAAAGTAATATTTAAGTAAAACTTGAATATAATGTATTACTGGGATTTCAAGTCATTAAATATTCATTATTTCAGAACCTTGAGACCTGTTGATTCCCAAGCATACCAAATTTTCATCTGCCAGCTACAATTCTAGTTTGATGTCAAGCATGTCACTTTTCTGATCTATTATGCAAATATTAATAATTATTTACTTGATAAATGCTTCAAATTTAAAATCATAGCATCTATTTTATTAATTTAATAGAAAAACTATCTCCAGTTACATAGTTCAGATTGAGAGAAATCAAAGAAAGGAAAATATAGCAGCATGGCACCTTGGCTATTTTCTTGCCAAGAAAAATATTTCTGTGCAGTATAAATCACTATACTCAGCTGTTACAGCCAATAGCAGATAATGTTACTCAATAATCATTCACTTCACAGTTGATCATTTAAAATTCACCTATTTATAAACATCCACATATTATTGAATGTCAAGTCAGTAATATTACACTTACACACAGTCAAAATTTAACTCCTGAAGACAATTATAATCCAGTACGAAATGTATTTTGGCAATCCGCCATCTAATTACCCACATGCAATTAAAAAAACAAAACAAGAAAAAAAAGAACCTCTAGTAGTTTTCAAGGAATATAAAAGTGCACATTGTTGTGCTCACTTATACTGCTTTTTTCACGTTTGCAAATACAAAATGTATAGTCAAATGAAATTTGAGATTTCAAAATATCCTAATTAAATGCTACTTTACTTCCATTCTAATCATATCTAAGAAAGGCTGCCAGGCATTGCAGAAAGACTTAGTAAAATGGAGAATGCAAAATAAAAGTAAGTTCACAGCACATGCAAGGACAAATCTGCTCTTTTCATGTCAAATGAAAACTGCATCACCCAAAATTGGGAGCTTAAATATCAAAACTATTCAAAAGAGGAAGGGCAGTGCTTGCAAAGTGCAAGTCAAGATAAGCAAATCACCTATTTCTAAATCTGTTCCAGAGTATCCCTGAAGATGGTGCAGAATAAAATAATCTAACATTACCAGGTTCCAAATTAACTTAAAAACACCCAGAAAATAAAGCTGAAAATTAGAAAGGGCATCTGACTGATTGATCTCTCCCCACCAGTGTGTAGTTTAAAGGAGCAAAACGAAAACATTGATGCCAAAGCTGTTATAAAGCTGCAGATAACACAGTTTGAGGTATTAAAGGCAAGGAAGCACCTGAAAACTCCTGACAGCATTCTGGGTTCCAAAACAAGGATATACCAGACAAAATAGCTTAGAAACAGGTGATTAAAAATAAATAAGTTTCAGTGGTTGTAAAGACTCCAAAAGATAGAGGTTTTTGATAGGGCTGGGATTGGTTAAAAAAGGGGCTGGGTAACCCTGTGTACACAACCAATACAAAATGATCAGCACAACAGTCAGACCCAGCAAAACAAACAGTTGTCATTGGCAAGAGCTGCCAGGAGCTGTAGTGTGGGCATGGAGCCCCTGTCACAACTCAGGGAAGTCACAGCTACTGCTGGTGCCCCTCTCTCCATCCCCCGGGGATGCAGCACAAGATGCTCTCACTCTTCCCTCCTTCTCTTCCTCTGGCCTCACTTTATTAGTGTGGCAAAAATCATTTGTACCTATGCTACATAGCTGCCTGCAGCTTATTCTGGAGGAAAAAAAAAAAAAAAAAAGAAGTGCTATGCACACTAATTTACACTTTATCAAAATAACAGAAATAAAGGGTCACTTCATGAAATGCAGAGCACAGCCTCACCCTGGTACTCAGCAAATTTCAAAAAGATAGTCTAGTTAATACACTAGCAGAGGACACTATTAAGATTTAAAGATTTTTACAGGCACAAAGTATAAATGTTTCTTTTCTGCTCATTACAAAAGCAAAGTGCACAGTGTGATACAAACTCTGCTAGCACAGCCACTGCCTCCTCAGTAGCACATGCAATCAAGAAAATTCATCTGTCCCTGATGCACAGGGAATTCTGCAGCCATCATCTCAGTTTCTCAGACCCCATTCTGAAATACCTGATAGTAGCCAAGATGAGAGGTTAGTCACAAGCAGGGCTGTTTTGTTTGCTTTTTTACTCTGTGATACACACACAGAAATCACATCACATTTTTCCTTTCTGCTGCTTCTTATTCCAGATTCTCTCCCACTTTACTGCTTCTGCTAACCACCATTTGCACTGTCTCTCTCCCATCTGAGCACACTTCAGGTTCTCTCACACTCATCTATTGGAAAGACTTGGTTGCACACTGAAGGAGTTAGAGACCAAAGGCCTGGGGCACACAAATTAACTTTCAGTCCAAGTTGCATATGGCTTATCCATCTGCATATCATTCCTACCAAAGCTGATAAGTGTCTCCAGGAGATCATTAGGTTCTCAAACTCTAGTCAGAGTCAGGAATTGTAAAGATTATAAATGAAGTAAAGGAGGTTCTCAGCAGGAGAACAGATGTATTTGGTTTGCATGGCAAGGTCTTCTGTAAGAAGCTACCAGAAGCTTCCCCCATGTCTGGTAGAACCAATGCCAGCCAGTTCCAAGACAGCCAAAGCTGAGCCCATCAGTGACAGTGGTAGATCCTCTGGGATAGCATATTTAAGAACGGAAAAAATTATTGAGCCAGAGCCTCTGCAGCCAGAGAAAGAAGTGAGAATATGTGGGAGCCATGTGGGAGCAGTCTGGGGAGGACTTCTGTGGGAGAGTCCCCATGCTGGAGCAGGAGAAGGGTGAGAGAAGTTCTCCCCATGAGGAGAAAGTAGAGACAGAAACCATATGTGATGAACTGAGCACAACTCCCATTCTGCATCCCTCTGTGTCACTAGGCAGAAGAGGCAGAGAAATCCAGAGTGAAGTTGAGCTTAGGAAGAAGGGAGCTGTGGGATAAAGGGAATTTTTAACATTTGGGGTTCGTTCTCATTACCCTACTCTGATTGGCTACTAAAAATAAGAGAGAGTTGGTTCAAACTACACTACTTTTGCTAGGAACTTAGGTTGCTTGGCTGGATCTCCCAAAAAATGATAGAGTTTCAGATATAGACGTCATATGCACAAGTTCAAAACAAAATTTCTGTCATCAAAATAGGATTTCATATGTTTAATTATCAAAGAATTGAGTTCTGTTGTTCATTTGGTCTCAAGTGTCCTCCCATTTTTTTTAATTGAAACACTGAACATTGTAGTCTGTATGCAACAGAAGACTAAGCATACCAATGTTCCTTTCATGGAGGTTTTCGAGTCATTATATATGCATACAAATTAAAAATATATTAGGAAGAATACTGTCCCCTCCATTATGCACATGTATACATAAGCATGCAATAGCCAATCTGTATCTGCACAATTGTGGGGTTTTTTTAATCCCAAAAATCAATCCCAGGTGGCATTAGTTATTTAATTGCCATTGACAGCTCCATGAGAAATTCACAATTGTGCTCACAATGAAGGGAGGCTCAGTGTGAGTCAGATAATGCCTGAATTTTGGACAGTTGCTATTAGACATACCTTTTTAATCAGGGATTACTACGTCAGATAGGGAGCTTCTCCTGCAACACTTTGCCTCCAGGAAAATAAGGCAGATTGTTTTCTACTATGAAAGGACAAATCTGGTGAGGAAATTTATAACCTGACCTTAGGGAAATAGAAAAACAGAATTAAAATAACATTGAAGGTTTCTTTGACCACACAAGGTTCCTATCCAAAATTTCATAATGCAAGGAACTTTTACACTTATGTCCTTCGAGCCTATAGTAAAGCATGCATTACTTATTTCACAATTATATTAAATTTATGATTAAGGTAATCTATAGCAACTCAATCAGCCTAGAATTACTGAATACATCTGGATGGATTTTACGGACATTAGCAACTACAGTTCCAGGTAAAACAATAAATTGAAGCTCTAATTGTAAGCCTATGTTCTTCACACATCCTCCAAAGCAACACACAATATTTCAGCTATTTGGTCTTTGTAATCGCAATGATTTATAAAATGTATTTAATCCAGCAATGGTGAGGTACTGTTGTTAGCATTAAGTAAGAAAAAAGACACATGGTACTTACATGTTCTGAGTTGGAGACAAAGGATAATAGGCAGGAGAATAGGCACTATCCCATAGCCCTAGGCAGGCTCATGAAAGTTTGATTTCCAGACATAAGACCCATACATTTGAATAGTACAAAGAAAAATTCTCCCCAGAGTGACCTCTTTGATGCCTTCCAATATCAAAACTCAAGACTGGTGTGGCACACAGATAAAGAAAACAGAGAGGGGATATTGGGATGAACCAGATATCACATCCTTATTTCTACAAGCTGCAAGAAGCCACAATATTACAGGAACTGGGAAACAGAGGGAAGAAGCACTGACGTTGTTCAGGCACTCAAAGCTCTCAGCAGTGCTGGCTTAGCTCAGCTGCCTACTGTCACAGCAGAAACATGCAGAAACTGGTAACAGAAGCCAATCTCTGTCTTGACTTCAATATCACAGATAATATGATACTGAAGAGACACTGCAAGTGGAAAGGGCCCTGATGTGGAACTTCAGGACACCTTTGATTTCCTTTACTCTTCCCTTAATCCAAACCAAAATGGCTTTTATAGTTTTGTGTTTGTCTGTGACTTATTCCCATATTGATAAATTATAATTATTACTGAAACAGCTGGATACAGCAGTAAGAACAGGTGGGGAATTTACCCACCTGCTACAAGTTAATTACTACAAATAGGATAGTGCAAAACCAATTACATTTAAGTTCATACCACTTCTTAGCTAAAAGTGTACAAAATCCTGTGTAAAAGCTGGCAGCAGCAGCAGTAACCAGTCCTCCCTATATGCAATCCAGAAGTACAATGCAATTTGCTTCACAGAAAGAGAGCACAGAAAAATTCAGGCACAGTAAGAATTAAGACGTTACTAGATTTAAAAACAAGACCAGTCAAAGGCTAAATAACATGAAAGTGTTCACGAAGAGACAAAAACAGATTGAAAGAAACTAGGACAAATTATAGAACACTATTTTTAAGGTGTTATTAACACTTGCCACATTTGAAGTGAGAATGAAGCAAAAAATGAAACATCCCAAAATAAGCTTACATTGA
This sequence comes from Cichladusa arquata, assembly GCA_026413545.1. NCBI lineage: Eukaryota > Metazoa > Chordata > Aves > Passeriformes > Muscicapidae > Cichladusa > Cichladusa arquata. Next base: position 8,852,759 of record JAOTQP010000870.1, on the reverse strand, counting down.
AAAATTCATGTGAAGACTACTTTTCTGAGAGATATGCTATCTTCCTATTTTTCTAGATGTTTCATGTACACAGAAGATAGGCTGTGGTCAGTGTGTTTCAGATGATTAAAGCACAGGGAGGGAAGACAGGGAAGCAAACACAGACAAGACCCTCAGGATCTCTGAAATTGCCATGAACCACACAGTTCCCCTGAGTACAATGACAACTAATAGTCCACTTGTCAGAACTTCATCTGCACGGAAAATATACAAAATGCATTTAGGCGGGTTCACTTCTCTCTAAATATAAGTCCTGCTTCATATTCACAATTATATAATCATTAGTGGCACTGAATTGGCATAAGGCTAAGTTTAAACAAAGATTAATCACTCTGACTATGCTGAAGCATCTGTCAAGGATATAATTTCATAGCGTTTTTCTTGGACCAAAGCCACACTTGCCACACTTGCCACATTGGCTAAAGAGAAGGCTGAATTCAAAGATCATATTTCCTTGCAATTCAGTTGCAATAAAAGAGACCATTTTTATAACTACACTGGTAAAACAAGGTATAAATTGTTATGGTCCCATCCCACTACACATCAGAAGTATCACAAAATAAGAGAAGTTTTGCAAAGGCTATTTGGTAATCTGAAGTAAAACTCTGGTCCTAGAGCCAGGAACATGGTCAAAGGCACAGGCAGTTCATATGGTTTAGGAGCCTCTTCAGCAAACAAAAGAAATGAGAAGAGTATCCACTCCCACACTGAACTTTACTGGAGTTAAGACACATTTGCAGAACAGCAAGCAGGGACTAAACTACAACTACACCTGATCCTGAGATATGCAGTTTAGCCTCATTCACATAAGCAGGCAAAAACAAGCACTTGCATGAAAGAATATTCCTGTGAAGAATCAGCGGTTTTAATTAAAACAAAAAACAAAACAAACAAAAAAAAAAAAACAAAAAAAAAAAAAAAAAAAAAAAAAAGAAAAAAATTTAAAAA
>JAOTQP010000870.1:8815487-8851672 GCA_026413545.1 Cichladusa arquata | reverse complement strand
AAAAAAAAAAAAAAAAAAAAAAAAAAAAAAAAAAAAAAAAAAAAAAAAAAGAAAAAAATTTAAAACATTCATAAAAACTCAGAAAATTGCTAGCATGAAACTAAGATCTGACAGTATGTAACAGTAGGTACAAGAAATGTGATAAAACAGACTGAATATATCCTATGCTGGAATACAGTGCAGTGACAGACATAGCATAGACATAGAGCAGAGGAAGAGTTGAGAACTTTCTTCTGAGACTTGGGTTTGTTGCTGATCTAGAAGTTAAAAGATCCTTAGCTAGATACATAATTTGGCAACCAAAACCAGCAGTACAACACACAAAAGTAAGTTTTAAAGCGGGTGATTATCAAAAGTTCAGTTTATACATTAGCATAAATGAAACTAGACACATAAGAACAGATGTTGTCTTGGGGCAATTATTTACCATTGCTAATGCATAAAAGTGCAATAAATGTAGCTATTAGCATAGCAATGCTTTCATCCAGCTGTAATCTCAACATTAGCTAAATTAGAGGAGAAAGTAATAAACCTGAAGATACCTTATTCTTCTCCACATTAGAAAAACAACATGCAAAGTGAAAGCAGAAGACTAGAGAAAGAAATCTTTGTATTGTCTCCACAACCACATAAAAGGAAGAAGCAGTGCCAAGCACAAAGCTTACATCTCGCTCCACAGGTGAACTTTAAAACAAAAAGACAGAAGGGTTCAGATCTAGTGATCTGACTAAAGACCCTCTCTGCAAGTGATTCATTATTTGACCTTAACACCTGGAGTGCAAGTTTCCTTCTTCTACAGACTAGTCTTGTCATATTTTATTGGGAAAAAAGGCAATGACAAGACTTTGCAACCTATGGAAGAGGTAATATTAAGAAATGGGTTTATTTCCAAGTAATTCTTGATTTGCTGATTCAATGAAAACCCATCCTATTTTCCAAGATGTTTTAGTTCATATGGTACTAGGATGAGTGCTATACACAGTGTTGAAAATGGTCAGTGGTCAGCTGCAGAAACCCTGAGTTCTGGTTTTCAATTACCATTTTTTCTTCATTTCCCAGATCACTTTGAAGCTAGACTAAATCTTAAACAAGGGAGAGTAAAATAAGAATCTTTTTATTTGACTATGTGGTGATTAGTAAGTAAAACAACAGAAATAAATTAAGACTTTTCCTACTATTAATGAGAAAAAGAAAAACAAACCAACAAACCCAAAGAACAGTGTCACCAATCAAAATTTGGTGGCACATGACTCTTCATAACAGTAAATGAAAAAGTGGTTTGCTCATAAATCTCACAGTCCTGACTCTACAGGTGATGGCATTTTTCTGCTGTTTGCTCAGCCATGTGTCAGAGAAGATTTAAACTGAGATATCATCTTCATTTACACTGTTCACAGGCAGGAGAAATTACTTTTTTCAATTAGTCTAACGCAGCATTTAACACAAACCATAGTCTTACCCAACCTAAGACAACCTCTATTACATAAACTGCATCTATTTTTAATTTGATTTCCATGGCATTTCTGACAGTAGTTCCTCATGTCATACAACTGATAAATAGCTTATTGTCACCAATTCTCAGTACTTTGTTGCAATAACCAGCTGTGCTCAATCCTGCACTTCTTTTGATAGTCTAAAATTGACTGTGTTCACTTTGCAATGTTTACCTCAAGATACTCTGTGCTATTTATGTTCAATGGATACTCACAGAATCTTACAAAAGCTGATCTTAAACTCTTCCTCATTAAAAGAGACAGAAAATAACTTTATTTCTGAAGGTCTTCTGTTTGTTTACATATAAAGTAATTGTTAAAGCTTCTCAGAAGCCCTTCCAACATATTAGCCTATTTTTGAAGCACAGTCACAAAACCATATTTTTTTTGTGTAAAACAAGAATAAATTGCCAAAGACTTCTCGGCATTTCAGTCCATCACTATGGCATTACAGCACACCAGAATTCTGGCTAATCTAGGATTCATATGCCCACTACTTCCTATCCCAGGGTGTGCTAGAATTCACGTTTACAGCACAGTAATTTTTAACTAATCTAAACTCCTCTTTTTGACCATAAGATCATGTTTTTCCTTTGCCAGCAAAGTATTTTTTCTACAGCACCTTTTTATGCAAAAGCATTATAGTATCCAACAATGGGGATAAACAAGCAAAATTGATCTGCATATTCATTTTAGATAAACACACGCAATGAAATTCCAAAATGAACCATTCTGAAAATCTACAGACATCTTGGCTCTACAAAATAGAAGTAGTAATCTCCCAAAGACAGATGCCTAATAATTTCTGCTGATTTACATTCCTAGTTGGGTCAGAGCAGGATATATGGAAATAATCAAAAATGTTCTCTCTACTGAACACAAGGCATTGGATAGCAAATATTCTGTATACTGATATACAAGCAGATGGAGACTTTCTAGAGTTTGAAAATTACTATTTTAAAAGCTGTTGTCATCATTTATATCTCAGTATAATTTAAAAACCATATCTAGGATTGTGCTGAGCAAAATGGAAAGCAAACAGATCTGGCAGACCAAAAACTAAAGTCAATGACTGGAAAGAGAAAATTAAAAGCATTGCCCATGGATGGTCAGTTGTAGAATCAAGAGTTCCAGACACCCAGTTCAAGTCCACCTACAGCTAATGTTATGAGTTATTATGGATGAAAAAAATGGCTTGCTTTAATTTAATGATTTAAAGTTGAATTCCTTCTCAGATACACTGGTGCATATGAGGGAAATTCTACTGCGTCAGGGCAGCTATTTCAGATTCCTACTGATTTAAATGAGAACAAATGATGGGCTGTAATCTGCTGTGTGACTTTAACAGCTCAGAAGTTAACATAGAAATGTTACATATCTTTTCTATGATAATTGTAATAACCCTCTTCTTGCATAAGGAAAAATTATCTGATGACATAACAGGGAAACTTACTGGGTGGACACAGATTTGGGCTTACCTGGTCATACCTGCTGACTCACTTCTCAGTGTCTGGTACTCCTAAGTATTCAGGGAGGGTCTTACCTTTTATAAGTGAAGGATGGTTAACAGTTGCCAAGGCAACTTGGAAATCTAATCCTGGGAGCAGACTTGGTGGGAAATATCCTTCAGCTCCTGCCCTTCCTCCAGCTGAGCTGTAGCAAAAGTGGCATTATGGTGCTTGGCTGTGCCCTGGTGCAGGGGAAGACACCCAACTTTTTGAGCCTAATCAAACATTTCATTCCTATTCTGAGTCAGTAGCTTCAGCCATGTGGAGCTGCACTGGTCACAGATTATTAAGGAAAAGACCATGGATATCACTGCTTCTGGCTGTTACATACAATCCAGCCTCCAAAACTGATTCTACTCTGGGATTTAAATCTCAAAATAAAAATATACAGTCAATCCACACAGAAATAGCAATTTCTATTCAAACTACTCTGTCAGACCAGTAATGCTTCCTTCTTCACCTTACACAACAATTAAACCTTCACTAAACATCAAGGTATTAGGGTTTAAAGAAGATTTTTTTTTCCTTTCCTAAAAATGAGCTAGAGAGCCACTTTGGCTTCTCAAGATAATTTTATGTTTACCACATTAAAATTCTCTTTCACAACATTGGTTTAACATAATTTTTCCCCCCACTATGCTATGTCATCATCTATTAGGGATAATGAAAGAACAAATGCAAATAAGCAGTCATTTAAAATAGTAACAGGCAATAACACCTCTGTCAGGCAACCTTGGAACATCTTTCAGAATTTTAATCATATATTATAATAGGAAAATAAGTATTGTTATGAGTAGTGATAAACACACGCTAACTATTTTTAATATTGAAGGACAAACTTTTTGCTATGGTAAACCAACCCAATCTCATAGCAATGATACAATGTGATGTGTTGATATGCTAAGTCTGGCATTTCCTATATGAAATAAAGTTGAAGATGAATATATCTTTATTAAATGTGACAGATACAATGGTGCCAAGTAGCTCAGTGCAGAAGAACAACACATTATCATAAAGTTTAGATGGACAAATGACTAACTTTCAAGTAAATTTGACTCACATTGGCAAAGCTTTATAATCTCTTAGAAGCTGAGATGGTTTCTTATGGCTATCAGAAGTATAAACTGCCATAACAGGCACAGTCTATGCCTGGACCAGAAGACTGTTAAAAAAGGTTTGCATTAATATATATAAACATTAAACCACAAACAGCACTGTAAAGGGCACGTTTCTGTAGTTCTTTGCACTTGCTAGCTGTCTTCCAAAATACTCCTGCATATAGTATTTGCAGTAAGATTATGTCATTCAAACAACCAGCTACACACAGGACAGGATGTCTGGACCTCTGAACCCTGCCTCTACTCCAGAACAAGAATTCTAATTAGACTACAAAGAAGGAATTTAGAAACACTGCACACCCATCTGTCTAGGAAAAGCAAAGCTTAGCTAGGATTGAAACTGCCAAGGAGTATCAAGGGCAACAAGAATAGTTTCTATGCTAAATATGCAAGAAAAGGTCTGGACGATAAAAACACGTGCCCACTGCTAAACACGGTGGATATGGGACACTTGCTGCAAAGGATATCTGGGCACCTTGGGCTGTTTTAAAAGGCCCACAGCCAGTAAATGTAAGTGAGCTCATTAGACTGTATCTAACACACTGCATCCTGTATCATTCTCTCAGTACCAGAAAAAGAGTGACAAACTGCAGAAAGTACAGTAAAATGCAACTCAGAGGGTTAGAGGCTAGAAAAACTCCCTTGTAAGGATAATATGAGGAGAAGAGGCTTGTTCAGCATGTACTAGTCTGCTTCAGGAAACTAACAGAAACATAGGGAGGAGACCATTGAGAAGACAGAGCCAGGCAGTTCAAAGTGATGCCCAGGAGAGGACAAGAAAGTGCAGACCGAGGTTTAAATGAGTATATGAAGAACGTTTTTCACCCCGAGGACTTTGAAAGATTGAAACAAGTTGTCCACAGATTTTATGCAGCCTTTGTTCATGGAGGCTTTCAAAACTACATGTCAAAGTCCTGAGCAACCTGGTGTGGTTTGTGGACCCTAGTTTGGACAGGAGGTTGGACTAGATAACCTTCTGATGTACTTTCTAACCTCAGTCATTCTGTGTCTGCAGTTTAAATGTTTGTGTTCGTTGTCTAACATCCCATGTCCCACCCGTTCTGCTTGCCCTGTTCAGATGTTGCAGTGCACACCTCATCAATGAGGTCTTGCTGTTGCCCTCAACACCCTTATTTACATGGTTATGTTGGCTGCTGACAGAATTGACACCAAAGGATTCAGTAGCATCACCACTAATGCAAATGGAAGTATAAATGATAAATGTATATTAGCACTGACTCAGACTCTTGGTCATCTTGTTGATCTATTCAGGTTCAGCAATCTATAGACACGGGTGCTCTTCAAAGTGCAACTTCAAAATTTATGCCTTCAGTATGTGCTTTAAATGTAGTATTGCTTCAAGATGTGATTCCTTCAAATTTCTCCTAAATTCTAATATTTTTCTCTTCCTTGTGATAATATTAATAAGCTAAAACCACTTTTAATATAGTTGCTTATATAAAACATGCTCTGTTGTCTTAAAAACAATTCCCCCTGTCCTCAAATAAAATCATTGCCCATTTAGAAACACCTGAGACAAGACTTAAAAGTACTGAGGAATCATCTAGAACTGCCTAAGATACATTTTCTGGATTTCACCATAGCAATTATGGGGATGCCACTAAAGTTTCTAATCACAAACCAATTACATATTTTCAAAACTTCTACATCTACACACATAGAAATACAGTACCATGAAAAACCAGCATGCATCACTTTAAGTGATTGCACCACATTTGCCACCTTCTTAAAAGATTTCATACATCATCATGATCTTTACTCAGGAAGAATGGAATTTGTCACCTACTTTCTTAATGAGCTTTCTCTTTCTTTTTGGAAAGTTCAATCAAATAAACAGAGCTCCTTATAGAATAAATCATTCTTTCAAAGGAGTGGGACACCCTACCCATAACCAGAAGGCAGAAGTAGATCAGATTACTCATGTGAAAGCTTTTTAGTTGCAAGACTAAGGCTTGAACTGTAAGTTTCTGATATTTCCTGAAAATCCTTCTAAGCCTGCTAAAGTAATGTTTAGGGTTCTAGTGCCGTATCTTTGAATTTATCTGGAAATAGCTACTAATGAGAGCCAAAGTTTCTCACTTAGCTGATCAATTTAGAATATGAAGCTCTAAAATCCTAAATGCCACTATGAAAGTATATCCATGCAGACAGAAAGCAAGCGCTGAAACTGTTGTTTTATTTGACTTATTTCAGTCACATCCTGTCACACAACACTATTGGGTAAAACCAACAAACATACTTCTATTGATTTGAACAGTTGCTACATGATGCTGAATGCCAGACTCTCTGAAGTCAGAGTCATTTCCATCAAGTCTTGAGAAGTAAATTAAGGACAATTACATTTATGTTACCTATTTGGTTAATTTTGAGACTCCTTTCTTCTAAAAGACATCACTGTCTTGTAACTTCTTCCTTATCTCACGTTCCACATTACTTCAGTCAGCTTGACAGGACTATGCTGACAGACAGCTTGTCACAAGAGTTGGTACTGTGGGCAAAGGGCATCTCCTTCTCATGAAACAACAAATGGAGAAGAAATTACTTCTGCTGTGCTTTCACTTTCCATTCATACACATTCCATAATAGCTAAACACTTCTGTCTAGATTGCAAGCTGCTGGTTCTGTACACTTTGCACTGATGAAGAAGGAAAGCCACTGCAAAAGACACTTCTGCTGGTGAGCACCCTCCATACTGTACTTACAGACTCATCTTTCCTTTTTAGTAGCTTCCTGTGTGAAGAAATTTTAAAAACTGGATAGTGTGAGGAAAGCCTGTCCTCAATAACTGATTCTAGGAACTTCAAAGCTTTTAAACTCCACTGAGCCCAGGAAAAAAAAAACAAACAAAAAACTGGTAAATTGAGTTGATCAACTTGTAACTGATCATTGAAATCCATTCCTGTGACTGAATCTCCATGACTTTGTCTTTATATTTGCAGATTGTGAATAATTCAAACACACTGCTTTCACTTGCCTCAATTAGAATTACATTAGAGTGTTCATATGGGGTCTGAATCAAAATCCTTAGAAAAATGGATCTCCTGCATTCTCTTTCTATGCACTACAAGTTCTTACTTGGTTTTATTCTGGTCATATATAGATAAATCCTTCAACATCAAACATCCAAGCATTTAATAGATCAGACTCCCAGCCTTTTTGACTGAACAAAGAAAAAAAGTTACATCAAAGTTCAAAAAAAGTAAGGAGTGATAAACTAAGATAATGATTCAGAGTTCTCATTGGAAACCAAATGGCTTACAAAAAATACATATAAGTCTCTGAATGAATCACTTGCAATGAATCTTTGCACTTCCCTACATTTACCCCATCAAATGTATTCTAACCACCATGAAATCCAATATGCAAAAATATACACACCATCTGCAGATACATAAGGAAGTGAAATCCAGCATGAATCTATGCATTTGAATCTCTAAATACTTCCATTATGTTTTATGATGCTAATAATAGACAGCATAGGGACTGGAGCCCAAAACTAAATCATGACAGAGATAATGCAGAGCCCTTCTCTTTAATACTTGCATAAAAATAATTCCATCTGCCATATTCTTCCATGCTGAAGCACTGGCTTCTGGTTTGGTACATTCAGGAGATATAAAGACTATAACTGCAAGGAAATATGCTTTTGTTAACTGGACTTATTAGTTTTTATTGCACTAACTTCCAAATAATTGTCTTTCTGTCAGCACCTTCTTTCCACTTGCCTTGTTTCATTTCTCTTAATGTTTAAAAAAATGGATTTTACTTTTTGGTAGTTAAATATGACATTCACACGTTTAACTTCACTATCAAGTGAAAAACAGGTAATAAGAATGACTGCTTTAAATGGCTGAAAATAAAAAGTGGAGAGAAAGAATGATACCATAGCAGTGGTACTTTTAAAAACACAAAATTCAAGATGTATCTCTTCTCAGACAGATTTAGTACAGACTTGAAGTCAAGTGCAGAGAAATAAATGATGCCAAGGAAACAGCAGATGAGACCTGTCAGCAGAAATAAATATTTTTATGTGAATGGAAACTGTACACATAAGGTTCATTCAAAAATGTGAAAGGTCTTACAAGGTGTGCCAGGGGGATGACTAGTTTCTAGCTAGTATCTGACCCTAGTTTATCAGCAAGTCCATATTTTGTACTTAAAAATTCAAAGTATGACCTTCATCAAACAGTGTACTGGCATTCCTTATCCTGAGTTGCATAAATAGGATTCCAATGCATAATGACAGGAACCTGTGCATAGGAAACTGAATTGCCATTGCAAGGACACCTTGATTTCCTGTTTTCTGCTACAGATCTACAAACTAGTACTGAAAGGAACTAAATCCTTTTCAATGCATTGTTCAATGATTTCTCACAGACTATGAAGCCACTTTTTAAACAGTCTATGTAAGCAATAAAAAACTAATTAAAAGGGATATTAATACCCTGCAATGCACAAAGAATTAATCCAAGTCATAAAGACAGAACATGTGAATTGGAATAAAGCAAATTGGGGGGGAAAAGTCATCCAAGAAATGCAATCACTATCATAGCTTCAGACTCCGAAACAAAATTAGAGTAAATTTTTCTTGACATGCTCTGAAAATTATATCCTGTGTGCTGATGAAGACCCAAACATTTCACCTTGATTTCTGTTATAATTATATCAATAATTGTTTGCTACTAATTATGAATTTATAATATCTGCTCTTGCAGAATTTCATTCTAGTGATAGCACATCATTTCTGATGTCATATCCCTGGATCTAAAAGGAAAATGACTACTTTCTTTTGAATAGTGAGTTAAAATAAAAAAATATAGATAATGTGTTTTAGAGAATTAATAATTCTATATGGATAATTCATGCAAACAAAATTTAGAGAGCATGAAACACCTCATAAATCCTATTGGAACATAGAGATTAACTGTTTTCACATGCACAGAGGTTCAGAAAATAGATAATTACTGAACAAATTTTCACTGAAGCATGCTTCAAAGCTCTGTAAATTACAGAGTGTTTTTAAAGCCTTACACTTTACAAAATGCATATACTGATTCAAGATGCAACAACAGAAGTTCTTCACCTGGAAAACCAGTTACTAAATATTGAAGTTACCCCATTAACCCTGCATTTTTTTCCTCCTCCAATGCTTGGAGCAAAAAAGAGACACTTAAAAAATGAAAATCATTAATGTAAAAGATGACCAGACAAAGGAGACCCAGAGTTAATAGAGGAAAGAGTTGTTAAACAACAACTCTTTCAGCATGTATGGAAAGGAAGTTGATTTAGGAAGAGGAAAAAGTAGAAAGTGACATTTATCTAAAATGATTCCAATACAAATATTCCAGACATACAGCTCAGGTTCAAAGTTCAACTCTTGGAACATGCTATGAAATTTTATCTTGGATTCTGTCTTAACCATTCCTTTCCTCCAAAACAGTATCTATACTTTTTACTGTTGAACCCGTTAATATAAATCAGAGAAGTCAATATACACCTGCCACGGAGAAGATCTGCTAGAACATATTTTGTAGATACATCATAGTAATCCAAAATTTGCACTTTATGGAACCACTCTCTGTGTGAAGTTCAGTGATGTGACTAATGGCCAGTTTAAAGTCAGTATTCTTTAGCACAGACTGATCATGGACTGATTCCTTCCTCTGTAAGTTGTGTTTGCAGCAAAGTGCTTCCCCTCACCCTTCTGCCACGGTGCTGGAAGACACCACACCTGTATTCTGTGCCCTTGAGCATGGTATGAAAATAAGGGGAGGCACTGAGCAAATGCCATGCTGAAATACTTGCAACATCCTGGGCAGTCTAAGTGTCCTTATGTCTAAGGAGCATAGCTAGCAGGTATAGAGAGGTGATTATTCATTCCCCTGTACTCTGTGCTGGTGGGAGAGTTCTTTGTCTAGTTCTTGGCTTCCCAGTAAAATAGAGACATGGAAATACTCAAACAAGTCCAGTGCAAGGTCATGAAGATGATTAAGGATCTGGAGTATCAATCATATAAGGAGAAGCTGAGAGAGCTGGAAATGGAAAAAAAAAAAATGGAGCTGAAGAGAAGGTTCAGGAAGGTTGCCTCAATGTGTACAAATAACTGAGGGGAGAGTGAAAAAAGAATAAAGACAGTCTCCTGAATGGTATCCAATGAACAGAAAAAAAATCAAATTAGCATAAATTCAAATACTAAGCATTTAATTTACTCATTTAAGTTCATCTGAGTTCAATTCCTTCAAATAAACATTAATTTAAGAAAATACTTAAAAAGAAAAAAATGAAGGTGGCCAATGGTTATCTACAGAGGTTGTGGAGTGTCCAAGTCTGGAACCAACCAAACCCTAACTGTCCCCAAGAAACCTGCTTCAACTGACCCTGCTTTGGGCAGGATGATCTACTCTGACTTGTAGGTAGTTTCACCTTGCCCTTTACAGGTACTAAAGACATACCAATCCTTACCTCAAATACATCTTCATTTTATCCTGGAAAGACAACAAGGACCAAACTCAACTGTGCTTAAGGAACTCATCAGGGAAAGTGCATCACACCTTAGACCAACACCTGGATCAGGCCAATTCACCATATTGAAGCTGAACCTTTCTTGACTCCAGTTACCAATAGCATAGAGAAAAAAGCAAGGGGAGGGACGAGTATGAATTTTACTGAAGTCTCTAATTATGTCTGTAACTAATTGTAAAGCATTATGGATTCAAACACAATTTCCTTTAGCTACAACGTGCATTCATTGCACCTCACAAATAAAACATTGACCACATTTGTCGTTTGAAGGGCAACAGAGCAGTAACAAAATTCTTACAGGTCTGGAGAAGAAGCAGCAGAGCTAAAGTATTTTAAAGGATGCCAAATCCAATGAGAGATCATTTTGATCAGGAGATCCTTCTGCTGATAGGTGATATAGAAGAAAAATGGCAGCACTCTTCCTCTTTAGAAGTGTGGCATAACAGTGAAATTGAGTCCCAGATATACTGGGCTCACGACTTGAAAAATTCACTGCACAGCACAAGTGTTCTTGGCTACGACTGTCAGGAAAAAACAGAAGTGTGTTGTAGGACACAAAGGTGCACCTACAGAAGCCCATGAAAGAGGTACTCCTGTTTAACTTGTTCTGCAATGAGTACAAACCCCGCTTTCTCAGTCTTACAAATGCCATACCATGTCATCAACCTTGAGCCATATGAAATAGAAAACACATCACACTTTAAAAAAAAAAAAATCTAAGCCTAAGCAGAGTTTGGTTTTATTCTGAGCTTTTCTTTTTCTATTATTAGACTTTACAAAAATCCAAATACTTTTAGAGATAGTGCTGAAACTTTAATCCAATGTCCACTTCTGCCTTTCAAAGAGAAATAGAAAATTCTATGAAACACAAAGAACAAGAGCCAGAAGGTAGAATACATTTAAACTTTACTGTTTTATCCAATTTTCAGTGTCAGATTGACTTTTGAGAAAAAAAAATATAATGCATATTTAAAACCAAAAATATTTAAGAAATACTAGGTATTTCAAACATTCTAGTCTTTTTCCTACTGTAATTCAAAAGCAAGAAAAGAGCATCTGAAGTTGGGTATGTGCCCAGGCTGGTTCTCTTGTACTGTGTCAGAGTTCAATGTTTCAGTGAAAATTCCCATTGAATAGCTGTGGGAGAATAGTATTTGTGTACACAGTTAAGAGTTGGTGTGTTGGTTTGGGGTAGGGTGAGGAACAGACTTATCTGACAGCTTATCTAGAGAGTAAAGGATCTAATATCATGCTCTAAATGTACAAAAATATAGTTACTAACTAGTATCCTGAATACAATAGCTAGGAGTTTGTCAGTAAGCAGAAATACATCTTTTTCTTCTCCTATAGAAGGGAAGATACAAAGCTTCAGATCAATTACAGAAGTGACACATCAAAAAAATCAGATATTTGTGTTGACAAATAATGATGAGGATCAGAGTTACGTCAACATCTTCAGCAATTATGAGAATGGCATTGCAAAACCAAACAAAAAAATCACAACAATATACTCCTTTTGGATGTCAGGAAAGTCGTCAGAAATCCCTCCAAAGTATTAAAATATTATAAATACATCTGAAGTCTTTAGAACAATTATGAAGGTAACTACAAAACGTAACTGAAAAAGTAAATACATGCATTATAATAGTACACATAAGGACAAGATTTCATATGTTCAATTTCTAATCTCTGTACACGACAGCTGGACCATTTCCAATGTGAAGGCTGTTTGCTAAGGAAAAAATGAAGAAAAACAAAAATAAAACCCAACAACAACAAAGAAAATTACTAACCTACAAATACTAAAAACAGAAGACGACCAGATGGTCTTTCAGTCTTGTCCTTAGAAGCCTAAGTTACCTCACTGTCTGAGTAATTTCATTAACCTCCAAAACACAGATGGAAAACTAATGCACCTCATCATTTTTCTCACTGCGTGTTCTGGACTGATACAGCCTACTGACTTTTATATTTCTTTTTTCTAGTGCTGCAAAAGTATAGATTTGCCTCCTTCTCCCCCAGTTAACAGCATTGTGTGGAAAATTCAGCCAGAATAGTTCAGCAGCAGCTAATCCCCCAATTCAACATCAGTCTGTGACCTCCTGTTTCAAAAGCTGCTAGACAGCATCTCCAGCAGCTTACTGGCATGAGTCTAATCGCCTTTCCACTACTATATAATGGTTTGTGTTCCCCTCAGCCTACATCCTTGCTCTTAGTAATACTGCAGAAATCAATTTAATATTTAAATAACATTGCATCTAAAGTCACATTTGTTCTCATTCTGGTCCACTGAACTATATGCATTTCAGCACAATCAAAAATAATTCCTGACCACTCTCTCTTTAAATGACATCTTTTCATTAGTCAGGGAGAAATATTAATGTGTAGAATTCAAACAGAAATTAGGTAAATGCCGCCTCTTGCTCATTTCATCTTTTACTTTACATCTGAACTTTTATTTTTACAGCTGGCCACACTTCTTGCAAACAAAATTAGTTGCAAAAACTACTTTGATTACTTTCATGCTATCCCATTAAGTTTAACATCACCCCACAGTAGTGGCAAACAGGGGATTTTATAGGATTTCTTTGTGTGAAATGCTGACCTTTCTTTACTAATATGTTGTGGTATGACAACATTTGGCTTTTGGGCAGCAGAAGAAGGACATGGAATTTTTAAGATATGCAGGAATTGGAAATTACCTTCTTTAACATAAATAGCCTAGTTCTTCAAGAAATGAGACCACAAAATATATGCAAATATTTAAATTGACAGTATACTGTCTTCTCAGAATTTTATTAAATACAATATCTCTTGGTCCTACTACAGTCAGTCACAGTGAAAATTATTCAGGGAAAAATATCCTGGTTTCAGATATATAAAATCCTCAGATATTTCTCAAAATGCTATTATAGCATTTGTTCCATGGAAGAGCATCAGCTCTTCACATTCCTAGAATATTAAAAAAAAAATTTCACTTGAAGCTCCTCCCTGTTGGGGAATCTATCAGAACACCAAAACTATGTGAGGGTTCTTACAAAAAGCTAAATGCTTTATATTTTTATGGTCACACAACTTATGATATCTCCACATATTAATGTGACCAAATAGCATGTAATGTCTCACTTGGTCACCAAAAAAAACCCCAAAATTAAGGCACTTAACATACAGTAGATTTCATCTGTTTTCTTAAGAAAATCTGGAGATGGATCACTGGGTTTTATACCAACTAACTAAAACTCACAGCAATATTAAAAGTCTCTAAAGGAAGCATTTTCGTTTCTCGATAATGCATGAACAAAAATGTATTATACTGGAATGGAAAAGAAAAACATTAAATACCTTTATCTCAATAAATAAATCCTCTTTAAATTAATATTATAAAGTTGACTAGAAAAATTCAAACAGTTAATACCAGCTTAGATTTCAAAAATTTCTTCCTCATTCAATAATGGGACACCAACCAAATTTCTAATGAAGTAACAGAGAAGAAAATCACCTGGCTCAAGGCCAGGTCAGTAATTTTCCTGATAATCTGTTTCAGATTTGTGACTCCAGCTTGACTGTGTCTAATACACTAGTCTATAAACTATCTGCAGAGGAGAAAAATAAACCACACACAAAAATCAACACTGAAAGCTCTGCATTTATTGCTCACCTATGCATTTTATCTTTCAAAAATGCAAAGGCATCTAAGATGGAATAAATGTATGTAAGTAAAAAACTCATTGCAAATGAATTCCAAGTAGATATGAAAAATAGCCAGATAGACAGGAGCTGTGTGTGCCAGCAACAGTGCTGCTGTAGACATCCCTTTGGATTTCACACCATCAGTGGCCATTACCAACATTAATAAAAGCCATCTGGCCTTACACAGCTTTATGTCTATATCTCATTGTTGGTTTCAATGGAGTTCTTTGTTCAGAGAGGTAATTTGGAAACTTTTAGAGGCTAGAATAAAGGAAACAAATAGCAGGCAATTAATCATGGTAATAGTCCTTCCAAAGGTCACACTATTACTTTGAGCAATGAGACCAATCTTCACTCCTTTAATTTAATTTCAGGGTGAAAAAGAAAACCTAATTTTATGGTCATAAATACTGAAAAGGAAAATCAACAAGAATGCAATCTTGTAACTCATGTCTTGACTAATAATCACAGAGATTTAAGATGCCTTGCTTTCAAATATCATCCCAAGATCACATTCAGAAATAACCATCAAAACTTGACTGCTAAAAAATGAGACTGCATTAGTGTATAATCTGATCTGGACCAAGCAGCCCTACTGAACTGCAAGACACCTGTTCAGAAAAAGTTGTGACAAAGTAAGCATGCTTTCATTTCCCTCTACAGTGATGAGGAATTCAAACAAAACCATCACAGGACATCTACTGAATAGGTTATCTGGATGCAGTGGTTCACTTTTTTGAAACTTGAGTGCAGACTCATGAGGTCTTGGAGGAAACTGGGAGACAAGAAGCTTGGCTGTACCATGGCAGCAACAGGCCTGAGCTGAGGAAGAGAGTCCTAAAGTCACGTCTATTGGCAAATCTGTATTTTGCATATAATACCGTTGAAGAAGAAATAAACTTAGCAAACCACCACCACATCACATTTGACCATGAGCAGCTTTATTATTGTTATTAATGATTAAAGTAGCTATAGCTGGTATGCTTAGTGCCAAGCAGTACTTCCTCTGGTTGAACAATTCTCAAAGACACACCAAAATCAGACCCCACAAGAGGTTTCCATGTCTGGACTTCAAAGAGGTTTAAACAGAAGCTTGACACTTCTCAAAAGGAACAGCTCAAGCCATGTGCAGAAGCCAGAAGTTCAGGCATCTGTAAAATCACTAGGTCAAAGCTGGGTTTTTTGAAACATTAGGTCAGGTATCAGAGAAGAACACAAGCTCCTAACAACCTTACAAGTATCAGTCTGTCTTTAAGCATTTAAATACCTCTGCAAATGTGAAACACAGAAATCTAACTTTGCTGATGAAGCTTAAGCTCTTCATCCTTATTTAAAAAGTGAATTCAGGCATTAAATTTTTGAAAAATATTTATCTGTGTTCAATTTTGACTAAGTCATCAAAGAGTCATTCCATATTAGCTCTTCAATTCTGTATACACACAATATATGCACTTTATGGGAAAAACGGAAGAGGTGAGTCATTCTGCTATGAAAAATATTTCCACTTTAATATTTTTGTCTGTCATGCATATTGAATAGGTTAAACAGAAAATTAAGATACTTAATTTGGAGTGAGATTAATTTCATTCTGATAGTCAAGAAATATACTGGGGTTTTAACCATCTAACATGCACTCTGTTTTTCAATGCCAGATTTTCTCTTTCAAAGTAATAATTAGCAATAGCTTTAATATTTTCTCAATCATAAAGAATTATCATTTAATGGATAAAATTTCCATAAATGTTAGGGAGTACATTATGTTAGCCTATTATGTTCTGTATTATTTAGTTACTTTATTAAACAGTAATAGCATTCACTTTCTTACAATCAAAATTTTAAAAGATTCTTTAAAGGGAGAGGGAAGAAGCAGAGAAGATAAATTATGCAACTGAAAGGAGTGATTGTTTTTCTCTTTGTCTCTTTAGTGCAAATTCTTCTTCACTGTGTTTCCCAGACACCATCTGTTTCTAAAACAACACATCACCAAACAGAAGAGAGAAGAGAGGAGTTTCCTACAGGAGCTAAACCTGCCAGTTTGCAGAGCAGTCTGAGCTTTCTCAAGTAGGAAATACATGACCATATAGAGTTGTTAATTGATTAAAGATAGGCAATGGGTGTCACCTCAGATGGTGCAGTACACTACTTCAGGGATTTTTATTAGAGTAATACATGGATTAGTATTTATAATGTTGCTGCACACTTGTTGTAAGAAGTCCAAGGCACATTTGGGCTTTCAAAATTATTTTTTAAAGCCTACTTTTGAAGTTTGAGTATAAGGCCATACTTACTCAGGACCTCACTCCATTTCACATATCAGTGAAGTCTTGGAAAAACAGAATCTAGCAGAATTATTTACACTGGATGCCGACTCACACATACTAGTACCCTTTCTGCAGGATTTTGGGAGAAGGTAGAAAAACTCAAGATATATCCCAGTATCATGGTATAGGATACCATGCCACCACAAAAATCGCTCCCTTTATCTCCAGAGAGGCTTATATCAGTTCCAAAATGCTATTTACTGGTACTTCTAAAGGTTCATATTGGAAGAGTAAGGTACCAATTTTTCACCTGGTTATAACATGGAGTTTAATAATAGAACTGCACTATATAAAAATATATTTTAAAAATATATTTTTGCTTTTTCTTCTCTCCACAGTCTGCGGGGACAAGAAATTATTATTTATTTAGTTAGGTCTAATAAGCAGGAGTGGTAAAATGAGTTATCAGAAAAACATGTACATTTTTTTGACAAGTATACACCAATTTATAAAAAAATATATATGTAAGAATTTAGATTGGACAGAAATCATCAAGCTTTACAGATTCCTGTCATCATATCCATCAAAGCAATACAATTTCATACAGGCTACATGTGCCATAATCAATATATTAAGAAATATCACTAAAATTGTTTATATTATGTATTTTGATCATATCCCTAACAGATTACATCCTTTTCAAAAAACAAATCCTTACCAAGTCAGAGACATGATGTCTCTTCTGCCCTTCCCCAGTTCTCCCTATCCTCCATCATTCAAAATGCTTCTCTCCCTTCTGTAAACCCAGTAATTTATTTCACACATGGAGCATTCTTTACTTCCCAGTGCCTCTCCAGGTAATTTTATAGCTATCAGTCGACTAAAAAGTGCTTCTATTGTTCTCCTGGCAGTTCTATTAGATTAAATCCATTAGCACGGTCACACATACACACATTTTCAGCTCTTTCGCTGTATAACATGATTCTGTTAGGATGTTCCCCTTCATATTGCCCATATAGAATCTAAAAATCTGGATTATTTTATTTTCCCTTAGTTTAGCTTTTAAACCATTTTTTTTTTACATTTTATTATTGCATTAATTTATCACAGGTTCTACATTCCTGACCTCAGCATACTTAATTACATTATAGACAACCATCTCCGCTCCTGCTCAATATTCTGAACAGTTCACTGAGTTTTAAATGCACAAAATGGTTGTTGCCACACATTTCATTTCTGGCTTCAGCAGTTGTGATCTTGTGCTTTGTTACTAAAAATAGAGCTGCTTCCAACTACCTGAGCTGGAAAGCTAATTACAGAGCCAGTAAACAGTTCTCCTCCCCATTGAGCAAATGCAGAATAAGGACTCTGCTAATGCACTAGGGCTCCCATGGTCCTGTGGGTCTCTGAAATCTATCAAGTGTCATTTATTTAATCATTTGTGGCTGTTTGCATCATGGATAAATTACCTTTTAAGTAAATAACTGTTTGACTGTTGAATCAACAAATCAGGGAGAAAAAGAACAATCAGCTCATTTTAAGAAAAAGTATTCTAGCCTAATTCTCTGCTTGTACAAATCAAAACAATTTCACTGAAGTAAATAGCATATTGTTGATTTTGACTAGATAAGAGTCTAGTTATATTTTCTGCAGTAGTTATTAGAGGACTGACTGCAGCAGCTTAAAGACTTTTTGAAAGTTATTTCTGTCCCGTACAGGCAAAAACAACTGCCACGGTAAGAAAGCACTTTCTTCCCCTTAAAGTACTCTCAGCCTTTCCAGCAGCACATTGGCTGGAGAAAATTCCCTGCTGAGAATCTTAAGGTAGAAGCGCCCATGGGGTTTAGATGCTCTTCTGCATTTGACAATGAAACACTGGTTTCCCTGTTCCATTGGACTGATCCTTATTATGTAGCCTAATACAAGCTTTGTTGGCAACAAGGGTTCAGCCATCACTCAGTCAATAAAACTCCACTCATTTGCAGCCATTACTGAGGGAACAAAATGTAGACAACACATAAGCAACTGTCAGAATAACTCTGATATACCTGCAGCCCCAAAGAAAAACTAAGATAATGTTTAAGATGCAATATGTTTGTTCATCCAAAAATCACTTCTAGGACTAAAAAGGCATATAGATTCTGAAATTACATTTTTTTATCTGAATGTGAAGTATAGGAGTAAAAGAATTAGGTACAAAACCACCAGAAAGACCAATTTAAAAAAATTTCTCCTTCCAAACCCCCAAAGAAAGAAACAAGTAAATAAAACCTCCAAGACAGTACTGAACACATTAGAAGAATTTGGTGGATGAAAAGAGTATGCAAGTGAGCATAATCTATTTGCTCACCATCATGTTTCTGTCATGTAAAAAGGTATATACTATATACTGTGCATCCAGGGACAGAATTGCTATCTGATCATAAATACATTATTTACACAGTACATTTGGGGGATGAAACTATGATCTCCCTGTTCTGTCTGTCCATTCTTTATGAAAAGGAAAGGCAGGATGCTCTCAGCCAAGCAAACCACCTCCTATTGTGAAGGAAAAGTACATTGCCACTTTCTAGCAAAACTGAGTAGAAAAAAGAAGGCAAGACAGAAAATGTGGACAGAGGTGGAAATGTGTAGTACAAGGAAGAAGAATGTGCAAGCAGGATCCAAAAGAGTAACAAAGAAAGGCATGAGAAAATCAGACTAAAGAAAATCATTTATATTACAAGCTCTGGATATTCTAAAGAGCAGAAACAGAGGGAATTTTTAAAAAAACAGTGATGGAATAACAGAAACAGTGCACCAGCCTTCTCAGGTTAATCAGAAGAAATCAAGGTAACATGTCTGCACACCACAAGGCAGTCCCACACCATCACAACCAAGTCAACTCTGCAGAGGACAAGTCATGCACCTGGGCTTGCATTGCATTTGAGCACTGTTTCACCAGAACTGACACATCTCGTTTCCACGGTACTCTGTGTATGCATACTGGAGTGTCCCTGGAGAAAGTCATAAGCATTTTTCACAATTCAATCCATGTAAGTGTGTGTGTGTACCCAGAGTTGGACAATGATGGTTGTGTGTGTGTTTGATGGTATTCAGTGCATAAACAATGTTAAAAATCAATTGAATCCTAATTTTCAATCGCTAATAAATCTTTCTGCATTTTCATACTTTTCTTTCTGACTTAAATGACCACAAATACATTAGACAACATATTCATGTGTTAGATAAAACGTGCTTATTATATTAGAAACAAGATGTCTCAAATGATAGTATATTTCAAAAAAAATAATACACAAAGGAATATGCAAACATCATAAGCAATATTTTCCCTGCAATATGCTATTTCTTCCCACATTTATTCTCACCTTAAGACAGAAATGTGATATCCTTTACCCTGGCAGTCATTTGTCATTTATTCATTCAGATTTCAAAGGCAGAACACAACTTCCACAGTCCTCATTTGCTGCACAGACCAAGTTAAACATTTCAACTGCTCACAAGTATTTTTAGGTAGTCTCCTGTTGAATTAAACTTGTTAAATTCATAGGGCAAATAAGACGTGTCTCCACCTTTCCATTAACCTAGTATAAAGTTACCAATCCCATTGTCAAAAAAAATTACATGGAGAAAGGGAGCAGATAACATGCAATGTGAGGAAACCATTGAAAAAAGTTGTGTATTTCTTTTAAATATGAGTAGCTGTCTCAGGCAATCACTGATAAAGCACTTTCCAAGTGACAGTCCTTAATGAATGAAGTAACTTTGTGAGCTTTGTATTGTTCATGCCAAAAAATTACATCTTTCACCACACAGGTATCATTCAAACTTCAACCTTCCTAATGAATGCATCAGCATATGCAAAGACTCCAGAGTCAGAAGGAGATTAATGGAATAAATTTAGGGATGTATTAAACAGGAGGGAAGGGCAATAACTAAGCATTTCAATAGTTTTTTGAATCAGAGGCACTGGTTAAAGAAGCACACATTGAGACAATGCTGTAGTATAAGAAAAAGCTTATAACAGACTCAAAGTACAGTAGCTTGCTGTGTCATAGTAGCACCAGTTTCAAAGGAGTTCATAACTGTATCTGCTTATGTCTCAAAGGCCTAGCAACCACCTCTACCAGACCTCCTCAATATGCCAAAAATTCATCAGAAGTACTATGACAAGTGACTATGTTTCCTACAAAACATACTTAATTTTAAAAGACTTCAGATAATTAAATGCTCCAGAAAATTTCTTAACAATTCAATAGTTAAAAACCAGCTACTCATGTCTCCACATACTAGGAATACAGGCTAAATACAGACTCCACCACCTTACCTCAGCTATGTGCGGCATTGGGTTAAATCCACAGAGGTTGCACACAACTTGCTTGCACTCGGTACAGGTATTAAAGTTGGGGGGATCCTTAGAACCAATATTTAGTCCAGTTTTACAAAGGGGACAAGACATCTCAGGCTGGCCAGCTTTCTCTGGTTCCGACAGCCCATCAGGTTTCTTAGCTTCAGCAGCCTGAGGCTTGCTATCTTTAGCCAAACCAGGTTTCTTTTCTAAATCAGATCCTTTAGTTAAAACGCTATCCACTTTTGATGGCTCTGGTTTTTCTATTGTAACAGGCTTGGCTTCTTTCTTTACAGGAACAGCTTTTGGAAGAGGCTGAGGCTGTCCAGCCTCTTTGGGGGCTGCCTGAGGGGCTGGAGGCTGTGGTGGAGGCTGGGGCTGCTTTGCTGCCGGACCAGGAGGGGGGCCCGATGTCTGAGACCCTGTCTGACCCGCTGTGGAAATTAAATTTGAGGCCTGGCTGAAGAATGAAGCTCCAAATCCAAAGAGTTTCCCAGTAACTGTTTCTTGTGGTGTCGTAGGCTGAGGCTTAGGGGCATCAGTGATGCCTCCCAGGTTAAGGCTGAAACGCCTTGGCTGCTCCGGAGTTTTCTGCGGTGGCTGGGGCTGAGGTGCTGGCTGTGCTGGCACTGGCTTGGGTCCTGCCCCTGCTTGTGGGCCCTTGGGAGCTGGTTTTGTATCAGGCTTTGGAGCTGGTTTTGGTGGTAACTTTTTAGGATCATCCTTTGTTTGGGTTGGCTCAACAGGCTTTTGAGCTTTAGCATCTGGTCTAGCCCCAGGCTGAGAGGCAAGCTTGGGATCTGACTTCTGCCGGGACACTTGTGGAACAGGTTTGGAATCTGGTTTATCCCCGGCTGGATGTGTGTCCTGTGGTGGCTTTGCGAGCTCAGGCTTTGGAGAGTCTGTCACTTTCTGTTGAGTTGGAGGTCTGGGTCCTGCCAAGTCCTGCTTCTGCTCTGGTGCTGCAGAGGTAGATACAGGGTCTGCTGTAGACTTCTGTACACTGGGCTGTTTTTGCTTTTCTTCAGCCTGTGTTGGCTTGACCTGATCAGATTTTGGAGTGGTATCTGTTTGCTGGGAGGTCTCGGTGGGCTCTGGACGGGGCTGTTTTGATTTTACAGGAGGAGACCCAGGCAAAGGTGTTTGCTTTTTTTGTGGCGGAGGTTTTTTCGAATCTGCTAACTGTGAAGGATCAGGTTTTGGGGTTACATCTTTCTTTTGAACAGGCTGTGGCTGGGGAGATGGTTTAGCTGTTGAAGGTGGAATGGGTGTCTTCTGTTTGGGTGCAGGTGGCTGTGGCCCAGGACCATGACCTAGTGCTAGGTCACCTCCTAATGTTCTTTGCACCTGGCAGTTTAAACAGAGCCATTCGCTGATCTGAAAAAAATAAAGGCAATAATAATCAAGGTAAGACAAAGTTAATAAAATAAACATAATATTAAGTTATTCTATAACAGGACTTGCTCCAATATTTTAAACTTCTTTGTAAAAAGGGAGAAATATCACTAATAGTGTTTTGCAATTAACATGCACAGCTGAATATTTTCAATATTTTCTCCACATCGCTGTGAGTCAAGCTATCACTGAGCCCATGAGTCTAATGGCTTCACATTCAGTTTACACACAGCTGAATATTGGAGGATAAAAACCCAGCAAAATGAAAAAAGTGCATTGGAATTTCATGGGACCCAGTGATTCATTTATAGAAATGATTTGCCAGAATAATGACAAATACTGCTAAAATAGTTTAACACATCAGGTCTCCTGAAAGAAAACAATAATCACAATTAAAACACAGTAAATGCATAATTATCTTTAAGCATACATCTATCAAGCTCTTAATACAGCTTATGCTTTTGGTAATGGTTTAAATTACACAGCATAGGTATTGCTGGTACATATCTATCCAACGAATACAATTACAATACATACACAGAGGTGTGTAAATGGGCATCAGGTATAACACAGACGTATGAATTAACACCAATTTCAGGGGGCAAGTATTCATCCAAAATCAGTGAGGAGCTTTGCCTGAGCCTTGATGGTATTTCAAGAGCCATAATCAGGTTTTCCAAATCTCCTTTGTCATTAGAAGTTTCCAGGGTAATTACTGTACCTCTGTATACAATGGGCCCCTCTTTTCACACAGAGAAGGAATAATGCAAATAATGTATTTACTCATGTTTCTCATCAATTATAGTGAACCTTAAAACATTTTTAACATTCCCAAGCAGTATTACAAGAGAGAGAAACCATACTTCTGATAAGACAGAAAAGCTGAGCTTCACCACCTGAGAAAGGATCAAATTGCCTAAAACATGTGGTCACATGCTACTTTCCCCACTTCCCATCACTAGCAGAAACATTATAGGCAGCAAAAATGCCATTCAATATGGTACAGAGCCCCATGGGCCTCCACCTGCTAGCAGATATTTAAGCAGGTCACCTGTAGCTGTTCTCCTATTCTTTAGTCTTTGTGTGAAACACAGGACGCAGCTACAGCATTTGCAGAGAGGAACCGCAAGTAGGGGAACACACAACGTAAGTCTCTTTTCCCTGAAGGGTGGAGATTCCTGGATGCTGTTTCTCACCCAGCTCTCAATGGTCTTAGAGATCTTTTACAGCATAAATGATTCTGTGTTGCTATGAAATCTCTACTATACTATGGAAATCTAGAGGCACTACAGGCAAAGAAAGATTTTGTCTGTGTAATGTTGGAGTTCACTGGAAGGAAAGAGCTCTGATGTCGTGGACTGAGCCAATGAATTCATTACTTTGAGGTGCCTTGCCAGCGTTGTATTTTTGCAGCAGCAAAAATTAGGAGTTAAATGCAGCTCCCTAAAACACAGTTATTTCCATTATTCTGATAAACATGGTATAAGCACACTCTGGAATATAAGTTCACTATTACTAACAGCTTCATAAAGCAAAGACAGTTTCTGGCCTCAGCTGTAAAGTTCCATTCATAATAAGGCTGCTCTTATCTTCCATTTTCAGTGCAATGTTTCTAGATTGTTTAAACAATTCTCTGT
Source organism: Cichladusa arquata (assembly GCA_026413545.1). Taxonomy (NCBI): domain Eukaryota; kingdom Metazoa; phylum Chordata; class Aves; order Passeriformes; family Muscicapidae; genus Cichladusa; species Cichladusa arquata. The sequence continues at coordinate 8,827,679 of JAOTQP010000870.1, read as the reverse complement.
TCTACTTGCAAATCATATAGCAAACGATTGTTAAAAAGGGAAAACAACTGAAAAAAACCTGGAACACATGTTTAAACTCTCCTTTGAATTATGAAAGGAATTAAGTTCAGACCTGTACAGGGGACTTCAGCAAGGATTACATTTAGCTGAACTCCCATTTTGTTTTCTTAATGATCACTCCCCTTACCTGATTTTAGATATTACTAATATAATTTAATTAGATACATACTAATACCATTTCTGGATTAATCCTTAAGGGTTTTCTAGGGCTTAAGTGTAATCAAAGACCAGGCTGTCACAGTTGTCTGGCTTTGGCAAAGTCACTAGGATTCCTTATATTAGGGAGGTAGGCTCTGCTCTACAGTGGAGAAAGACAAGATCCTGTGAGGGCTGACATTTAAAATAGAAAATGTACAAAGTTTCATTTCACTGTATTTTTTTAAAAATCTTTCTGGTTTAAACATAAAATTCCTCCCGTGTATTTTAGAAGGAGGAATTAAGTGCCAAAATGCTCAAGTCATTATAGGTTACACACATCTTCAAATAAATACAAAACTGCATAAACTATAGTCCTGTGATTGGAGCAGCAAGAGTTCAAAATGAAATGTGCTATGTGATACAGTTTTCTATCAAACACTTGCCTGTTTGTTCTACCAGAATTACAGAGATTTTCCATAAGTTTTAACAGGAACCGGTTTCCATTAAATACAGAATCTCTTGCACATTATTACAGATGAAGCAAAACTTACTGCTGCTGCAGATACCTAAAATACAAATGTTCTTCTATCCTTAAAAGTGTTCCTGGGCAGCAGTTCTGTGACCTCCTAGTTTCTTTCTCCACATTTCTAATATCTTTATGTGGTATTAAAAAACAAGTTTCCAGAGGAACTTGTGAGCTTTAGGAGTTCCTGTCTGGGAGGGAGATTCTTCTTTGATGCTGAGAAACCCAAGCTATCTGTTTTTACATATATTGGGATGGGAGCTGGGTCTTAGCTCTAGAAGAAATCTGTAAGTGATTTTCTTCATTCTGAGACTCATGCCAACAAGTGTCATAACTAGGACAGTAAACTTGACAAATTTCATGTTGGATTTTTGTTCAGATTTCAACTCGTGAGCAAAGAAAATTGCTGCAGTTTTCTAACTGTTGCAGAAACTATATGCCCTCAAAAAACCAAAAAAGTACTTAAACTGTATTTTATGTACTCATCAACCACAGCATCAACTCTTCCAGTTTGACACATCAAATTAATTCATTTGGTATTTTACTAACAACATCCATGGAGAACTAGTTTGAAGAAAATTGTAACACTACATTCCATAGATTATTAATGCATAAAGGCAAGCTAAGAGTTGACAGTAATAACAAAAAGCAACTATAGTTAATTACTTCTCCCTATCCCAAAGAAAGCCAACACAGTTGAAGGCAATCCAGTGTCTATTCATTTTTTCAAAAACGGTTGAGATTTGTTCTAACAACACACACTCATCAAAAGCAACAGGAAAGCTGTCAGCAAGTGCATTGCCTGGCATGCTTAATTTCTATCCCTGCAGATGATGTAGGGGAGGAAGGGAATCTATCTTGATTCTGTGATTCCAGAAGTATATGAGAAATAAATTTTGACTTGCAGATTGAACATATTTCATATAAAAACTACTGGCACACAATATGAACATGGCCATGTTAACAGTCCTTTTGCAGAGCAGAGCTGCACTCCAAGTGGATGGATCTCATTCTCATTTAGAAAAGCCATTTGCTGCTCTAAAAAGAAACTTAAAACATATATAAAATATTAACATCCCTTTACATTACCAGAGATATATAAATGGACTTTGCTGACACTGCTCAGCTCCAAAGCTTTATTGACACAATAACATATTTGTTCCATGATAATTTCAAAGAGCAGTGACGAATCCAGATTTGGTTCTTAGCAGACATTTTTGCCAAGATGATGAAAGACACATGAAAAATAAAGTGCTCAATCACATGATTTTATGCAGGTTCATGTAATGTGGTAAAATACTCTGAGACAAGAAACTAAATCAGAAAATCCTGTTATAAAAAACATAAAAAAGCAACTATCACAAACCAAATTAAATTGGTACATCAACACACAAGTTAAAATGTCTTCTAAAGAAGCTTGTGCAATACTGGAGCAAAGTTTTTTCTTCTACACCACCCTTCCATGAATAAGTATTCAGCTGTTCAAAGTAATTACACCGAACCAAACATTTAACAATTGTACACAGTATGCAACTGATCCTCATTTCAGGCAAACACATCATCACTACAAAATACATATTTACCTTCCTTTCAGGAATATGATGAGTTTGCCAGGAAATACTGACTCAAGATGCTCACAAACATGATACTAAGTTCTAGTCAGCAGCATGGTCCCTGGGTATCCATTCCACAAACCACAGCAATGGTAACTGTGGTTTGGTGCTAAACTAATGATAGTGCAAACTTTTTAAATAGATATATTGCAAAACTATTTTTTAATATTACTTAGCTGTTTTAAGCTACTAAACACTACTGAATGAATTATATTATGCAGTTATCACAATCTTAAAACATACTCCACTACTCTGCTTAAATTACCAACACAAAAAATCTATAGTTTGCATATGAATTATGAATGTTTGGGGAGCTATTATTTTATAGCTTACATAATTAGAATCATAAAGCAAAATAGTGAACATAATCTTTTGAATTTTTTTTTAATTCAGTATTTCAGGATATCTAGAAACTAGATTTTTATAGCCAAGGATATGTGCCTCATGCACATAGCAAGGAAAAAAGACTTTTAAACACAGCTCAGTGCACTGCATCATGCAGTAATGCAACAAATGCTCATTGCTTTCATCAACTGCACTGTGATTTAATATGCTAGAAACATGTGAATGATTAACAAAAAAATCTAACTGCAAATCGAGAGAGTGGCCAAGAGAAGGTTAACAAAGTTCATCTGTGCTGCACTGAGCGAATCATGAAAAGGATTAAGCTGTCTGGTGAGAGCAGGGCTGGGCTGTGCTGCCCAGTGACTGCCCAGCAAACACCATCCCACATCACATGGCCTCACATAGTAGTAAATTACAGTTGCTGAGCAACAGCAATACTGGCGCAGATGGCTGCCTGCAGTTGACATCTTTAGCTATGCAGATTAATTTATTATTTACTTGTGTTAAAAACTGGACAGGCCAGCTTTCTGGACTAATGAGAAAACACTCCAACATATTGTAGAATATTGCTCAATTAAATTTTTGGTACAGTATTCCCCATGCAGAGGGGTTTTGCCTCTATGTTCTGCCCCTTATGTAAAAGAAAAAAAAGGGGGGGAAAACCACAGGCCATCACTGCTATTTCTAGATCTAATCCTTAAAGTAAAGCAGAACTGTAGGCACACAGTCTTCCTCTAAGACATAAACCATGTGGGAGTTTGTTTAAGAATATTCCATGGAGAGAAACAATATCTGTACTTCCATAACGTTTTTACTTGAGGACCTTTACAATTTTCCCAAATGTCTGCGTGGCAGTTGTGGCTAGGGGCAGAACTATAGGAACTATACTAACTTCATTTCATCATAAAAATTGTGAATAATCCCCATTTGCATCGAAATTGCAGTGTTAGTAACTCTGGAACACCCCAAGTACTCTTTGTAGTAAAGCAAATATTTCACACTTTTATGGCTTTAAATGACAACTAAACAAGTCTTGTTTGCATCTGCTCTCTGATCAATTTGAACCCAGACTAAAGCCCATCAATTTTACAGAACTCTTCTCGCTTTACTTTAGCACAGTTAAGAGCTGGTAGTTAAATTAATACTTTGAAAAAATTTAAAAAGTCTTGGGTTTTGTTGGAGCTTTTTAAAAACTCATTTCTATACAACTTATGATGATTATAACAGCTGATAATCAGATTTAGGTCCTTCATTATTTTTTCTAGTTTTTTCTGCTTTATATAACCCTTATATCACTCCCCACCCCACCCAAGTTCCCATAGGGTGTACAGATTCAAAGCTATGCTCCCTGATATTAAAAAACTTAAGATTTTGTTGCATGTCACTACCCACTTGTTCATATATCATTTCCAGTCTAAGTTGCATTCTGGTTCCTATGTACTACAACAACACAGCAGGTTCTAGACTGCAAACCACAGCGAATACTTCAATCACCAGCTTCCTTTACTATCATGTAATCAACAAAGACTTAATAGAGTAATTTCTATTCCTTTTATTGTAAGTATAAGCAAAATGTACCTGGATTCACCAAAAGAATTACAGTCATCTTCCTTATTTTAAATTATTACATATTGTTCTCCCTATACAACTTAATAATAATGAAAATAACAGAAGAAAATTAATGCCTTTCTGACTGTTTAAATTCTGTATAGTTACTGATCCTACTTCATGCCCAAGTCTGTTTAGGACATTTAGATCTTCAGGATTTTAATTTAAAAAAAATACAAATACCAAGAATAATTATAAATATTTGAACTAACATATTATATATTAAAAGCAATGTTGTGATATGATTGCAAATAAAAAGAGAGGCTGAAACAAAGCAAAAAAAAAATCAAAGCAATAATATGTAGTACAGTTGATATGGAAAATTTCTAGCCTACCAAAAAAGGTGAAAAAATAGACATTTCCTCCCTCACAAAAGTTTACAATAACAAAAAAATTCAGACTGAGTTAAAATTTTTCATGTTGAATTGAATAATGAACGTGCAATCCAGTAAAAAGTTCTACTTGATCAGAAACCATACACTCCACTTTGGCATATTCAACTGTTTGGGGTTTGTTATCCCTGCTCTTGGAATTTTTATTCCTCCTCTTTTTTCCATTAGGATTAAGTCAGCTTTGGTACAGACACATTCTTTGAAAAAAAAAATCAGAAACAATAAAATATTTTTAAGAATTCACTTTATCTCCACCTAGGAGAACTTTCAGCAAATAAACAAATCCTATATCAATACACAGATTCATGTTATTTGAATGTACAATTTTCATTAAGTATCTATGTATAAAATTATACCTGGTGAATTATACCTCAAGGTGAATTTCAAATGATTATTTAAAGGAACAGCAAAACAATGGATGAAATATGATCTAATGTAGATAAAATTCATGTAGAATAACCCCTCCTCAAATTACCCCAAGCAGACAGGAATCCACATATGCACAGACAGACACCACAGGTGGGCTCCAGGAGCAGAGCCCACACAGCCAAGTGTCCACCATTAAGAGCTTTAACACTCTACTTGATCATCAACTTTACAGATCACCATCATAAAGAATGTAATGACTTTGTCATTACACTTTAAACCCTTGCCCAGTCTGTGTTGCATATCTCTTCCAATAAATAGTTCACAGGGAATGAAAATTTACTCCAGCTCTTGAGCATATGCACTGATCATTTAGATTTAACTATAGCAGGTCATGCTTTTTGCCTTTTCTCCTCAAGATGTCTGTGTTCATTTTCAGAAAGCTTACTCCTATTTGAATCCTCTAATGGGATTAATCTTTTTTGGGGAAGTGCTGGTTTCTGTTGCTAATGGCTCACAGGAGTGGGTTTGGGAAAATAAAATGGTAACAAAATTAGAAAAATAAGCCAACATGTACTAAAGTATACACTTCCTAGAAGGTTCTGATATACATGAAAGGCAAATGGAATAGAGTATCAGTCCTCAAACCTGCTTATATAATTTTTTCCATTACTTTATGCAACTGTTGCTAGGCAGTCATGTGCCATGGTGATGAGTGGAGTATGAATACCTAGACAGATTAGACAGACATATGTTACTGAACACTTATGTATGGTGTATTTTCTCTCCAGACTGCTGTACAAAAGCAAGACACCAACCATCCTTCTTCCCAAGAGGACTGCAATGTCAGATGGTTCAGAGAAACAGTTCAAGGGGTCTGACCTTGTGGCCATACAGGTATCACTTTCTGCTCTAAGTTACAGAGTTCTCTCTAGTGAGTTAAAACAGACAGAGTGCATGTACTACTGAATTTTAAATAGAGGTTTAAATGAATAAAATGAATTATTTTTTGAATCTGCATTTTATAATGGCTTTACAATGTATGCAATCTGCTTCCTAAGCCAGTTTTTAAAGCTTGTTAAATTATTTTCAGGATCAGTTAGAAATATAGAACACAGAAATTTAGAAAGATCTACGTTGGAAAAATTATTCACTTGATTAGTTTTGGAGACTGAGCTACCTTGTAAGAAACTTGTAAGGAGACTGTCTTAGGAAAGCAATTTCAGCAGCTGCACAAAGCAAAAATTTTAGAGAACAAAAGTCAATTTCTTTTCCTTAATAAATGCCTTCCATTCCCCACATCCAATTTGAAATTATTGTTTCCTCATAAGTAATGTTTAACATAAGCAATAAAATCAGTAGTTATAAAGGATATGGGAAAAGCACAATGCAAGATTCCAGAATAATGAAACATGGCAAAAAAAAAATCAGCAGGGAAAGCTAAATTACAACAGTAAAGTCAGTAAGTGCATGGGAAAGACACAGATTTTTGTGGTCAATAATACTTCAGGAGAAGTTAAAATACAAGAAGCCAAAAGATAAAAGTTGCACCATAGGCAAGAAAACTGTTAATCAAGTCACAAACCATGATCTTCCTGATGGGAGAAATGGGTAAAGTACTGCAAAAAAGGAATCAGAAACTTTTGTTAATAAGCTAAATACTTAAAGGAAACAAAGTAGAAGTAAAATTTGATAATAATTCAAGTGAGAACCTTGATAGCTGAAATAAGTGAATTTTTGTATTTGCTAGGGGAGGTTCTATTAACTTTGATTCCAATATTCAGTAATAAAGTCAGATGTGATTTTTGTCACACTTCAATGGCAGACTGGAGCAGGAAACCCACAATGAAGTTCCAGCAAGACAGCTGGTGGTGCAAAGCTGAGCAAATGAGAAAAGCCTGAGTGGGAGTCAGGAGATTGGAACTAATAGCTGAATAAATTAGATGTCCAATACCTTCATTTTCTGAAATGATTTCATGAAATAAATGCATATCCTGTGTTTATTTCAATGTGTAATATGAAATTCAAATATGCTTTTACATATGTATGCAATCAGTTCGTCTTAAATGCAGCTGTATTTATTGTCTGAAAGTCCTGAATTTCACACTTACAGAGTACCCACTTCAAAAACTAGTAGTTATTCACAGAATTTCCAAATACTTGGAAATCTTCTTACGTAAACTCTCTCCCAAAACCTTTTTCACTTGAGCACACCAAAGTTGTTGACCAATTCCATAGGAAATCTGAAGCTTTTAAAGGAAAACAAACTCAGGGCTTTGAGAAACTCCAAGAGCACACTACAGACATGAACAACTCAGCACTCACAAATAAGTGTAAGAAGTTCTAGCCTAAAAACATTGGCAGAATTTGAAGGTAAAGGTTTGCAACACAACTTTCTCATTGACTTTTATATCTACACATCACATTTCTTGCCTGTTAAGTATCTTTTTGACACTAACAGTCCAGAATGGCCTTTCCTCATGTAGACCCTGAAAAATATATAGCCACCTGGTTAGTTGCAGATGCTCTGAAGTTCTTCACACAAATGTTCAAGTCACTCCTTTTCCAGTCCAGGCTTCAATGCCAGATATCTCAATCCTCAATTTCCCTAAACTCAAAGAAGACATTACACTCCTAAACCAAGCAAAGTGCTACCAGTGGTTACTGCATTTAGTCTTTCAGGCTTAAATTTGCAATTTTAACGAAAAACAAAATCATAACAACATATTGCTGGATGAAAAAAGTCTGCTGTTTGTTACCAGGTAGCTACAAATAAATATGTGCTGGAAAGAAAACAAGCAGCTAGCAGGGTCCTTAAATCACTGTGGTACTGAGTACACAGGTTGCCCAGAAAGGCTGTCAGGCCTCCATCCTTAAAGATATTCAACACTGGCCAAACTTGCTTTAGATGTCACTATTTTGAGCAGAAGTTTAGGCTACACCATATCCAGAGCACCTTTCCAACTTCAGAAATTCTTTGATTCAATTTTAAATATACAGATACATAAATTTATCAGGTTCAAAATACAGTAGTAGTCTGTACTTCTTGCTGTGAGCATCTCAGATCAGCTAAATTAATACCAAAGCAAGAAAAAAAAAAAGTTTTTCAAATATTCCTTCTGATTATCATAAGTTAGCCTTTGGTGCCAGGTCTACTATGCTTGAATTTTCATAAATTGATGGAAGTGTTGGTACTGAAAACAATTTCCAATTACTTTGCAAATTTAAAAGTAGCATATCAGGATGTACATGAAGCTGATCAAATGGTCACATGAAGCTTTATTCCCATGCAGTGCAATAAAGGATATGTATAAGCAATAAATCAACCTACCATAAAAATCAGATTAAAATAAATTCGTTTGAAGTCCTAATATTGCTTTCTATTCAATTTTTATGTTATAGAATTACAGCAAGAATGGTAATCAAGGTTAGAAATAGTCCACAGAGATCTTAACATACCACAAGAATGAAATAAACCACATACTACCAAGTCAGACTCGTGACTCAAGCTTTCAACTACACAACTGAACACTCATACAGTTGTAAAGCAAATCCACTCCACACCCTTTCCTAAGCCACACACTGGAGTAATGAAGACTGATTTTTTTCCTTAGTTAGTTCTTATAGCAGAAAAGATTATTTATCTATAAATATATTTCCACATGAGTATTGCGGTCAGATTATCAACATAGACAGCAGGTGATTAAAAACAATCAAAATGAGATGAAAGTCACACTGGGATTTCTCCTTTTTTTATATGAAGAGATGAGAATACATTTCTAAATCTATACAAGCAGAGAACCATTATCTTCTTTTCTTTCCCTCCAGTCTCACCGTTTTACTCATAGGCAGTTTCCTGAAATAGTATTAATTTTTTACTGAACTTGTTAAATTATCATGATGGTATACTGTAGTACATCTGATGTTTCAACATAACAAAGGTAAACTTTGCTCTGGTAGTGAACATCAGCTTGAAAATTACTCACCTCTGTGATATGAGGATTAGGATTGAATCCACACAGGCTGCAGACTACAGTGTGACACTGGGTGCACGTGTTGTAGTTGGCCTTTTCGGGAGTGTGCAGCAGCAGCTCGGTGGTTGTACAAAGAGGGCAGAAGGTTTTCTTTGGGGCAGGCTCGGTGGGTTGACTTGCACCAGCTTGCTTTTGCTGCGGGGGTTTTTCAGGCCCTGGTTGTTGGCCGGGCGGTTTTGTAGGTCCTGCTTGTTGTGCCGGGGCCTTTGTGGGCCCTGCAGTCTGAGAAGGTGGTTTCGTAGACCCTGCCTGGGGTGGCACTTGTTTTACAAGCCCTGTTTGCTGCGGAGGTGGCTTCCCAGATCCAGGCTGAGGTGGTTGTTTTGCAGGTCCTGTTTGCTGAGCAGATGGCTTTTCAGGTCCAGGTTGCTGAGAAGGCTGTTTTGGAGGCCCTGCCTGCTGGGAAGATGGTTTTACAGGACCTCCTTGCCGTGCAGGCTGTTGCGATGGTTGTTTGGCAGGTCCTGGCTGCTGTGATGATGGTTTTGTGGGAGGTGGTGCTTGGGACGTCACTTTAGTGCTGTCTGGTTGCTGTGGAGATGGTTTTGTAGGGCCTGATGAAGGTTTTGCAGAAGTTTGTTGTTGAACAGGCTTGGTTGGTTCTGACGGTTGCGGCTGAGATTTTTGTGGTCCTCTCAGCTGGGGTGGTTGTTTCGCTTGCTCTTGCTTAGCATCTGCTGGTTGGCCATGGCCTGGTTTCTGAACTTGCTTTGGTTCTCCAGGCTGCTGCTGCTGAGGCACTGGCTTGGAAGACTCAGTTTGTTGGACAGTAGGTCTGACAGGTCCTTGTTGAACAGCTGGCTTTGGACTCTGTGGTTGAGTTGGATGTTTCGCAGGGCTCCTCTGCTCCTCAGGTCTTCCTTGCTCTTTTGGGGCAACTTTTTGTTTCCTACTGGCTTCTTCATGAGTTGTATCTGAATCCGATATCAAATCAAAAGGATTAAATTTGTTCACAACTGAAGTGACTGCACTCAATGGATTGGCTTCTGAGAGAAAACTGGGCATCATACTTGGCTTCTGATCTTCTTTAAAATCAGTCCTGGACTTTGATTCCCGTAGACTAAGAGTAGAAGGGCTCCGTCCAGGTGCCCGTTGTTCTGTCTTCAGTGCATCTACTGTTCTGCTTTTACTTAAACCTGATGGTCCTGGATCTGGAGGCTTACCTGGTTGTCTGGGATGGCGGCTTGTATCAAGCTCAGGACGTCTGCAGAGAGAAAATGTAATAAAATTAAAATAATGCATAACACAAGAAAAATTTGATCAAATAACATGTACCAGTAACGCTGGAAGTGCACTGGTAGTGCTTTGAAGTTTCTCAGTGCTTAAGTGTTTTCAAGACCAAGGTTTATAACAAGGTGTATGCAAAAAGTATTTAAATAATCACTATTCTTTAAAGGCTTATACAAGTATTCAGTCATAGATTGTTTTATTCTTTAGAAAATAACCAAATATAACATTTAACCAGATACCTTTTTTTTTCAGAATTCTGAGGAGATCAAAGCTGGAACTTCCTATTATACCTATATCCAAATTATTAACTCTCCACCCTAATCCTCAGGATATAAAAACAGGGAGACAGAAGACTAAAAGAAACAGAGGTGTCAAAATTTGCAGATCAAAGTACAGCCATACCAAAAACAAACAAACAAACAAACAAACAGAAAAAAACCCACAATGCTTATGTACTTGTGTTTTGGATACTTGTACAAAATTTAGATATATTTACAATTCAATATGCAGCAGGGATTTAAACTCCTAAAATTCATGTATATTAACTAGATGTTTCTTTGTAAAATATCTATTTTGGCACCCATCCACTCACAAATCAGAGGAGTTCTCCATCAAATAAAACAGATTTCAGTTCACAGTTAGCCCTGAACCTTTTTTTTCTTCTTTGCAAATAGCTACCATACTCCTTCTCAGCACCATTTCAACAGTTCGCTCTGACCAGCATTAAAAACAAAAAAAACCACTCACCACATCACAGTAGAGAATTGGGGAAAATCCATGCAACAATATTTTGCTATATGTTGATACAGAAGAAAATGAAACTAAAACTGTAGGAACCCAAATCAAGACCATGGCTTCATATGTGGCACAATATTTTACTTGTTGCTATACTTGGCTGTAGCAGGGGAGATAATATTGTATTTGGTGCTGATGCTCAGGGATGTAATAAAATATTCTACTCAGCGCTATCACTGAGCTTCTGCTGGAAGATAGGGTGTTCTTTTCAGTGTCACAGAAATGTTGCTAATATAAAATTTTCACTTCTCACTTTGAGAGAACCAGTCAGCTGTGATCTTAGTTTGCCAGACATTACATTTCTTCTTGGGTATTCATGAGCAAAACAAACAATGACTTATTAGATTTAACCACATTCCTTGACTAATAAATATATAACGAAATGCACAATTTTTAGCATTCTTTCAGAAGTCTACAGGACCATCTACAGTAGCCACATTAAAAAATGTATTTTACATTGTTAATGTCACCGTGAGTTTAGCAGTATTTCTGATTAGCTTTTAGTTTCCATTATGTGGCTAGCAAAGGCAATACAAAAGGACAAAGCTAAGTGAGACACTTCTGTGTGTGCAATTCCCACAATACAGGATTTTTCGTAGTCTTGTATCTGACTTTTTTTGTTAATTATAAATTTCCTCAAGTAATATTTAAGGCCAAATTATTTCCAGCCTTCCACAATTCCATTTATCCTTTCCCATTTTTCTGTATGTATTGACCACAAGATATGGAAGTTTATGATCTTAATGTGCAAACCACTGAGGTGAACAGGTGTTTTTCCACTGGCATCAGTGATCATTGATTAACTCATAAGGAGGATAGTTCAGAAAAGCTCAATGATAATCTAATTCTTTCAAATATTTGGCATTTTTGCTTATTAAAAGAGCAATCTTATAGTCTGATTAGCAACTATGTAGCTGTACCTGCAGTTCTGTTTCTCGTTTTTTAGATAAGTGCTCTAGGTTTATCTGAAGAGGCACTGCTCACCATATGAAAACATCTCAACTAGTCTATTAGCAGCAGCGTGGTACACTTCCAGCATTCATATTTGTAAATGTTCAAACTCTTGGAAGCCTTCATTCAACAATGAT
>JAOTQP010000870.1:8768221-8810405 GCA_026413545.1 Cichladusa arquata | reverse complement strand
CGGCGCGCTCCGCCGCCCCGCGCGCAGCAGCGCATGCTCGGGGCGGGCGGCTCCCCCCGCGCCGCCGGCCCGCCCCGCGCCCCGGCGTTAAAGGCACCGCCGCCCCCGCCCCGAGCGCCCGCCGCGCCCCGGGGACCTAGCGGGGACCGAGCGGGGACCCGCGGCCATCCCCGCGGTGCTGCCTCCCGCTCTCCTTCCCTCTGCCAAGGACGGGCTCGCGAGCAGTCGAAGCTTGAAGAAGCCTCGCTCGCCTGAAGCAAGAAGAGGGACTGGAAGACGCGTGGGAAGGATGCCCCCTCCAAGCAACCCCTTCGGAGTTGAGTCAATGAGTTCGGATTGCTCCGTGCCCTAAACAACAGAATGTCTCTGTGTGTGGAGATTTTACAGCTCCTCTGGGTCTGTGTTTCAGTACCGGACTACCATCGTGATGACTATCACCACCATATCAGTCCAGTCAGCCCCAAACTGAACACTGTACTTCTAATGCAGTTTCACAACTGCTGAATATATTGAGAATCACCTTCTCCAACCGTCCAGCCACACTTGAGGTAGCAGAGGTCAGTCTGCCTTTGGCATTCTTCATCACAGCCACACACTGCAGGAATGTGTTTCACCTGGATGTTTGCTGCAAAGCTGCTTTTGGGACAGCCTATCCTGGTGCACAGTTACTCCTTCCCAGATACAGGACTCTCCACTTGCTATTCTTCAAGATGTTCCTGCCAGCTCATCCTCCCGCCTGGATGGAGCAGAGTGGCCCTGCTCTTTAGTGTATCTACTGTTCTCCAAGCTGAGATTTCCAGAGATTTTACTCCATACCTTGCTCATAACAGTAGCAGAGACATTGCATACCGTTAGTCAGAAAGATACAAATAGTAACGCCAGCAGTTCGACGTGATGCAAATAACCACAACTGCTTTGAGCCTCATAGTTCCATCTCTTTTTCATCCTCTGTACAGGTCTCCCTAATTTGGATATAAGGATGTTATAGTTAATCATGCTGAAAGCCTGATGGAGTGATTTGCCTTGGGTTAAACATATGCTCTTTTTAATAACCTTCCTGTCTTTTGTCTGTTTGGACATGGCTTCTAAGAGGAGTTGCTCTCTAACTTTCTCAGGAAAGATAGTGGCCACATTTGTTGAACTGCCTGTTAGTTATCTTGTGGTTCTCCTTTTTGAAGATGGGCACAATGCTTGCTTTTTTTCTGGTCATTAGGAAACTTTCTGAAGATGACTGACTTTGCAGTAGCATCAGCTCCCTCATCACTTTTTGATCCATCCCATTTAGTGCCATAAACTCCTGCATATCCAACTGGTTTAAGTACTTTCTCCACCTTTGTCTTTCTACTACAGCTCATGCTTTCACTCAGAAACCTGGGAGACTACAGGACAAACCCAATCCATAAAAGCCACTAAGTGCCTTGGCCTTTCTATGTCTTTGCCACCAGTTTTCTTGTCTCATTGATCAGAGATGAGTTTTTTACCAAATCCTTCCTAGAGATCTTACTGAATTGTGGCTGCATTTTTTATATTCAGATGTGAATGTTAAGCAACTAGATCTTCACAAATATCAAGGAGGATGTCAGCATTTAGTACTCTTGCTTGTCTCCTTCTTTAGCTCCATTAGTACTTTGCTTCAGACACAGCTGTATGCAGATGGGCTCCCAGAATGACCTACATAAGGATACTGTACAAATATTTATAGTGCTCTTGTAGTGTAGCAATCAGAGATCATTTTTCCAGTACCGGTTCACAGTAAGTGATGAAACTAGTAGTGGTTGGGGCCTTTCTACTTTTCTTTTGAGTGGTTACAAGCTACACATCAAAAGAACAGTTCAGCAGAGAACATGATAAAGCACAGAGGGAAAACTGTCTTAGTGGAGTACATGACTTGAATGTAAGTGGCTGCCTCTTCACATGCTGTTCTAGGTAAAGACATCAGCTGGGTGTGGAAGAGGCAGCACACAACCCAGTCACACCTGAAGGAAGGTGGATTGCCTTGACATGTGAAGGAAAGACAAAGTTCAGGTGGCTAGAAGGAAACAAATACATATCCCCACATCATTTTGCACAAGTGAGCATCATATATGTAATTATGAATATGTGTGCAAAGTGCTGCTGCATGGAAGAAGACAAGTGCAAAAAAGAAGATGGGGAAAGGGGGATTTAATCAGTGAAAACATTTGGTTTTCTGACACTTACTAATGTGAGCATTCATAATACTTTTAAATATTGAATATTTTGTGGAGGGTGGTATTTCTGTCCTTGAGTTGGGTAGTCTGAAAGTTTTAAATATTCCCAAATGAAAGTTTTCTAAACAAACAACCTCCCTATGTTTCTTTATTCAAAGCCAAATAAGTGACTAGTGCTTCTGACTCAGACTGAGAAGTTGTCTTGTGTTTAAAATCAGATGGCGTATGTTGAGTACAGAAAACAAGCAAGATCAAAACACAATCAATTCACTCAATAACACAATTAAAAGTGAGGAAACAAGAGTTCTGCTGATGTTTATTGTATGAAACTATATACACTGTTTCTGTTTCATTGTTAACATGTCCTGAAATAGAATAGGAGGAAGAGACATTAAGGCCTAAGGAAGTAAGATGAGCTGAAAACAAGGCAAAGGATGAGAAATGGCCTTCAGTGGGCAGTTCATTATTGGCTTCACTGGAGCCAAGGACTTCACCTTAAAAACTATTATGATTTCAAATATCTTAGGGATTTTTGTGGAAACTGTCTCCTTTCACAGTTCTGTGACATTTACCTTTTCTTATAAAACAGCATGAAATCAATAGTTATCTGTTCCAGAAGTCCTGCTGCAGGCCTGTTTTCCCTACATCCTATCATTTCCACATCTTTCTCCCTATGTACTTTATGGTCTGTCCAAAAGTAACAAGAACTCTCTCATTTTGATGTTACCAATGAAGATCACAAACCAATGAAACTCACAAACTAATAAGTCATAAGATTCTGTTGTAGGAAGGAAAGAAAAGTTATCAAATGAATCATCCCATTTCTCAAAAATTGTAATATCTAACTTGCAAGAAACAGCTCATTGGTGCCAGGATAAAAACCTCTTATAAAAAAAAATTGCTTAATCCCTAGCACAGAAAAATATGATTAAAACCCTTCCAGAGATGAAACAGTCTTTTTTAAAGTACATGCAAATTAGAGTTCTTTCTGCAAATTTGGAGGCAGAGATACAGAAGCAAGTTGCCTTTTCTTTGATACTAGGTAATATAAAAAGGATAATCATGAATAGCAGCAAATCAAACTACCCTTTGAGGACAGGTTTTGTAGAATCTTCATTGCATCTGCTTGAATCCAAAATAGACCAGCACGATCACAAACATTTATATATTTTACATTGAGACCATACATGGCATCTTTATCCTTGCAAAACAAAGACACCATCTATTTGAAGTGATGTCACTTCATTCAGGCTAAACACTGTGCTTTATCAGTAATGCAGGACTTTCATCAGGGCCTGACCAGTTTGGTATGCAAACTAGATGCATCAAATCTCCAAAGGAGCCAGTCCAAGTTAGAGCTGAGTATGCAGAAACAGCACAAGGACACTAGTTCATCTTTTGCCAGTGCTGAATCTGATCTGGGGCAAGGGAATCTCAGTTAAGAGTATATCTGCAGCACTAAAATGAGTGCTTGAAGTTAATTTACTGATTAACAACATTGAAGACATCCAATTTTCTCATCAGCAGGTTACTTAGTATAGATGTGCTCTTTACATTTTCATTGAGAAAAAGACATTCAGTGCATACAAGTTGGAGAAGTAATGCTAAGATCATCAGAAGAAAGGAAGAGGTCAGTAACATCTTGGCATGAGCTAGCAAAATGGGAGAAAGTTTTAAATCTTAATAATATGCCTGGCACTGTGCCCAGACAAAAGTGAAGAAGGTAGAGTTGTGTTAATTATTAGCGATTACCAGAGTCTGTGCTGATCAGTACCACAAAAGAAGCCAGAAGAGAAGCTAGAATTTACATAAACATATTTATAAAACTCCACACACTAATAGTTTCATCCTTTAACTTGTACAAATACTTAGCTAAATGTTGCAGTGCCCTTATCACATTTCAGAGATACAGAAACTGTGGAATTTAAAAGAGATCACTAAGATGCATCCAGCAGCTAAGTCCATCTGCCATACAGAATGAGCAATGCCTTGTAATGATAGCTCTCACCAGCAAGGCTTGTCTCACAAGTTCTAATTTTGTGTCAAAACTGCACTCATCTACATACCAACCCAAGTCTGGCTAAATACTTGCATGGCAAATGTTCTTCAACATCATGACTACTCCCCAGTCTCACCTGAATTACTAGTCACCAAAACAACCAGTGAATGATGATTACAAGTTACCTTGCAAAGCATTGTGTGTTTTTGCTCTTCTATTCAAATATATGACTCTTATCTTTCTGTCATAGAATTCTCTATTCCATTATTTTGTAAATGCAGGTTGAGAAACTGGTGGAATAGTGATCTACCCTGTTTCAAAAATTGTTCAAAACTCGCCTATTTAAGGGAAAACAATCCATCTAATCCAAAACTGAATACAGCATAAAAACTCCCAAGTTTGTAAAACATCCTGGGCAGAATTATTTGCAGTATTCCAGAGTATCTGAATGTCTGGGATTTTGGGTACCATGCACTCTGATATAATAGCATTAGTGTTATAGCATCCTTTTTATGATTAAACAAATCACTTCTGAGAAGCCTCTGTATATATTTAGCCTCATTATCTTCAGTCTAAGTGAAACGGGATCAGTACATGAACTTTACCCTACTGAGTAGCCAGTGCATGGACACCTGGCTTATTTTTCCCAGCAATCTCACAAACACATTTTCTTAATTCAACAAAACAAGGTCTGGCAACTTGAGTACAGCACAGGAATGCTGATATGCTCACAATATGTGCACAGTATAGATTAGTCACAATGTTAAACATTATTTGCAATCAGTATTTTTACTACACAAATAGTGATTTGCTTCTTAAAGTGAAGAAAGGGAAAAAATATCCACTAATCTCAAAGGCTGTGTCCTAAACAACCTGTAACAGCAATATTATTGTTCTGTCCTGTTCTTCTCCTGTTGCTTTCTTTGAGTTTATTCACCTGCAGCAGACTTCAACTAATAGCAGTAGAGATACCACCACAAAGAGTTCAATTTTTATTTGTTTATATGGTGAAAGACTCATATGTGTAATTATTACAATTCAAGAGCAAACCCAAGGAAGAACCTAGGGAAAGATTTGAGCTATCATTAGCAGCAAGTTCTGTAAATCACATTAAAATAGAGATTTGGGTTTGCACCAGAAAGCGTAACAGTGAGACCCTTAGGATCTTTCTCTTGGATTTTAATTGGTAATATAAGAGTGTTGAAAGTTCTAATTCCCCTAGCAGTTACCTTTCATGCTGAGAACACAGTAGGAACAATTTCATAGCTAAACAGAGGAAAGTTTTGCTAGTGAAGTGCATATTTAGATTATATATGCTCAGGTCCTGCTTATGCCACAGACAGCAGTTTCATTTAAAACATAATGTTACATAATTTTTCTTCATAAATGTATCCAGAGGGGTGGAGAGGGAGGTGGTAGGTGGTAGAGGGGAGTGGATATTAAGATTCATTAGGTCTATCAAATGTAGCTCATTCCTATTACATGGATTTTAACTAAACCCCCTAAATATTCGTCAAGGTTAAAATTTCCAAGGATAAAAGATTGAAGTTAAGCACCTGTGTTCTTTAGGAGCTTGCAAGTAGAATGATAACAAGAATGCAGAGCACCCAGTTGCAGTGGGTACTGCTCATTGTTTTCCACGTATTGAGTTACATGTTTTAGACAATTTTAAACACACTAACTAGGTTTTCTGGCATGAGCTACCAACTGTTTCTGTGATGGAATTAAAGATTTATCTTTGATCTATAGTCCTTAGAATGGGCTTTGAATACTGCTCACTTCAGGTAAAGTAAACAACAGTCTTTATCCCAGAAAGTATATCTATTCAGGACTAAGAAAGTTTACCCTTCCCTTCAGTTATGTACTCAGAGGTTTATACTCTTGACACTAGAAATCACTCCTCACTCATAATAGCACAAAACCAGTCGTATATCCCAAAGGCATCATTTTAGTCCAAAACCAATTTTAGAATGGGTAAGAAGTAACATTTGAAGGTGACCCGGACCAACCAGTTTTTCAAAACAAGGCTTGCTCAGAGCAACTTTCAGTCAAATTTAGTATTTCCAAGGTCAGAGATCCAAGGACAACTCTCTCTGGGCAATCTTAAGTCCAATCAGAATTTCGTTTGTTGCAACTTGCCTCAATTACCCCTCATCCTTTCACTGTGCACCTTGGGGTGGAGTAAGGCTCTATTTTCTCTATCTCCTCCCACTAGGAACTCGAGGATGGTGATAGAATTCATCAGGAGCCTTCTCTACATAAAGCTGAACAAATCTTTCTCTCAGTTTCTCCTCAGAGGACAGTTACTCCAATTTCCTAACAGTGTGGGCAATCCTTCACTGGACTTATTCCAGTTTGCCAATCTCTTTCTTATGCAGAGGAACCCAAACCTGGCTGCCACACTCCAGATGCAATACTGCAAATGCTGAGTACAGAGGAATAATCAGTTCCTTCAATTTCTTGGCTACAATATAGCCCAATATACTGTTGACCATCTAAAGTGAAGGTCTTTGCACAAATCCCTTCTGAATTTCAATGGGTTCATGTCTGCCCATTCCTCCAGTCTGTCTGCATCTCCTTGGATGCCAGCCCTACCACAGAGCACATTGACCTCATCTGCCAGTTTGGAATCATGCACAAACTTGAGTGTTCTCCTCCAGATCACTGATAAACTTGTTAAACATGATAAGGGCAATCCAATTGGCCAAAGCATGACCTACATGTTTTACATCTATATTGGATATTTTCATTCACTCCCTTCCTCTTCATTTGTCTAGAAATGTTTTACAACACGACTCACCATGATTTTTTCAGGAATGAAGGTAAGGTTGAACTGCCCTTTGTTTACTGGCATAATTTTTGGTTCTTTCTGAACCAAATTTCTGAATTTTCCTTTCCCCAGTCATCAGGGAACTCCCCCAGTCTCTACAACCTTTCAAGGACACCTAAGACTTACCTCATATGACATAGGCCAAACCTCTGAGTACTCACAGATGCATCCCTTATAGTCCTGTGGATCTGTGTATATTGAGATTACTCAGATCACTGACTTTAGCATCTTCCACTGTTTGACCTACCTAACACCATCTGTACCTACCCAAGCAATCCTTCTAAATTCCTCCTTAGCCTGCTCTCACCTCTATAAATGTTCTTTGTGCACTGGACCCCAGCCAGGTCCTTGTTTAACCAAGACAGACTCCTGATATATATACTAATTTTTGTGAGTACTAGGATGGATCATTGCTTTGTTTCAAG
The DNA here is from genome assembly GCA_026413545.1 of Cichladusa arquata. Lineage (NCBI taxonomy): Eukaryota > Metazoa > Chordata > Aves > Passeriformes > Muscicapidae > Cichladusa > Cichladusa arquata. The sequence goes on along the minus strand of JAOTQP010000870.1, from coordinate 8,802,962 downwards.
GAGACTGATCTTAAAGATCTGCTAACTTTCATATGCTCCTTTGCCCTTCAATACTGCTTCCCACCAGATTTATTTCCCAGTTCTTTGACTAAGCTGGAGTCAACATTCTTGAAATTCAAGGTCTTGAGTTCTGTTTCTTGCCTTCCTGGGGGATCTCCTCAGGATCTTGAGCTCTGCAATTTCATGGTCACTGACCAAGCCTGCCTGTTATTGACTGTCACATCCCCAAAAAGAGGCTATGAATGTCCAGGTAAACATCACCTCTGCTTGTCACGCACAACATTTGTATTATGAAGTTGTATATGACAATCTCCAGAATTTTCTGGGGATATGTCCTGCTGTGCTGCCCTTTTGGCAGGTGTCAGGGAGGCTTAAATATGCTATGAGAGGCAGAGTCTGTAATACAAAGGTTTTAGTCAACTGTATAAGGAAGGCTGTCTACTTCTTCACTCACATTCATAGTGTCTGTAACACGCTCTTGGCACGATGTCACATTTACTGGCCTCTCCTCTGACCCTGACATGCAAGCTCTCAATTACACTGTTGCCCATACCACAGAAGAGCTACTCCTTTACATCAGCAGCAATTCCCTTTCTGTTTACTTTTGTCTTTCTTAAAGACATTCTTTCCATCCATCTCAGCACACCAGGCACACGCAGAACCCCACTAAACCTCAGACATACCTGGGATCTCATAAAATGCACATCTAGTCCTGTCCAAGCTGTTCCTCTTCTCCAGGAGGGTTGAGAATAAAACCTGGATTCCCATGTTGTTCACCATTGCCCCCAGAGCCTTCTAGTTGCTCTTGCTAGCCTCAGGGTCTTTCCTGGCAGTGTCATTGGTGCCCATGTGCATGAGCACCCAGGAATGCATAATATCTTTCTCTCATTTATCATAGTTCTAATGCCACACAGGACATCCTTCATAGTAGCCAGTACCTGGAAATATAAATTACCATTTGTTATGTGATACTTATCACTGCCATGGCAGCTTTAATTAGCCTCTTACAACTTCTGCAGCAGTACAATTCCACATGGCGTAATCTCCATTTCAGAAAGAGAGCTTCTCTTATTAAACATCTAGTGCCTTTGCAAACAAAAAAATATTTTTATAATTTGTTGCCTATTTGTCAAAGTTTTACTATAATGAAATACACAGCAATGAAACTGGACTGGACTCAGTATAGTCCAAAACCTCCAAGTTTACTATATTCATTACATTTTTCTAACCCTTATAATACCAATTTCTTAACACTGCTTTCTTTAGATAATTAGGCACGTTGCAGTGGCATGTATCATCAGGCAATGCAACAGTCTCTTTTTCCTCAAAAAGTTGCTGTACCTAAAACATAATCCACAGCCTAAGAAATCTAGACTTCCTGTTGTTAAAGAGATTTTTTTATACTTGTAGGTAGCCACTAGAAGTTAATCACTTCTAGTGATTAACTGTATACCACTGTGTAGGAGCCTTTCTTATCTATTATATGGGAACAGTGACACATCTTACTCTAACAGTGGTAATTATGTTTTTAAGAATTTAAAAAACTCACATACCCTAGTTGTAAGGTGCAAAAAGTATCTCATGATTTCCTATGATTTCCAGTTCACAACTTCATCTGCTCACTGTGGCTTTACTCAGGGAACAATTGAGTGTGTGTTTGTGCATTTACTGATGACACATGGTTGGCCTTGCTGCTGGGTAGACCTCAAACAGGGAACCACAGCAGTTTTAGCTCAAGTGACATGGCAGGAAAACTCCCCTGGATCCCAAGGTCCACTGCTCTTAACAGCTTTTGCACTCTGTAAATAAGCATTCAAATTTTCAGAGACCTTGCCAACATTTTCACACTAAGCAATTGGATTCTAGAGCAGGATTTAACTAAGTTAAAAGGATCCCTACATTTAAGCACCCACAAACAAACTGTATGTGTGAGCTGAGTATTCAGACTCCCATTGCAGTTGGATGAGAGCCAGTTCATAAACCATTAGGGGGGAATCACGTGAATAACAGATGGGATGCAATTACATAAACATGTTACATGCTACTTAAGACTTCAGCTGCCAGTGCAGAGTGAAAGAGATCTTTTATAAGAGCTGAATTTAATTTATAAATTCTCAGTCATATCTGCCATCCCTACCGTAAGACACATTAAATGGCATTACATACCTACCTGTGGGCACATAACTTAAGGGAGCAGTACATACCTCATAAAGTTAGACAGCTTTGTGGGAAGCCACAGAGCCAGATTTCATGAAATTTAGATGTCCCTATGTCTTCAGATGAATCTCAGTTTTACTATACTGGAAAGGTAAAGTTTATAAGCCTTTCCTAAGTCTTCTCTTCTTTTACAGTACAAGCCCCTGGATGACAAATCCAGTGCAAATAACATTTGCAGTTAAGTTCAAGAACTGTTTCTAAGCCTCAGAGAAAAGTCTTTGTAACAGCTTGAGGCATGGAAGGAGTAGGAGAACTGTTTCAGATGCTATTTCTTTAAAATGATCAAGCCTTTTGTGGGCCTGAAGAAGTATATTTTTACAGATTTGGTGGAATGTTTTCATAGTCACAGAATGACAGGCTGGCTGAGGTGGGAAGGAACTTCTGGACAATCCCATTCAAGTCCTCCACTTATGTAAGGCCACGTAGAGCTGATTGCCCAGGAACATGTACAGACAGCCTTTGAATACATCTAAGGGTGGAGACTCCACTGCATTTCTCTAATTCAATAGAATACTGATAAAAACCTTGCTGTTTTGCAATAATATAGAACAAAAGTTACAAATATGACTGTGATCTAATTCAGCTACAGGGTTTCCCAAAGCAGCACAACCAACAAAATACTGTCAGAGATGGTAGAACAGCAGCAAGTACACTATGAATGTAAATACCCAGCCCATTTCTCTTACCAGCTTTACTGTTAAACAAAGTGTAGTAACTAACTAAAAAATAACTCATAAAGATTTTAAAATTATTATTATGAACTCATTCAGCTTAAAATAAACCTCACCTATTTAAGCTTGGTTTTGTTTTTTGTTTTTTTGTTTTTTGTTTTTTTCTATTGCATACATTGATTTTAACATCTCAGATGAACTCTTACCAGCTGAAAGAGAATTTCCACTTTTAACAAAGTTCATTGATATAGCACAGAGATACTCAGAGTTGTAGCAGATTTAATGAAGTTTCTTAACAGTTCCTGAAGTCCTTTGGACTAATTCACACAAAGAAATTCTGAGGATACGAGGAGAGATGAATCTACAATTTCAGCTAAAACAAGCAAATATTCCCTCCCACATGGATCCTCTCCCTTCTTTCATCTCATCTTTCCTCTTCCCCTGCCCTGAAGTATCTTTAAGTCATCATTTTGTCTATGTATAATTCCCTCTACACCTGTACTACATTTACAAAAATAAAAGTAAAAATATTCAGCTCTAACTCAGAAGGCACACAAAGAGAATCAAAGAGCAGCTGAGCACTCCCCATGGGTTCTGATGGGAGTGGTGGGGTATGACCTGAGTTCTCAACTTTGCCCATTACCACAGTGTCTTTGATAGTCTTCTGACTGTAGAGGAGAAAAAAAAAAAAAACCCCAAACATTTTATCATTAAAAGAATGGATTTATGCAGAGATTAAGAGGAAATATGCATCTACAGCTCTATGCTAAATAAACGGAAATTTTCTTTTCTCCTTTATATTCTTACTGTTGACCTAGAAAAGTGACTTTGAAATCTAAGATTCATCTTTGTAAAGTATGATCTAGAAGCTTTTTAGGCCTTTCTCTGGTTTACTTTCTGAGTTTGCCTGCAGCAAAATATGGAAGAGTTCTATACATTGAAATGTTTTCCTCTGTGTTAAAGAGATAAATCTCCCAATATCATTCTGGACCTAAAAATCCACAAAATAAAATTAAATTAAGGAAATCTACAACACAGCTAAAATTCCCACTCACTGATGATGTCTTCTTCCAGAAACAACTCAAGAGCAACAAATCAAAGCTCTTGAAAGGCCAGGTTTTAATAACTGCCAACAGTCTCAGTTCTGAACGTATAGCTCTTTCTGTATTCTTCTTTCCATAATCTTGACTCATTTCCTCCCTGAGGACTAGCTCTGTTTTCAAATTTTATTTAATTTTTTCAAATCCCTTCCCAGTTAAGTCCCTTCCTAACTTCTCACCTGAAGTTTCTGACTCACTTACTTTCCTTTGGTAAGTCTATGAAGTGCTGAATTATTCAGCTAGTAGAAATGTTTTTTCTGCTACCATGAGGATCACACAAATACCAGAGGGCTACCACCTTGCCTCGTTTGTTGCATTTTTGCCCTAAATTGCCTAGGACACAATTTGAGAAGTTATTTATTCTCATAAAAAGAAAGAAATATTTCAACACAAAAGCCTAGTTGCTAAAAATCAGTATTTTTGGACAAAACCCTGTAGGCCCTGTAGGCACAGGCATAAAATTTCCCTTACAGCATGAACAGGCTTATATACAACATTAAAATAAGAATTTCAAAGTCCTGTTCAATTTTAAACTCGCACTATTGCCACTTGGCTTCTATAGATCTCTATTTGAGAATTCTTATTTTAAGAACACATTTAAGCAATTTTTCTGTAAATTAATTATAAGTAGTATAAAGCTTCATGCCTTTAATAAATTTTTATCAAAACTGTATTTTTGACTCACAATTACTACTTAAAAAATTAATAAATGGCAAGTGGAGTACCTTTTCACCAGATATTTTTAAGATCTGGAAATTTCTATAATTAGTAAATATCTTCAGCAATGAGGCTCCCAGTACTTTCCAAAAAGATCAAAATAACTTGGAACTATTTTTAGGACCATTTTTCCTACATACATGGAAGTTTAACAACGCAAAACAGGAGAATTTAGCAATATGAGTAATGTGATTGTTCCCTTCTCTGTACGCTTACACAGAGTATTACACAACAGTTAAGACTGCAATAGTTGGATTAAAGCTGTTATTTTTCTTCAAGTTTTACTCTTATTATTTTATTTTCTTCTGGGTTTTGAAGGTTTTTTTTGTGGTTTTTTTTGTGTTTTTTTTTTTTATTGTTCCCTCTATCTCTTTTCCCTTCCTCAAGTAGACATTTGAAATACAATTATTTCACTGTTCGTGAACACCTCTAGAAAACACCCCTCTCTCCATAGAGTGGAATTGATGTTTGACTGTTTATAGATTGTATTCATGATGCTCTAAAGCTCCTCACAGGACCCCTGATACCACTGATTGAGAACACATCCAGAAAAGGGTAATCCACATAAGAATCAGACATTTTAGCATAACCCTAACAGTTTAGTATGTTTCTAAAATATTAAGAAAATAAACTAGATTATCTCTCCCATTGGGACAAGAGAGAAAGCCATACAAGTGTTGTTTAATTAGAACTTCTTATCTACTATTAACCTATTTTATAAAAAATTAATTATGATAAAAAATTATGTTATATAAGACCACATTTCCCTTTAACATAGTATAAAATAAAAATTATTTGTGTGGTTTATCTGTTTTCTAGAATGCTATTTTTATGTATCAATAAAGAAACTTTTGCTATTTTTCATGGAATAAACAACTCCTAATAATACTCTAAATTTTGCCATTTAGCTGGAAGTACGTTTATTATCACAATTCAAAAAAAGTTGAGATCAACAGTACTATGATTCAGAAATTCCACTAGGGAGGTAAAAAACAAAAGGTGAGTTAGTTGCTGCTAGTAACTATTTTTGATTTTCTAAAATTTGGAGCTGGTATAAAATTCACAATTCAGTATAGAAAATCAGTTCAACATGGAAAATTGTAACTAATAAAAGAGTTGCTTACCTTGAACTTCAGATTTCCTTTTAATTTTGATTTTTTTGTTTGTTTGTTTTGAAATCTAGTGGCTCCAGAAAGCAGCAGAATGAGAATTGCCTGTGTCCCTGCGAATGCCCAGAGCAAAGAGGTTAGTCTGTGATATATTAGTCTCTCTAATCTCTTCATATCCTCCCTGGCGCAGCTGAGTATTTTGTGTAGCCCTTAATACTGAGCACAGGCTGCAAAATCAGTGATTCCAACTCATTATAGCAGGAGAGTAATTCAATTCCACATACTGTTTTATAACAGAACCATTTTATATAAGGTTTAGCTTATCTAAGATATTTTTATTTAGAAACCCTTTACTTACAGGGCAGGAATATATCAGTGTTATACCTTACTTCATTATGCATTTTTTCAAATAGTCCTTTTTAATTTAGAAAACTAGTAATTAATTAAATTATAGGCAGCAGTGAGCAAAAAAGGTACAAAGCCTAGCCAGTCCTGATCCAAAACTCATTTGCCACGTGCCCTACTGTCACACACACAAACCCAGCTGTGGACAGCTGCCAGTTCACACTTACTTTTCCTGTCTGAGCTGGGGTCTTATAACTGATAACCAGCGTTCCTCAAGCAAACTAATGGGCAAGGTGGGATTTCTTATTTAGCAACATATTTGTGCAGACTGTTTTTTATCAGTGTCATATTTAAAAAAAAAGTTTTATTGGCTATACAGCGAGTAAAATCTGTTTGTTTTCCTCACAAAAGCTTCCCCAAGTTACTTACTAATTTCTGCAAATTCTTAAATGAATAAAAGGTGTAAAGATTTTTAATATTCACAGCCTAATATTTCTTACCCACTTCATTTTTTCCCCTTAATTTTCAGTTAGTAGAATTGAAAGAACAAACCCAAAGCATAACTGGAATGAGCTGACCTAGCATGATTTCTACCCGTAGACCAAAGCAGGTTACATCACACAAGGATTATAGATTAAGATTACTTTGCTGATTCTGTGAATGAAGTGCTCAGATTTTTTTTCTTTACTGTAATTTTAACATTTGGCTGGGCTCATTCAGCATCTCTTCACATGTGTAGCTTCATCTGTGAGTTTGCTACGTCATGTTTTAGGTGGAATGAAAATTAGTGTGACAGCTGTTTGCTTACTCCTACCAGCTGCCCTCGTGCACGTCTGTTACAGACATGACCTTTTCTAGATGGGTCTTAAGAAGCTCCTGTAGACAATAAAACAGACAGTACTGGAATGAAAGTCTTCAAGATAAGATTCAAATGACGTATCTTCTGTTTCCATTGTGGCACAAAACTGTCCACATGACCAGTTCCTAATCCTTTAGACAGAGCTATCCTATTGCTGAAATACTTTTAAAGTCCCACCCTTCTTTATACTATGTTTCAATATACCATATATAGTTATATACCTGTAGAAAATAAAAACTTGCACTGCACACATGTGCAAGTAAACTATCCATTAATATATTAAAATTTCCATTTAAATATTGTGAAAATTCCTATAAAATTTGTAGTATTTCCCCTGATCTCATAATCATGTGGTTGAAGCTAATCTTAGGCCACTACAATGTTGGACTATATATTATCATGTTGTACTTCTACTTTCAGTTTGCTTTAACTCCTCTAGTGACCTGTGTACTCCACAGTGACATGCAAAATGAATTATGCTAAAATTTATATGTATATTGGACAAAGGAAATGTCCTTGCTGTCTGCAAGCAACAGTTCTTCCAAATCATGACATGGCATTCATTATCAGGGTTGTGTTTTAACACAGTTTGGCAACTGAGTAATAGTTTGAAGAAAGTTTCTGATAGTCCATCATTATTCATGCTAGGTAATTGATTAGTTGTCTCCACTGACTGAAGCTATCAACTATGGATTGAAAAGTTGGAACTTCAAGTGACATGTTTCCACTCCAACAGTCTGCTGGCCAGTTTCTGAGGTTTGTGTTGAAACAAGTAAATTTGAATTGGTTTTCAGGATCTGCCGATTGCCTGTCACTGGAGTTTGTGTAAGGGGGTTTATGCATTTTTCTTGACTCAGGTCTGGATCAATAGTAGAGTTCAGCATGAGGGAACTGCCACCTTGACACTTTCTGATTTGCTGTGGTAGTGATCAAGTCTGTCACACTTTGCAATTTTCTTCAAGTCTTTCTTTTACCTATAAAGTCTGTAAGAGACCCCTAAGACAAGTAGGAAAAGAAACTCCCAATTTAGGAAATCAGGAACTGAAAAATTAGGTTTCTGTCCTCAGCTCAGAACTTTTATTTATAATTTTCAATCCTCATGTGCTTCTATTGTACATTAACAGTAGAGAGGTGCAATTCAGAAATGTTAATTGTGCAAGCACTAAAAAACAGTATCTTCAAACTTCTGAAGATTTTGTGCTACCAAAATATTTCAGAATCAACATAAAGTCTGTGTAATTTTATACAAGAACTTGAACTTCAAAATTAACATATCTGCTCATTTAAATATAGAAGAAAGCAGAACTAAACAGAAAATGCTGAATTCTATTACTATGAAGCTTACTGTGACATAGAGTACATGATATTTAGATCTGTACCTTCACTTTTTAGACTATTTCCATCAGTTCTAAAAGGCCAGTTTCTTCCCCCACACCTTATAGACCTTTATTTTCCTTTAAAAATATAATTGTAACTAAATATAAATATAAATATAAATATAAATATAAATATAATTTTTTAAAGGAATTGCTTAGTTTATTTTCAATGCCATACACACGTGTGTGGGATGAACAGCAGAAGTGCAAACAGATCAGGGGTCAGGGGAAGGGCACTTCAGCCACCAGAGCAGGCCTTCCTAGCAGCCCAAAGAGGGAATGGTGCCCGAGCAGATATCCACACTGCAGCCCATGGAGGACCCAACAGTGGAGCCAGTGAACATTCCCTGAAGGAAGGACTTACACCAGAACAGGCTCCTGACAAGAATTTGGCTGGTGCTGTCATTCCTGCTCCCATACTGGGTACTTTTTCCTGAAGGACCTATGAAGTTACCAGACTGTTCATTTTAAAATTATATAAATTATAATTTATAGACTTATATCTATATAAAATTATACATTTCAGCTCAATATCGATGAAAACAAATGGGAAGATCTGTCAGGGTCTGGTATCTGAATACAAGTTTTCTTTTACTGATAGAAATATGAGCAGAAATTCTCTGTATGCAAATGTTGTTCCACATTATCTCAGTGTATGTCTTAACCTTCTGCAAAGTAATGTCTCTGGATATGGATGGAGAGAGAATACAAGGGTAGAGGCAACTGCTACTTTCCTGCCTCAACATTTAAAAAAATCCTTTCCAATCCAGGGTAACTATTGCTTCACCAGTGATTATTCTTGCACATGAACTAAAGAAAATCTCATCAACCAACTTTATTTCCATCTCATGTATGTTCCCTTAGATGACATTTTCCTACTCTTCTGTACTAGAGTGATTTTGCAAGGAGGTGTTTTTTTTTTTTTCCTGAAAAGTAGGGGGTCATTTGGCAGAAACAGCCTTCTAGAATAACCTTTAGTGTTTTAAAGTTAGCTGTGATAAAATTGCTATATTGCTTCTGCAGAAAACTGCAGAAAACAGATGTAAGATCTCTTACAGATCTCTGAGGAACAGAAGTTATTGTTTCTCTTAGTTATATGCATAATAGCAAATGCCTCTTTCCACTGATGACTATCTCTCCTGACCAATGCTGCTACTTCATGCTGTTCCAAATAGCATATTAAAAATATAGTATTCATTGATAATCTCTTCCAAAGATATCTCAGTTAAGAATAGAACTTAGCATTTCAAGTGTGGTGTCTCCTTGCCAACATATGAAGCAATAAAGCTGGTTGAAACCTTTCAGAATTTTGATAATCAGAACACGTGAAATAAAATTTCACACTTCAACCACCATAATGTCTTTAAGTGTCTTATATTTTTAATCTAAATACCAGTTTTCCATTTTTAATATTAATACAGTAAGACAGACTAATATACATCCATTGAAGCTATAAAACATAGAGAATTATATTATTATCCTGTAAAAATTAGTCTTTTTTATCACTAATTTATGAACAAGCAGTATTTTTCTATTGCCTTCTCATTCTGCTTATTTAGGGTAAGAAGTAGTTATATAAGCATAATATAAATGTGATTAATCTAAATTTTGAATAACTTTTGAATAAAAGTATTGTAATTCATACCTTTCTAATTAGTTATTTCTACATTTCAAGCATCCATTCAGGATAGACGTCTTTTGCAAATAATTCAGAATTTTAAAGACATTAGTATTTATCTTTAAACATCCATCTGTGGTTTTATTCTTATAATATGTCTCAATACTTGAGCTTAAAAATCAGAAAAATGCCAACAGACATAGCTGCAAATTTGAATGGTGCATACCCTGTATCACCAAATGCTTCCTAATTAATGGCAAAAATAGAAAACACAGACGCTGTATGTGCTAGCAAAATAAGGCTGATTAAACACATTCATTTCTTGTGTGCTGAACCTCTTAACAGTTAATTGGATTGACATCTTCCCCAAAGAGACGCACCAGGAGGTGGCTTTTGAATTCAATAGAAGTCTACAACTGCAAATCATTGATCAGTGAAAGATCCCACTGACTGCCTTTAGTCCTGCATGAAGGCTTACACTGTCTGAACATGACCATGATTTGTGAGCCCTGTTCAGAGCCCAGCAACCATGGACTATCCCCATGCACTCAGTCTGTGAAAGGAGTTATAATTTATAGGGTGATAAAACATCAGATAATTCTGGTACAGAAAAAAATATTATTTTTCCCTCTGAAACACACAGGGATCTGTTCAGGAACCTTATAACCTCAGCCCTAAATGAAATCACACAATTTGCAGGAATTAGTTGCGAGGTAACTTCCACCATAGATTACAACACATTGATGCCATGGGACTGCACCAGAAGAGATGAAGCTGGAATTGTGAAGCACATTTATGCTCAGCCACAATCCTATTTCCTCCCCTCAAGCTTGAAGGTGGAACTTTGCCTTTTATATCTATTATAAATCTTGTTTCCTTCCATTGCCTGCAAGCTTGCTAGACATTTCCAGAGGCATAAACAGAAGCAAGCCAAAACAACTGCTTATGCTGTTAGTATAAATGCTTCTCCGTACTTCAAATATTTTAGCTCCTAATTAACAAACTTTTTAAAAAGATTCCATTCTCTCTTCCCAAAAGTAAGAACATATTTATGCCTTATTGTAATATAGTTTTGATGGAAGTTTTCTTATAGTGGAAAAATTTTCTGTAAATGCAGTTTATTACCTTGCTCCTACTACTTTGAGCAAGTTCTTTTACCTGTGACTGTCCAATTCAGTATGCATTCTGTAAAATTATACCCTGAGTTAATCTCAGTCAGGATTGCCTCCATTTCTTGCACAGTTCTCCTAATTTTGTTATACTATTAGAAGCAAGAAATTAAAGGTTTTATTTGTCCCAAAATGTGGTAAAATACACTGAATATTCCTAGATAGGATTCAGAGATGTTTTCTAGCAAATTATGGAGAAAATGTATTACATTCTTCAGCTGTGGAGGTAGAATGTTCCCAAACTCATTACTGTTAAGTGTCTTGTAGTTAAAAGTGACAAGAAAAGTAATGCTATTTCTAGGGCTATGTGGTCATCTGTGAGAACAGCAAGTTCAATTCCATAATGTTGATGAGAGAAATAATTTTTTCAACAAATGTTGAAAAAAGAGTCCTTTGGAGCTCTACCCTTTAGAAAAGCATAGTTTTGACTGGATCTCAAAAGTTCACTGTATTCAAAAGATATTTTTGTCTGCTTGATTGTTGTTACATCCCTTTCTGTATACACTTTGCCATGTTTTTCAACCTTTCCTCCACCTGAACTGTAATTACTGGAAATAGTGCTTATAATTACACAGATTTCTAAAAAGGATACCAAATGCACTACTGTTTTTATAAGAACATCAATCTGCTATATAATAAACACTGCTAGTGTGAAAGAGGGAAAATTAAGTCTTCAGGGAGCATCAGAAGGAGAAAAAAGTATTTTAAAAGCGCATTTAAGTTGTCTTTTCCAAACTCCACTCAAAGGTCACAAGTATTTAACTTCAATAATCTAATGATAAAAGTGTAAAATGCAGACAGAAGGAAAAATTCACAAAGAAGAGGACTTTTGGACTTTTTTTTTTTCACCATAATAGTTTTCCTGCAAGTAGTTTAATTATTTACCTTGTCCTTTACAGTGCAGGACAAACAACCCCTTTCAATTTTCATTATCTAAAGAAATTACTGAGATTACAGTCACCTTGTGCCAGGGCTTCTCCTCCTCTGATATTGCCATGCTTTTCCCTTGAGCTGTGTTCCATTGCAGGGCACAGAAGTGTCAACTGCTGACAGAGGTCACGACAGCTGCATTAGATATAGTTTGTGCAGTTTTCACTGCAGCACAACCATTTACATAACTATTTCTTTATTTAGTTTTACAGAGTTAAGGCATTGCATATGGTAAATGGACAGTTATGTACAGTTTCTTGAGAAAATTCTCTAAATGCTACTTACTGTTGCTTATGCACGGGCAGACTAATGTCTTAAGTAGTCAGATGTCAACATCAGTGAAAAAAAAAATTTAGCATGGCTTATAAATTTTACATCACTCACAGCTCAAACAATAATTAATACCATCTTTAAAAAATCTAATATAGGAGTTGACTTCTTCCTATATGCATTCCTATTCTTTATAGTAATTCACAGAACAAGCATGACATCCAACATTGGTCTTATTGTTGAGAGGTTAGTTAAAAGATGATTTTTAATAATTTTAATAATGCAAGCTGATGAGGAAGGAAAAGGTCATGTATTCAGAAAGAGATGCAAAGTATATTATGAGACTTTGCACAGAAAAAATGATGTGGTATGCAAAGAGCAGAGTCAAAAACAGCAAATTACATGACTCTGGTTGAAATGTCTTGCCTTTGGGTTGAAGGCATTGCCTTTTCTTTTTGGTCTGCAAAGTGCCTTTCAAGTCTAGTTCCCATGTATATAATATTGCAGAATAAAAGTTTGCAATGATAATGATTTATTGCTTCTAGTAAGAAGCAGTCAAAGGTTCATGAAAGGTCAGAGCTAAGCTAAACTTAATGCTAATGCCTCAGCAGAACAAGACATGATTTTTGAGAAAGGTTTGAAGTTTTGTCTCTTGTTTGCTTTTTTTTTACATTTTCTAAGATGTAGCAACTACTAATGATTTCAGCATGCTTCTCAAGCTAGCCACTAGAGAGCAGGGGCAAAAAAGGGGGATGTGGAAAGGGGAAAGGATGCAAATGTATCAAAGATTTTTCTTTAAACCTGTGATTAAAAAGATAAGGTGAACACCAGTATAAAGGACACAGAAAGATACTGTGGTGGTCATATTTTAGGTTAAGAGAAGACCTTTCTTGCAGGTCATTAGTTTTTACCTGTCTGTGCAGAGAAGTGCACATGCATTCCCTTTTACATGTATCCTGTACATTCCACTGTCAAGTGAACACTCCAAGTTTGCCTTTCATCTATCAAACTGCTTTACTATTCCAGAACCTCTTTGCTCTTATAAATGTTCATATTGAAAAAAAAAAAAAAAAAAAAAAAAAAAAAAAAAAAAAAAAAAAAAAAGAGGTGTTTATCTTGGTATATTGATGTAAAAGAATATGAGAAAGAGTGAGTTTACCAGTCTAGATTAACTTAAATTTTCTACTGATAAGAGACTGAACTTTCATTTTCCTTAGAGGCTGGGTGCATCTTACATATCTGGGCATCAGTGAAATATCTGAAATAGTGCCACACTGGTGAAAATTGGATAAGATTGAGATATTTGGGTTTCTGGAGTGCTGAAAAGCAAGAAATATAGAAAAGCACAGTAAAGTGCAGAACAAGCTTGGAGAAGGCTTACAAGTAGATCTTTTGGAAAACTGGTCATGAGGTTAATCTTTTTAATATGCTATCTGATGTCCTTGGCACAAAGTGGAAGAGTGGGTTAATGAGATTGTCTGATTAAAAAGAATTGGAGTCATCATCTGTACAGAAAAGAATTGAAAATTCTCTTCCATGGAGGAAAAATTGGATGACCTTGAGGACTGTAATAATAGAAATGAAGTGAAATTCAATAGCTTGTGAACTTAAGGCTAAACAACAGGAATTGATGCCACAACGCAGAAGGTGAGTCTGAAACAGGAGAAGAAAAGAACATGGGTAAATATATCTGTTACAGGATGACTAGAAGTCATTGATGCAAGAAAGTTCTGAAAAACAGCAAAGACAATTTATATCTGTTTCAGACTCTGTATTTTCAGTAAAGAAAGAAGACTTTTAATGTCACTATGAAAGACCTTAAGGTCTTAGTCCCATCTGCAATACTGGTTATATCAAGTATGGCAATTCTGGTTCAAGAGAAAATGACCTGAAGTACAGCAGATAAAAAAAATTCAACCAAGAGCAGCACAAAGCCTGTTCTAAGAGCTGGTATTAAATGAGTGCAGTTCTTTAAACCCTGGTAAAATGGAGGCTGAAAAAGGGATATGATTGTATGTCCTTGCATCAGAAAAACAAGCACCCTGAAGTCAAGAATCTACAGGATAATGTTGACACAGGAGCAAATTATTTGCAGTCCTTCAAGTCACAAGCCTTGCCAGCAGAACTGCTCCAGCATGGGCTACTTTCTTCAGGATTCCACAGGTCCTGCCAGGAGCTTGCCTGCAGCGTGGCATTCCCAAAGGACACAGCCTCCTTGGCCCCCACCTGCTCCCCTGTGGGTCCTCCAGGGGCTCCAGGGGGAGGCTCAGCTGTTCCATCACGGTTTCCCCAGGGGCTGCAGGAGAATCTGCTGCTGGAGCACCTCCTGCCCTTCCTTCTGCTGGCTCTTGTGTCTGCAGGGCTGCTTCCCATATATTCTCTCTACTATCTCCAGCTTCAGTTTCTCCTGCACAGTAACTTTTCCCCACTGCCCCCATCACGGATGGGCTCAGCCTGGCCAGCAGCAGGTCCTGCTTGGAGCTGGGTGCCTCTGGCTCTGTCAGCATGGGAGAAGCTTCTGTCAGCTTCTCACAAAAGCCACTCCTGTGGACTTGTCTTTGGCAGACTCCTGTCTGCCAAAACCTTGCCATGCGCAACAAATACAGACCTAATATTAATAATTAATTAATACTATATTCAAGTGCTGAGATATAACGCTTATGAAACATAAACATGAACATTTTTTTTTACCTGAACGTACAACGTTTAAAGGTTGCCACATTTCCATGGAAATATCTATAGCATGAATTTCTGCTTGAACAGGAACAAGTTTATGTCATGACACTCAAAGTAGGTATGCCACACATTAAATTGCATAAAGACAGAGCAGCCAGCTTTGGAGAAAGCTTTCACTGGAGTAGACTACATACATAACCAGGAGGATATCAAACAGCAAGATATGCAGCACCTTCCAATTTGCACAGGAATAACTACTATCAGGAGGTGTATTTAATCATTGTGACAAACAGTACATGTTGCATTAATAATTAAATTGACATTGAAGTGTTCACAGTTAGCTTTTAAGTTAATCTTCTCTGAGACCTATACATTTATCTCTGTTGTAATTATAGCACATTTACTTTATTTAATTGATGCTTTTAATCTAAAAGGTTATGTTTTAAAACACTTTCCCTTAAAACACATACTAGGAATGAATTATTGGCAAGACAGAAAAATTGTTCTGAGGACCGTAAATTGCCAGAACATTAGAGATACTGGGCAACTGATATTTATTTTTAAGACAAAGTAACAAAAAAGTTATCATGCATCTAAGCATTCTAATTATAAGTGATCTGTTTTCAAAAGGTACATGAATGGAGGGACTGCAGACAACTATTAAGGAAATCAGCATTTCTGAAAAAAAAATAATTTGCCAGATATTTATTTTACTCAAATAGAATTTGACCTAACTGTAATCAAAGTCAGCTGCAAAAACATTTTAATGTTATTTCCATCTTAGCTTAGATACTGAGACATAGAAGGTTGATTTTCATCATATTTTTAAAAGTTCTGTTCAAATTCAGTGAGATATAATTCCCAAACCAAGATCCAGTGGAAAAAGAAATTTCAGAAATGTTGTAACAATAAATAGTAATTCACAGAAGCACAGTCTGATAAGGTTGGAAGAGGCCTCTGGCATCATTTAGCCCAATCTCTGCTGTTGCAAGGTCAACTAGAGCTGACCAGGATCATATCAGTTCATTAACATCTCCAGGTAGTAAACTTCACAACTCAAGGCAACTTGTCCTAGTCTTTGGTCACCCTCACAGTAAGAAATTGTTTCCTGATGTTCAGATGGAGCATTCAGCACCTCTGTTGTGCTCACTGCCTCTTGTCCTGCCCCTGGGCACCAGGGAAAGCAGTCTGACTCCATCTTTTTTTGTACTGTCCCTGCAGGCCTTTCTATACATTAGTAAGATCTCCCTGAGCCTTTTTTTCTGAACATCACATCTTTTCTGTTCATCTTTCCCAAATCTCTCCATTTACAAGCCGAATTTGTTCTTTATTTAGAATATCCTCATTGATTAAATGGTTTTCCAGCTAGTCTTTTTAGGAGCATTTGCTAAATTTCAAAATGTATTATTGAAAAAGCAGTCACCCCACTATTCATTTTATCAAATTTGCAATCTCTGGTGAGCTCACCTTAGAAACATCAACTAATTATGTTAATTTTCAAGGTACAAAGGAGGGGAAAAGTCAGGAGACACGGAAAGCTAAAAATAGCATTAAAACCTCCATCTGTAGTTCCTTTATGTACCAATTATCCATTACTGGATAGCTGTGAGGGATTTTATTTAGGAGAGGCTACCAGTCAGTAGAAAAATAACAAAAGAAATGAGACACTGTGAGAAGATGAAAAGGCTACAAAGCAAAGCTGATTTGTAGAGTCTAAATAAGGAGGAAAAGTGAGTTTGCAGTAAACCACATGTGGCAGGGACTGTTCAATCATTGCTGCAGGAGGTTTTCAGAACACTGAAGTTGCTTACTGTTCAGGTTTGGGCTATAACTACAGTGCTTTTTATGGTTGTTTAGTCAGATTTTTTTTTTGATTGATTGTTTTTTCTTTAAATTTGGTTTGGTTAGTATTTTGTTTGCTTGTTTTGGGGTTTATATATTTGTTTTTGTTGGTTTGGGGTTTTTTTGTAATTTTGGTTTTTGGTTTTGTTTTCCCCTGGAAGCAATATCTGAGAGATGGGAAGGAAAAGAGAAAATACCATCTGTCTCCCGGTTCCTATATTTCCATGAACAATAGAGTCAATCTTCCCAATTTCCCATATTATGCCTTATGTTGATATATGATAATTTTAAAACTTGAATTAGACATTCATAATATGACACATGTTATGACAAATATATTGATACACAACACTGCAAAACTTTAGCGTTAAATAATTTGTGCAAAGTAGGACTTATTAATTTTAGTGTGCTTCTACAATATTAGAAAATTAATTAGTCATTTCTCCCTTGAAAATATTGAGTTAAAACTGCCAGGAATTATCAGCCTTTAAAAAAAATTAGAGAATATTTGTAAGTACATAGTGCTAATTTAGAACATCTACCAGTGAAGCCTCTCAAAGGCTTTATGAGCACCACTAAATTTAGAATCTCAGAATCCTTCCAGATTACAGAAATATAATTATTCCTGATTTAAATCAAATTAAAACAAAGAGATTAATTGACAGACCAAAGTGTCAGGCTGGCATGGGGAAATATAGGTCTCTTTTTTCTCCCTTTTCTTTGTCTTAGCTCTTGACTGTCTTAAAAGTATGTAGTTCCCACATTCACATTTCTTATCTGCCCAAATTAATTAAATGCTTCCAATTAGTGATGAGAAATGATCTAAGAATTTTCTAAATTGCCCATCAGTAGAATATAAGTGCTTCACAGAAAATGAGACTTGCATAACTAAGAAAATAAATGAGCTTTACAATTTTCAGCTCTTCTTCCTGCTATGCTCATAAGTGTCTTGATTTGAGATTTTGTTTTCAGTAATTTTAATGTACATGACAAAACAGACATCAGAGCATAAGAGCACAAAGAAAAAATCCTGGTATTGCTACCAATCTTCATCTGGTTTGTCCTCCCAACTATGGGCAATTGTGATTGCTGTTCCACTAAAAATTCTCTTAAAGATGGTGAATTATTATTTATGATATGGTATAATTCATACCTTAGCTGATGATATCATGTGCAAACCTGTGTTCCTAAAAGTTTACTGAACTTTGGAACTATTGGAACCAGAGCAGTTGCATGGGCAATTAAAGATTTTTTGGCAACTGATTCAGAAATCAGGAAAAATAATAAATTAATAAAAAGCTATATGCAAACCAAATATTATCTTATATAAGTCATGGCCAGCTCTAATTAGGATTAATAATTTTTTTTTCAAACTCTCTGTGCTTTAGATTGAGGTATTAGTTTTTGGGCATTCTAATTTCATTTTAGTAGCAGTTTTTAAATTCTTAGCTTTATTCATATAGTCATTCACAATCAAACTTTTGCACTTACTCAGAACATTTTGAGAATGATACACTTTGAAATTTTGTTTAAAATATTTTAAATTACATTATTTTGAAGAAATATCCCTTTAATTGCACCTGACACTCCTGCTTTTCTGCAATGGTGCAAGTATTCACAGGAAAGTGTATGTGTTCATACCAGTGAATCCTTAATTCAATTTTGTAAGTAAGCTAAGATAATTTGGAACTACAGAATTTCAAGATTGTTGTCGGGGTGACAAAGGCCTGACAGGATGGTTTTTGTTTTTTTTTTTACTGACAGCCTGTAGTTCAATTGTTGTCTTTTCTTTCCAATTTGTATTTAATCAGAAATGTTTTCTTCCTGGTAGTTTCCCACTGGAGGAGACGAAGAGTCGGAATTCAATTATTCAAAAGTCTTCAGATCCCTAAGGACTAGAACCTGAATGCAGATGTCAGTAATTGTTGACCCAAATCTTCCAGTTCTGGATAAGAAGAGGTCAGAAAGACTTTCTAAAAAGACATCCAGTGTTCTACATGGTATCTGAAAGATTGGCATGCTCAGACATTCCCACAAGAATGTCTGCACCAAAAAAAAAAAAAAAAAAAAAAGTCATGGCTATATGTTTTAATACATGTTAGTAGAATTTATGAATTAATCCAAGTAGTACAGGCAATGTTTCCCCAACCCTTTTTGATACCCGAGATACATGGTTTTGCTTGTTAGAATGGATGGCATGAGACAGATCTCCCTGAGCAGCCCTGCTCCTGCCCAGTACAGCTATGACCAGCTGCTGGACTTGCCATGCATGATATTCCACTCCCCAGGCTCCCTCACTCTTCCCAGGCTATTTAGAGTGGTTTCAAGGCAGAATGCACTGGCCATCACACTATACCTGCAGGGAATTTTTACCATAAGGCATCAGAAATATAAATAGGAAAACAAATTGATAAAGACTGTAACTCTTTCATTTTATTCACAAACACAGAGAGAAATCCTGGCTAGAATGAAAAGGAAAGGAACATATCTTTTGATCTCTATTCCCAACTTAGTGATTTTTCTTACACAAAATGAGAAAAAAAATATAGCTCAGGGCTTAGAAGCTCTGAAGTTCAAAAAAATTCATCATGTGTTTTCATATTCTTTGAATTTCAAGTTTCAGGTAGGAAGACTACAATATCCAGTCCTGCCAGTGTATTATAATCAAAGAATATCTATTTATTTATATCATAAAGATTATCAGGTAGGGTCTTGTGTGTATGTGTATTTGTGTTTTGGCTCGGATTTTTTAAGGAGAAAATTATTTTCCTCTTCACTTCTCTGCTTGTTTGTTGTTACTGTCTGGCTTTTTATATTAAATGATTTATGTTGCTCTTTTGTATATCTCTGATCAAGTCAAACCATACTGCATTACTTCTCTTTGTTTGTGGGAAAATATTAACTGAACCCCATTTTTTAAATTCACAGATAACCTGGCCAACAGAGTGTAGTACAGTCACTGGACAGGAGGCTCCTCACTCATGATATCCAGAATTAAATTGCTAAAGAGAACAACAGATACAATAGTGAGGCAAGGAGATTGCCTTCTTCCATGCTGAATATGCCCACTGCAAAAAATCTCTGCACACAAGCCTTGTAAGGATGGTGATGGAGAACATTTTCAAAACAGGTCCAAGATTAATATGACATTCTTAGTAGGAGGATTCCTG
This sequence comes from Cichladusa arquata, assembly GCA_026413545.1. Taxonomy (NCBI): domain Eukaryota; kingdom Metazoa; phylum Chordata; class Aves; order Passeriformes; family Muscicapidae; genus Cichladusa; species Cichladusa arquata. Next base: position 8,782,893 of record JAOTQP010000870.1, on the reverse strand, counting down.
TAACTCCAAAGTGAGTAGTGTAGAACTATGTATGCAGGAAAAGGAAAAGAACAGCTAAATATGCAGCATGCCAAAAATAATCAGAACCTTTAGTTGCCCAGGAATGTCTCTGCAAAACTGATATGAAAATTTTGAATTATAGCCATTATCTGATAATTTATCAGAGTGCCTGGATTCACTTCAACAGAAAATCAAATGTCAGTTTGAAATGACAGCCAGCCAGTCTTCTGGGATAGCAGCTTAAATAGAAAACAAGAAAAAGCAGCCAATCAGTTTAATAACACTTTCCTTACTTTGCTGTTTGTGTAGAAGGAAGCTCAGGAAGAAATGCCATGGGTCTGTCCTTCTCCCAGCCATCCAGCACCCTATCTCTGAAAAGCAGGGCTAGAGTTAAGATGCAGGTGAACAAATCAAAAGATGTCTCAGGGACATATCCCTCTTCAAGTGGTATTAGCTGTTAATTTTCTGCTAATAATTCTTACTGCAGAAATGTAAACTACCTTTTGGCTGACAGTAGCAATAAATGTAAGTGATGACAGAGAATGGAAATAAGGTTAAAAATGGAGAGATTAGTAGAAAGGGTAACATTTACAAAGATCATGACGGAGAAAAAATTAAAACCACAAAAAAGATCCCAAACAAACAAAAAACCCACCAACCCCCTGCGTCACCACCATCAACAAAACACAAACCCTACAGAAACACCCCCCCACACACAAAAAGGACCCTCCAACAATCACAACACAAATGCATAATAATATGATAATACAAATTCAGTTTACTTGCAAGTACTGACTTGGAATGAGTGTTAAAGACCTACAACCACCCCAATTCCTTGTTCTCCCTTCTAAAAAATTATTTAAAACCCAAATTCTTTTCTACTCTCTGGACCCAGGATCCCTTCTTTCTATTACAGAAATTGAAGAGAAAATTTGAAAAATTACTAACAGCAAAAATAAACCAGGATTTGATCAGATACATTTAAGAACTTCTGTTCAGCTTTTGGATCAGACCTCAGATTTTAAACCCAGTGTTTTCTGCTCTACAAAATCCTCTGGACTTTGAAGATGTTCTTACTTAGGATGGAAAGCCTTCAAAATATAACCTGACATTTAGATTTAAAGTTCAGTGTAAAGCAATTGTGAATTTTTTTTTCTGTATCATTTAATCCAGGAATATATGTTCTTTTACATTTTTTGTAATGTGAACACATTGTACTGTATGAAAATGGAGAGGGACATGAGTAAACTAAGTGGAAAATTTTTTGCCATCTCATTCCTTTTCAGACAGTTCTTTGGCAATGAGTTTTTGGCTGTTTCTTGTCAAGGCACTGACAAAGAGATTCTGAACATAAATTGGTGGCAGTAGTTTAGTTAAATTATACTAAATATATTGATTTAGGCTTCTATCTGAGATTCTTGGGACTTTCTGGACCTCCTTTTGAAAGCTCAGCTCTATAGTATGTGTTTTTTGGAAAAGTTAAATATATTTTCTTGGGCACCTAAATGGAGTGAAAAATTAAACAGATTATATTTTGGTCTTTTAAAATCAATGCAATTTACAGAGAAGCTGGATTTTCCCTACAGATGCTAGAAGTCAGGAGGTCAATGTGAGAAATGGCCTAATGTGTAGCTACATAGATATGCAGTGTGAGTACCACTCATTTTAGAATCAATTTCTCTTGACTTACAAACATACTTATAAACTGACTTCTAAATTCCACAGATATTACCTTGACTGTAGCTGTGGCAATGTACCTCAACATATTCCATGGCTAGGTTGAGATTAAAGCTTTAATTGGTGCAAAAAAACCCAAACCAAGCATATGTCTCAAACTACCTCTAATTTTCTTGACAGTGATTAATATCTGCAACTTTTTTTAACCTCCTCCCTTCCTTTCCAATGTTTCTACAGTTTCTCTTAAAGCATTTGTATTTTCATCTTTGGTTCATCTTCATGGACTATTCTCAAGATCACCTTTCAGTCCTTCCACATTCCATGTTCACATGGGACATACCTTCAGTCTTGAGAGTGAACATGTCTTTCCAAATGTTTGCTAGGTCAAGGCTTTAAGCATATTTAAACAGTCACTGTAAACTGCATGATGTTTTTTTCTGGAAAAGGAAGACAACTATTCTGGTCAAAGTTATGAATGCCCCATCCCTGGAAGTGTTCAAAGTCAGGTTGAATGGTGCTTGGAGCAGTCAGGTTTAGTGGAAAGTGTCTCTGCCTATGTAAAGGGAGTTGGAGCTAGATGATCTTAAAGTCACTCCCAACCCAAACCATTCAATGATTCTTTAATTCTGTGACTGCAGGATTAGTATTCCGGCCCCCTGAGGTCAACTCCATATGGTAAGGGCTGACCCTCTTCCTTTCTTTGACACCCACAATTCCCTCTGCCCATGGAGGCTTTGCTTGAGCATTGATGAGGAATGGGAAGAGGCCTCTTCCTCCTCCCTTGCTTTAAGGAAGTGGCCCAGGAGTGTTCATGTTCACATTAGATTGAATGAAAGCCCCACAATGGAAGCTGTGCTGCAGCACGTGGGAGAAGGGATTTTTTTCTTCCAAAACTCCAGTATCACCTTATCCAAGATTTAATGGCATTGCATTAGTAGTTAATACTGCACTGATAGCTTACATAGATGTATTTGGAACATTTTAGGAAGCACATAGATAATTTGTGCATTTAATTCCTGTGTAAGTTCATGTGTAATTTTCATTGAAGTCTATTACAACTTGTTGCCTACATGACCCCTTGCTAAATAGTCACTGGTTCATGATTTCTAATTTTCCTGTGTTGTTTTTCATCAGTTTTGAATATTTTTTTTTGTCACTTGGCTTGGCTTCCATATTGCCTTTCTCCTCTCTTTTCACAGCACTTTGTATGGTTAACTTTGGGTGCTATTTTTTTGTAGATATAATGTTATTTGCATGCCTTGCTGGTTTAACAATTAGTCTAAGCAATCCAGTAAAAATACCACTGAAAAGGTTCCTATTATCTCCACCAGTATCTCAGAGAGAACTAAGAAAATAACTAAGAAAATATTATTTTGGTTATTAGCAAGGACCACTGTAAACACAATATTTTTTATCAATATATGATACTGGCTACACTGGCTTATTATTCGCTTTGATGCATAGTATTATCTAACAATTTTTTAATACAGTCTCTCTAGAACCACATGGATTCTTTGTTGTAAATAAAAAGTGTTCAGACAGCAATTTTATGATATAAAGATCAAAAAATATTTTAATATATGTTGCCTTTTTAAAAAAAGTACCCTTAACAATTAATTTATTTAGATAAAATTAACTTAAATATGAAGTACAGACAGAGAACTGTTAATATTTAAGCTTTTGGGTTTCCAAGTGTTTTGGAAACATTTTTGTTTCCAAAGTGTTTGGTTCATTTTTGTGGCCCTGGAATCAACATTTATCTTTTCCATGACTTCACAACTGTATAATGAAGATAATACTCATCAGGCTGGAGCAAAAAGCATTAAAAGCTTCTTAAATGTTTGCTCTAAAGACTTGTTAAATGAATGGATATGTTTCCATCTATTTTAATGACTTTTATATCAAGCTGCTAGTTCAGAGGATTACATTTTCATTAAATTTTACAAGAAAAAATGCCAATACATGGAAAACTTTTGTTTGATCCACAGTTCCTCATAGCATTTATATTCTAAACAATGCATCATTGTGGTAATGCATGAAAGCAAAGTGGTACTGCTTAAAAATGGCACTCTACCCACTTTGCTTCCTCCTTTTAGCCTGGGAACTGAAAATATTATCTACAGAATAAGTGGATTAAAAATTATAAATTATAAGGTCTTTTTTAATGTAGAATGTACAGTAACTGCTGTGAATATCCACATGCTAGAAAGAAAATGTCAATGTCCTTATGGCATTTAATTTCATCAGTTATTAAAAAGTAAATCTCTATGTTCTCAACTCACTACATTTTTTTACTTTAGTGATCAGTTTCACATTTCATAAAATACTAAAAGTTAAAATGCATTGAAATCAAGACAGCATGCAGCTCACCACTAGTGATCAAGTAAGCAGAAGTCAGCCTCAACTATCCCAGTGTCCTAAGGGAAGCTAAAACAGCTTAAACAATCAGTATGTTTGATAATAAAAATAAACTTCACTGTGATATTTTATGTTGTGTCTCAGGACATGAGTCCATTCGAAATATGACTGTGCTTCATATATCAGAGGGAAAAACAGATGAGACAGGGAAAAAAAGGGTTATTAATTTTGCAGTTCACAATTCTTCTCTGTTTACTGAATAAATTTGGTTGAAATAAGTCACCATCTTTTAGAAAATTAAATAAAAATGAGTCAGGAGATGCACAGGTATGAGGCTGTGGCACTGACCAAAACTCCAGTCACACTGAAAGATGCCTAAATGTCTTTTGAGTTATTATTTAACAACTTTCACATCCTTTTCCTTTCCAAACAATAACTGATTTTGTTTTTAATAAAGCTGTAAGGAATAAATAAAAAAAAAAAATAAAAAAAAAAATCAGAGTCCAAACTAACACTTGTTTTAAAGCTGAAAAAAAACCCAATAAACAACATGTTAACACCATTTTCTTAAGAATCTTTTTCTGAAAGGTATCTTATTTAAATTTCTCTCAAAAATTGACTGTTATAAAATCATGGTTTAATACAAGCAGCAGGAGAAAATTGCTGTTTTGTAAGCAGACTGCTCAGCTCGTTTATTTTGCATATTGAGGAACTGTGATCAATGATGTCTCTTAACAGAAAAAGGCCTTTGTAAAAACACATTTCCAGCAGAAAAAATGAATATCTTGTTAAGCTTTCAGACATTTCACCATTTGGTAGTGAGTCACTGAAGCATCTGGCATGAATTTCAGCACCTTTGAACCATTTATGCACTGATAATGTTGATACACACTTCTTTGTTTATGGAAAAGAAGATATGAATATATTCATTATGGCTTATGATGGAGAAGAAGGACTGGAGCTATCAGAAGTAAATAAAAAAGACTTAAAATTTAAAAAAGCAAACCAAGAGCAACAGGCAAAATGCATGTAAATGCTACATTCATTTTTGGGAACACAGCATCTGAAATCTTTGCCAAGGTGATGATACATCATTTTTCAGATAGGATAAAGTTGAGGCAGCCAAGAGAAGCCTGAAGGAATTACTGCAGCAAGATATTGTCGCCTGATTGTTAATTTCTAAACGTCACTGTTTTGACAATAATGGCTTAGAATCAAAGTTGAATGCATTGTTTGAGCTTAGCATAGCCAAAGAACAGGGAGAATAATCTCATTACTAAAAGCCACCCTGCTTCAACAGGGAAGTTAAAATCTCAGCTGAATTTTCACATGCTAGAAGCATCGTGAGCATTTGGGAAGACATGATTATCACAATTAATGAAAAAGTAACATTTTGTCTACAGCTTCTCCACCCCCACCAAGATCTCTCACCCCTTCTCCAAAACAATCTAAGTACCATCATCTGTACCTGTGAAGAATAATATATATTCATAAAAAATGAAAATTATTTATGAAAAATAAAAAATCTGTTCAAAATGTAACTCCAGGAGATCACCAATAAATAATTTTTAGAAAACACTGACCTTCATTATGTTATTTTACAGTTATTTTCAAAAGGAGCATACTTGCAGATGTACAGTACAAAAGGGAATTTCATGGTGCATAATAATGACAGCACAGACCCCATTTTTATATGCTTTTCTCTGTTTACTTCACTGAAGTACTGGCGTAAATGAAACCAGAATCAAACCTTTTTTTTTTTGGCACTAACAACTCTCTGAGGAAAATCTTTTTCACATGCAAATGCCTCAGCTTCAGTCTGTCTACTTAAACAATTTAGATGGCTTAAAAGAGTTCTTGAGCATCTCAGAATTTCTCTAGTCATGTTTATTCAGTAAATCTTCTGCAAGTCACATCAATTTTTACCTGCTTTCCTATTATTCTAGTTCTTGAATCTTCTTTTTGCTAATCAGAAAAACACTGGAGTGATAATCAACGTATTTTAATGACCTGGGAAATAATGAAATAAGAACAAGTAGAATCTGGCATGTATCAGGCCAATGTAATTGTCTTCTATAACAGCTGTGGGCCTCACAGTTGGGGGAAAGAAGTAGATGTTCTATTTTGAGTCCATTAAAGCTCATAAAGTAGGAAGGAAAACAACACAAATAAAAGTGCTACAGTTGAATGTAAAACTAGATAGATAGCCATGGCTGCAGAACAGTTATATGTAATTCATTGGCAAATAATGAAAAAACATATCAAGCCATACTGCATGGGAACCTGTCTTGAGATTATGGAAAAAAAATTATCTTATTGTTTTCGTATTAAAATGTAGATTACTTTGGTTCTGGGGGAGCCTATGAATATATTGCAGGAAAATATTGAAGTTAAATTTACTACATTGAAAGTAAAAAAAAAAATGTCTTGCTAGCTATGGAATTCTGTTGGTAAATAATGCAGTTTACTTATTTAAGCAAGACCATCCAGTTAAAGAAACACGGACCATTAAAAATAAAAGAATTTTGCTGGAAGTTTGTTGAATACCCTAACTGTGAAATGTTCTCTCATGATGGTTTTTCTGTGCTAAGTTCAGCCACCCAGGAAGATCCTAATTAAATACTTGTGTTTAGCAGAAATTTCTCCAGGAGACAATAAATGTTTTATTGAAGGAAAGACAAAAGACAATGCAGTATTGCAGGTAAACTGTCACAAGCATTTCTGAGTGAACAGCACTACCAAGTAAAGTACAGACCAGTTCTGTGACTGAGTTCTTATTGGACATCCCACCTCAGGAACTTCAAAGGTGTTAAATCATACATATTTTAGTCATTTAAATACTGATTTATGCTAACAAAATTGACATAGCAAGCCAATTTTTAGATTAAGCACATTCAAAGAATTAAATTTGGAAGAGTAAATAAATCTTTGGAAAGGCTTTTACACTATCAAAGGAAAATAGCACCTTATTAATCACATCTATCCTCTAGAAAAGGAATGGGAATATCTCAGCATTCCTTTTTCACAGAAAAAACAGCCTCCAGTCTCTCTGTCTTCTTTTAGGAGGGAAGACTGGTGATGCTGCAGGAGAGAATATGCACTTCTGCCACCCCTTGTATCTGTAGCTTTACTGAGAATAATACAGGATCATGTTAGTCAAGAACTTACATTATTGCTGGAATCAGCAGCTCTGATCAGCTGGCAACTAGCCACGAAGAATATAATCTATCAAAAGCCTACTGCTGCCCCTGAGGCTTTTATAACCCATATCAACATACTTAGGTGCATTAAAAATTAAGGAAACATAATATTATATTATTTCTTTGAATTGATGAAAAAATACACTAAGAGGAACTATAATGAGTGCTTGTATAATGAGTAAATAAACTTAATTTCACAGTAGGAACAAGTAGCTTGTGATGTAAATGTTATTGTCATGTCTTACAGCTTTTGTTCATTTATGCTTTAATATTTTTTGGGAAGGAAAAAAAAAACCAGAAAAAAAGTCAGGCTTCAAGTAGCATGTAAATTACATCCTGAGAAATGTTCATATTGAAGCACTTAATCTTTCGGAGAAGTCCTTAGCCATCTGTTTGCCTTAGGTTCAGAGAGATGGCTGAAAAGTAGAGGATACACCTCAGATTAATTTACAGTGCTCCTGTTTGCTGTCAGATCCTCTCATAAAATAGAAGGCCTGTGACAAACACTAATACACAGCCCAAATGCTTACACTTGTTTTACTACCCTAGAAAACATGTCCCTAAACAGGAAAACAGTGAAATTCCCTCTAAAAAAACCCCAAACCATGGTGTCTGTGTTCACAGAATCAGAACACTAGATGAGAATGTTTATTCTCTCAACACACATCTTTTATGCAGCACATTTTCCCTCCACTCTCACTTATCTTTTTCTTGAAGACTGCAGGAGAGTACTAAGTGAAATGTCTAACACCAAACCTAGCATCATGATTGCCTTCACTAGAAGCCATTTCATAATATTTTCATAAAGCAGCACCACAGTTTCTGTAGCTCTGGCTCCTGTGGAACTTCAGACTTTATTTTCTTCTCCTCTGAGAGTGAAGTCAATAGTTCATGGGAGCACTATGTAAGAAAGCCTAAACAGGTGAATCTAAGAAATATAGCACTGTACATGGGCCTAGGCTATCCATATATTCCACTGAAGGTTGTATACAGTCATATTTTTGTTCAAATGTTTGTCAATGAGTTTTTTTCTTATATTGAAAAAAAATATTCAGCCAAATATATAAAAGAATTGCAGTGTTAGATCTGAATTATGCTTCCAAGTAGGTTTGAGGCACCTACAATTAAAATATTAGTACTGTCAGCACCTAAGTCCATTAAAACAAAAAAGATAAAAAATAAAAGAATATACATATATATACATATTATCACCTTACAGGCGGAGGAAATGCTAGATGGTCTTTTACTGTTTTATTTATTATTTTTATTGCCAAAGAATGAATTACCCAAAGTCATTTTGATGACAGAGGGAATTTACAAAGTGCCTAACTACACTCGACCCCAAGTCTGATTTTTCACTTACAGAAGGCACCTGTCAACATTTTTATGAATAACTAAATATAATGAATAAATGAATATAATATTCATTTTTATCAATGATATTTTTGTTAAACTATTCTATTTATTTTTGTTGAATTATTCTTATTATATTCAATAGAAGCAGATGAATATATTTAAGAAATGGAAGGATCAGTATGATCATCTAGGTTTTTCTCTTTTTTTGTGCCTCCAAAACCAATGAAACTTTTCGATTTCTAAAATGAACACAGAAGCATCTACTTAATGTGCAACAAATGTTTTAGAGGACAAAAATTTTTTACCTAATGATAAAAATGCCCTGTGATAGTAATCACAAATTGTTTAGTTGTTCTTATATTTAAAATATAAATGTTTAAATGATATTTAAATGAAAGATAGACATTCTTGAATGGCTTATGAAATAGCTTTGTCCTTTATGTTAAGCTGCCACTCAAGTCACTATAAACCTGAGCTTAATCAGAAATTACTCCTACTCTGGTGGCTAAAAAATGGCTTCTATGAAATTAATAAAAGTACTTACCTATTTCTTCACAGAAAAAAGTCTTAATTTTGCTTTGTTTTATTTTTATGAAACTGAACTCTGACAAGTACCCTTTTCTGAAGCAAACAGAAGAAAATTGAGATTTAAGTAGGGCAATCTCAGAGAACAAGGTCCTGTGGTTCCACACTGCTTCTCACAACCTAAAGCAATGCTTAGCTACCTAGAGCTGCAATATCATTACCAGGAAATATTTATTCCCTTCACATAACTTAATTTTTAAATTAATAAAATGTACTTCCATGCTCTTTTAGTGCTTCATTTGAACTGGAAAACAATTTTTATATGACCTGAAAGAAGATTCCAAAAATTTATGAACTATATTATATATTTATTAACTATATTAACTATTAGCTATAAACATTATCTTTCATAGATCTTGAGTATTGTATTGTTTGTATAATACTTTATATCCATGCAAATATGTCTTGAGGTAATAATCATGACTAAAAATATTCTTATAAGAATCCTTCATTCCCTGAAAAGAGTAATTTCTGAGAGGAAAGATGATACTCAAGGTTATGTTGAATGCAGAAAATTAATACATTTATATTTCAATACAATTAAAAAATATGGAATAGCATTGTTTTTAAATCACTCTATCAAAGAGGGCTCAATAATAAAATATTGTAGAAGATAAATATAAAATTAACATTTATTTTATTTTATTTAATAGAAAATTTACAGTGATGCAAATTGTCTTCAGAAGTCCCCTATTATTGATTTTACCTAGATAGTACTTCAAACATATACTACAGCAAAAAGAAACTTACAGAAATTTATGCAGTCAGCTTAGAAATTACACTGAAAATTGACAAAAGCTGAGTCGCCTCCAAATTCTCCTTCTAAGTTGCATCAAAAGACCAGAACCAAATGTATAAAAAAATGAAACTAGGATGAGGGCTAGAACATTGTGACTTCAATATACCATGAGATATTTGACTTTGCTAAACAAAACAGTTTGAGAATGATACCTCATTCCAGTTTTACTAGGCTGGTAAATACATGAATATCAGTATTACATCAATGATTTGAGATGACAATTGTGAGCAACTGTATTTTAAGTAATCCTTCGCCTTAAATATAAATTCAGTAAAAGCAATAATAGTAATGATGATGAGGATGATGATAATAGTAATATTAACAAAAATAAAAACAATAGTAATAATAAAACTGTTATTTTCATGTTTAAATCAGGGGGCTAAGGATTCATCAGACCAAATTCAGTAACCCACAGCATAATGATCTTCCCACGGGCTAGTTGTTTAATCCACCTCTATATTCAGTGGAGAGCACAAATGTTCTCAGGAATGTGATTCCTGAAGTAGCTGTCTGAAATAGGTTAGATGAATCATGCCCCAGATGTTTGTTTTTCTTAGCCAGTTCTGAAGGGCTCTGGGTTACTGGCTCAAAGGTACCCAGATGACATCAAACTGTGAGCTGTGTCTCTTTTAGCAAGTGTGCCCTGTAAAAAGGAATAATAATTCTGGTCCACAGATGTTAAAGTAAATCATCAGCATATAATATTGCTAGAAAGAGAGACACTGCCCATAAAGTAGTTGAAGAAGCAGAAAAAAAGTAGCACACCACTTTGCTGTTGACATATGCTTGAAAATTATACTGGTAATAATACTGGAAATAATTATATAGTATGTATCTGTTTTTCAACCCTGTTGAAACACTCTCCATAAATGACATAATTAAAAAATGTAACTGCTAAATGTGTAACCCTCATATGCACCCACAGTTCTGAGATGTGATGTACCCACTGCAGCAGTGATATGACTTAAAAGTTGACTATTATGAGTTTAAGTCCTTTTCAAAAGACTATGATTTAACAATGTTGCTTTAGATTTCTGACATTCACCCTCTATGGTTTTGTGTGAAATGACGTTAAAAGCATTGAAAGAACATTTCAAAAACCTGAAAAGTCAGATCTGTACTTGATACTGCTACATAATGGATCAGCTCTCTAAAAACTGACATAGAAATTGCTGAAATATTGCTTGATTAAAAACCTATAAACAAGTTACCTGATTACATAGAAGTAAATGGTAAAAGTGGCTTGCTAAAAATCATATTAGAAAAGCATAAAAGCATCTAATTAAGTGTTCTATGGCAAGGATTCATCAGAGATAAACTGTTTGCAGTGATCAAACATACAAGATATTGGTGGCTAAAAAACTGCACTTATAAATTTATTCCTGATGCTGTGGAGAGATCAGATTGAGACAGCCATACAGACAAAACATAAGGAGGTTCCAGCTTTATAAACAAACAAGTGAAGAAGCAAACAAATAAACAAACAGCAAAAGCTGAAATCTGCATCATCATTAAAGCCTAAAATATTACAAGTTGTGAAGGAGCCAATAAATCTGACAGCACAACAAGCAAAACCATTAAGGAAAAATATTAAAATGCATGGGATGCCTCTAAATTCTACAAAGTAAAGATCAAGCCAGAAACTCCAGGAGTTCTTCTTGCATATGATGTCTTTCCTAGAGAGGGAAAAAGTGCTGATAATGGAAAGATGATACCACCTAAGTTTAGCTCAAAATAATGTTCTCTAAACTTTCCTCAGTTGAATGAGGCAGCCCATTACCACGAGCCTAGGAAAGCTGTAGAGACACTTCTTTTCCATTTTGCCCTTGAATTTCACACAAAGAAACCAAATCATAGCTCAAATACCACATTTAAAGAACTTCTCATGTCACTCCCTTTAAGTCCCATATATCCACGGAAATTAAATCAATCACATTTAATAAGTGTAGAAAACCAATTACCTTTTTTAAGAAAGATCAGAGAATTACAGATTAATTTAGGTTGGAACAAACCTTTGGAGATCATCTATATCAGATCCAAGTTGAAGCACAGCTAAGTTCAAAATAGGAGATTGCTGAGGAGATTGTCCAGTAGAGTTTAGTGTATCCTCATGGATGAAAATTATGAAATCTTTATAGAGGAACTGCTCCAATTTCTGACCACTCATTAAAAAAAATTCAGCTTCATAATCTTCTGGTACACATGCCTGCTGTAGCATGTATGTTGCCTCTTGCCCTTTTCATATGTGCCTCAAAGAGCTGCTACTTTATTGTTATTCCTGTTATCCTATCATATATATCTTTGAACACTGAATTAATTCATTTTGGTGACAGCTGACCCAAGCACTTTATTCTCTTTAATGTCTTCCTATATAAAAGTGACAATTCTTATTATATTTTTATTTATGTGCCTAGGTGTTTTATTTTTTCCATTTTCCATTGAAAATTCAAAATTAATATGTTTTTAAGAAGTTTACTTCATCTCTACATTTACTTCATCTGACAGGACTTGGTTGTTGAGCATTCCTACTTTCTACAGATAATATTTATTATTTTCTGATATCTCTTTAGATGAAGCTATTTACTACACTTGTTTGGGAGTGGATTTTTTTTTGCCTCTCTTTTTTAAAATAAAAAATTTCATGTAGAGTTAGCTGCTTTAATTTAACTTCAGAGATTTCTCTAAACTGAAACCTACAGCTCCTAAATTGGGGAAAATTCATTAAAAACCCAAATACATCATCAGAATTTACACTTTTTTAAACTGTGGAATGTAAAGATCTCCTCTTCTAGGCTGTGTTAACCAATAATCCACTTCCTTCTGCCACAAGCTAAAGGCTAAAAACTCATCTTAATATCAGATTGTTGCTTCTTTATTTACCCAATGCAAGAAATTATATTACTCTGTTATATCAATAGGCAAAAATACTCATGTGGTGTGGCCATGCAGCAGCTAGCAATCCTAAGTGGCTTCATTAATATAAAAGTCAAACACAAAATACCAACTATCGTGATAACCAATAATGTTATGTCATATTATGCAGCTTTTGTAACTAATAATTATTTTTAAAAAATAAAAATTATCTAAACTAGTATCCTAATCTGTACTGCTGAGAATTTATTTCTATTAGCTAATACCAGCAACAACGTCACATATCAAATGTGTCCTTGCTCTGATTCAATCATTTTAATCAGCTAACTTAGAGATTTATTTATATGTTAAGTCCAAATTTACGTATTTTTTTTACTTAAATTCATATTGAATAATGGGAAAAATCTGATAAAAGTCTATTTCTGACTATTTCTGAGAAGCAGATCTTGTAAGGAAACTTCATTTTTTACCAGAATCAACTCCAATCCAGTGCTGCCTCAGGTTTGTTGACAACTATTTATTAAGAAATGAGAGCAATTACATCGAGGGATAGCTGTGCCCTACAGCATTAGCAGCCTTTCATTCCAATCAGTATCTCAGATTTTACATCCCCTTTATGACAGAATTTCTGATATTTGTTTCTCTAACAACATTGAAGAAATCATTTGACTAACCAAATTTCAGTCTGACCATGGGAGGTCTGTAGATCTCTGAGCACAAACTCAGAACAATTTGTTATAACCATCCTTTTTCACAGTAATTTTACTCAAAGCCAATTTGTTTAATGCTGGAAGGTACAGACAGGCTACCAGCCCCAAAAATGGGATATTTTTCATGACAGTCAGGTTCACTTAGCTGAGTAAAAACATTTCAAAATGTGGATGTTCTTTCTTTTTCTTTTTACTTTTTTGTGTGTGTGTGTGTGTGTGCCAAGATTTTTGTATATACTTTTAGTTTTTGTTAGTTTCATTTTTAACTGGAAGCCATTAAGAAGACTAAAGTGCTGAAATTGGCAAGATTTTCCTATGCAGTGCACATATTCTACCTGCCTAAAATTACCCTCTGTTTCAAATTAATAAAAAATGAGCTGTATTGTCTGTGTCTTTTTATTTTATTTTATTTTTACCCCTGTGATATGTTTTATAAAATAGGAAAAATTTCAGACAGTGAGAGTACAGGAATAGGTAGTTTGTTGCTTTAGTGTCACTTTGGTAGCAATTAACCCTCACAGACTGATGCATTATACCAGCTCAACTCCTAAGAAATAAATATGCAAATTAGAAGGAAGACTTAGATACAAGATCTAAAAAAGCCCTAGCAGTATGGTGGCATTTATTTATTTTTTTAGCTGTGTGGGGTAGAATGCATCTTGCATACTTAAACACATACTTACAATCTCAGAATTAGTTCCAAGTAATAAGTGACATCAAAGGCTTTGTAATCCATTAGAAGTACTCATGCATCTGGATAGTATTTCCTGAGGCCTTGTAAGTCTGCCACTAAAGGAAAATTCTATGCAGATCAGGGCCCTGTTTTTAAACCAGGCTTCCTATTCTTTTTTTATTTATTCAAACTTAGGAGAAAGTCATCATGGGAGTCATGCTTGGAAAGAGCTATGAAGTTACAAGTTACAGATCTGATCCTGTGTACCAGTCTGTGCTCACCTGCCTCTCCCCAGCAGGTGACCTTCAGCATGGAGCTGCTGCCTGTCTTCTCCTACAAACCATCGAGTTAAAGGCCTGCTGAAGTTGTTGCCTTTAAGGAGCTGGAACAGAGATCACACAGAGTTAGGGGGAATAAAATGGGCATTTATTGAAAGGCCTGCA
>JAOTQP010000870.1:8753880-8768121 GCA_026413545.1 Cichladusa arquata | reverse complement strand
TTTCGCCTTTATCACCCTAAAGCACAACGGAAAGCACACCCAAGCAGAACAGAAAACTCGGATCTTAAGGCATCAAAGTACAGAGTAATAAATACTAACATTACAATATTTACCTGCTATCCAGCAGCATCTGTAGCACTGTTTTCAGCAGTTACGTGGCAGAAACACACTTCTACTTAAAAACACAGTGATTTTAAGTACACACTGTGTGCTTTGTAAAGAAAAACCCAACATTTTCTCTATGATTTACTCAGCCTCATCAGATTAATGTGAGGTGCTGAGGCTGACTGACACCACAGCATTTCTTTAAGGAGCTACCTGTGTACATGCTGTTTGAATGTGTGCTGTCTGCATCCAAAAGTTCAGCCAGAAGAGAGTTGTTGGGGTGGGGCTGAGGTGCTGGGGGGGTGGATGGGACTCTGACAAGTCACACAAGACAGGGCAGGTGTGGCTGCAGGGTGGTTCCAGGTGTTTCCCAAAGCAGTGAAACAGGCTCAGGGGCAGGGACAGACACACACCCGAGGGACCATGAGTGGCCCAGACAGGGCAGAGACCCTCTGATGGGCCAGGGCAGCCTGGGTGTGAACATTTCACCATCTCTAGCATGGGGCAGGATGCAGCTCAGCATAAATCAGGCTGGCAGGGGGCTCAGCTACAGCTATTGATGGGCTGGAAGTGAGAAACAGGAGTCTGGCCCCAAGGGAAGCTGGCAGGGTGAAGAGGAAAGTTGGCAGGGTCAAAACTACACACAGGAACCAAAACTGAGGAAAACAACCTGCTGACAAGATGATAGGTTCACCAGTCAAAGAGGGACTGAAAACATACAATAATGAAGTAATGAAAATGTAAGTGAAGTAAAATGGAATAGCAAAAGACAGTGTTAAAGTAAGATAAAAAGGAGAATACTGATGTAACACAACAAGTTATTTATTATCGGACAGAGAAGCTGCTTTAAGGTGCAGGGATGATCTGAAATGCACAGCACGGGTTCTTTTTCACACGAGCCACTTTCCCAAAGCTCTTTCCCCCCATTCCAGCCCAGCTGCCGTGGTGCAGGATGCTCTGGTGGTGCCGTGGGATGCAGGCTGTGCTGCAGCCTGTGCCTAGCACCATCTAGTGAGCCTCGCTCCTCCTTCCACAAGGAAACCACTGAAAGAGATATTCCCCAGCTTTCAGCCTGCAGAAATTTGGGGAACTATGCAGATTCCTCTGACACTTGAATTTAGAGGCTTGTTCCAGGTGACTTTTGAGTATGCAGATCAAAAGGACCTGTTTCCCTCCACTCCCTGCCCAGAGACGAAGGAATTTGATAAAAATACTGCATCCTATATTTCTAAAAGTATTCCTAATTTTTACAGCTTCTCATGTTCCTTCACAAGAATGGAGCTGCTGAGAATCTGTCACCTTCATGAATCTTGCTAACAAGAAAGGCAATTTCAAGAGGCATTGAAATAATCTAAACCTAAACTTTTAAGTTGGCTTTGATTTATATCTTTGAGTTAAATACCTTATGTTCCTTAATCAGTGGCTGGGGCAAATTAAGTACAACAAAATAGAATTCACTATCATTTCCTACATGAAGCCTAAAACAGGGAAATCTGGGAAATGTGAAGCAATGACAGTCCCTTTGTGGTGTTGCGACAACTAACTGAGGATTAGAGGGGGATTCCTGTGTTGGATCAAAATCAGCTATAGCTATTCTCTCAGGAGTCAATATCATCATTTTTCAAAATGTGGGGCAAGAAATTTTTTTTTTTGCTTTGCAGACAGAGAAGTATCCAGTTTAGAGATCTTGAACAAGAAAAAACAAATGTTAAGCTGGTCATGTTTACCAAAAAGGCATAATTTTTAACTTCATACAGAAAAAAAAACTTTGAATACCTTTAGAAATTTAGTAGAGAAAATAAGTTAAATTCACAGTATTTAACTTGTAAATACTGAAAAATTCCCTGTAGGGTGGCTGGAGAGTTTAGCATGTTATGTTCTTTGAAGGACCAATATTTTTCTAAATAGAATTATAGAATGTCTTGGGTTGGAAGGAACCTTAAATACATGGCATGATTTCTGAAGGCCTGATCTTGCAAGATGTTACACCTCCTCTGGTCTGAGTAATATCACTTAAAATGTTGTATGACTGTCTCCATGACAATAAAGAATTCTAAAAAAAGACCTTTATCTTGAACAATAAAATGAGTGCCTAGAGCTTCCAAGAGTTGGACTTACAAAAGGACAAGAGAACATCTAGCTAAAGTAAATATGGCAGAGAAATATAATCCCTGTGTTACAACAGAAGACCTGCAAAATAAAGACAGATGGGTGAATTGCCTAACCCACTCAGTCATCCCATCCTATGTGCTGTCCTGAGAATAAATAAAAGGACAAGTGCTACCATATCACTTCCTCATTCCTCATGATATTGTATTTATCAAGTGCACTTTATATGTAGCTGCAGGTGTTCTCTACATATGTTAGGGACAAAAAAAATGAATGAGTAATAGGCCAGCCAAGCAGCAATATGCTATTTAAAAGCACTGCCATTTCAAAATATATTTATGGGAGCTGAAATTCAATATCATATAAACAAGCATAGCAATGTTCTACAGCCATATCTCAGCTTGGTTCTGAGACTGGATTTCACGGTATGGTTTGTGTTAGATAAAATCTTACTGACAAGAGAGATACACTGCATATATGGAATTAAAACATGAAGAATAATAATGAATAAGAATAACAAGAATATAAGAAGAAATATAATGTTTTCAGAAGAATAACTAATAACTTATATAATTTAAACTATTTTTAACAGTCTAATCCTCCAAATTATCTAATTGAAAGAGCAATTCATATTAACCATACATGTAAATTCATTACACAGAACACATATTCCTATATCCTAAAGTCCTTTTTCTCTCACATTATGATCCAATGCTCCTCCTCTATTAAGGTTGACAGTTGTAGTTTTCTTCAAGCAGGAAGCTTTTCTTCAAGCATAGCTATGCTGAGTCAACAGCCTTTGTTTTCCATTTATGGTGAATTGAAATAGGAATCAAAGTGGGCCAAATAGAATAGAATATTTGCATTGGAAGGGATGTGCAACGATCATCCAGTGCAGCTGCCTATTTCAGGGCTGGCCAAAAGCTAAGGCATATTATTAAGGGCATTGCCTCTTGGACACAGACAGGCTTCTGGCATTGCCCACCACTCCAGGAATCTTGTCCCAGTGTTTCACCATCTTTCCATAAGAAATACTGCCCAATTTTAATTCTGAAACTCACACCCTCTCCCTTTGTCAGCGTGATGTTCACAGTGGGTGAGAGTTTCTTCCCCATTCCTCTTGGGGTCCACTTAGAGTTATATTTAAATATTTTCTTATTGTAGCTTTCCTCTTCATCACTTATTCCCTTGAAGTCAGAAAGTTTTCTCCCCCAGCCCCAGCTGTATCAAGGACTGCTTCTTGAAAGGCAGTGCCTCTCTAGGTTTGCCAGACTTTACCATTCTTGGTGTTCACAAAGCTTCAGCTCATACAGATATGAAGCAATAGTTACTTTGCCATCAGGTGAATACAAAAGTCAGCTAAAACAAAGACAAAGACAGACATGTTCTGATACCCTGCAATACCACATCATTTCAACTCTTCTGCTGGTTATAGCAAAAATCATATTTCCTGAGTTACACAGCATTGTTGACAATTCCTGACAATTGACTTTCCTAACAACTTTCATGATCAGCATTTTATTTACTCATCAAGGTAAAATATCTGATTAGGAATTTGTTATGAAATTAAGTCTTCAGGTTGGGAAAATTTTCTCTCTTGCTCAATAGGCACATTTCCACTATTTTATCTCCAGCCCTCAGCTGGAGGTCACTGGGTATATTAACATGGATGTGCAAAAATTAGTGAGTGTGGATGTTGAGTGTCAATAATGAATATCCAAGATTGAAAATCAGTAGTACATGTACACAAAATTGCTGTCTGCAAACTGAAAATGCTTTTCAGTTTTTAAGCTCTTTGAGAGGAGTTTCTAATCAGCAGCAAGGGAGAAGATGTACTTGCTTATAAGTGAACAAGAGTATAAGGTCTGTTCCCCCTGGGACTAAACTAAATTCTACTACCACATGTAAGAGCCTAAAAATAGCTCAGATTTTCTGTGGCTGGCTCAGATAATCAGGTACATTAGCCCAGACAGTGCTGTATGTATTGTCATAGACCCTGTTCATCAGGCTGGAAGATGGATATATTCATATATATTGATTTCTCAACCAGTATTCTCATCCTGAATAATGGATATCAAAACAAATAGGCTGCATGGATCTTATTTCTTCAACTTTCTAGTTCTACTGTATTTATAGTAAGGAAGTTATTAAGAAGGGAATATTTGTACTTTTCAGTGAGTTGTCTCTTACCTACTTGAATAAAAAATTGCATTTTAATTCCATCTGAATATTAAGATCACTACACTTGAAACTTCAAAGACAAAGACAAAATTTCCAATTAATCTACTGGGATGCTGGGGAAATATCAGCTCCCTGGGCTGAGGGCCAGGGATTTCAGGGGTTCCCAGGTGAGCAGGCTCAGCAGACAGGGTCTGCTCAGCCTGGGTAGGGCAGGGCATGGGGGGGTCAGCCACAGCCTCTGGCACCAGGTTCCTCCCTGGGGATGCTGCTTGTCTGGAACATCAGCCAGATGGGGGTCAAGATGCAGGCTCTGAGACACAGGACCCTGCACCCCCATGGCTGTGGCACTGCAGGACCTGAAACTCAGTGGGAGGCAAAGAGTAGAGGCTGTGCTGGCCCTGAGACACACCCTGACAGTCTCTCTCTCATTAGCCATCCCTCTTTATAGTCTCCACACCAGTATTTTCCTCACAAGTGGTAAGGGAGGTAGTGAGAGAGGAGAGAGAAGACAGTAAAACTCCCAGCTGTTTGAAACATCTGTCTGGCAGAGCCCCACTGCCGAGGTGAGCCCCTCAGCAAAGCAAAGCTCTACAGAGATGGTATTTGGTCACTGGTATTTGCATCTCACATAAATGTACTCCCAGGCTGCTGAGCTCTGAACAGCCTCTTTTACTGACATCACTACACTGCTCAAATGAACTTAAAGCAACTAATCTGTCCATATGTATCCAAAGTAGCACTTGCAGAACTCCAGCCAGACCATGGCAATAATTCTCATCCCGAAACTGGAATTGTTACAAGTAGCTGTTCATAAATAATGTTCCAATTTTCAAGCTGTGTCAATTGGACACAGACCACGAGGCATATCTTTCTTTTGCCCATTTTGTTGCCAAATGGGCTGTGGCTATTTGTAGATATAGAGCACACATTTCACACACCCACTAACACACAATAAAGTAGGATAATTGCACAACTTACCTGCTAGCAGAATCAAAATGTAAACACACTGAGGAGGAGAATTAATTTGAGTCATGTAAAACTAGCATTGAAAGATTATTTGTATTAGCCGACATACTTTTCCTCTCCATTTCTAAGAATGTATTAATAATCTTTTTTGTTTTTGTTCTTCATTATCAAGTCCTGTACCCTCAGTATCTAATAAAATTAATGAGGCAATTATTTGGCAAGTAAAGGTAACTCAATAGCTTATCCATTAAGAGTAGTGTAATAAATAGTCACAGTTTGGACTTTGTTCAGCTTAAATTCAGACTGTATTTATTGTAAAGAAATTTAAGAAACCCAAAAAAGACAATGCCTTGAAGAAATTAACTCGAATATATTATTCCTAAGCCCCACCACAAAACTCTAAGACAGCTTCAAAGATAAAGTTTTGAAATTGGACTTCCAATGTGTGAGTGTAAAGCGATCTAATTTTCTATGAGCACATTATGAACATGGTAAGGATAATATGAAATTGTAACAGAGTTAGTCAAAAGCTTTGGAAAGTGTCAAGCAGAAATTAAAGCAAAAATGGAAGATTAAGGTGTTCAAATGGTGTTACCTCTGTTCCTGCACTCTTTCCATTGACATTTACTTGTGGCCAGCAGAGTAATCAGGATACCAGAATAGTCGTTGTGATGAAAAATCTACTGAAAAATTATTCTAAAGGAGTTTTTAGTTTAACATTAAGGTATTGGATCTAACAAGTGTGAGCATAAGGAAGCACAGTTTTATATAGCAGAAATTAAGAGAAAAAATAAGATGGATATGCACTCAACTCCTCAGCAGACTTCTGTGTCAGTATTCGTGAGCTGGTACAGTTCACCTGACCAGAGTTTCCTTATATCTTTGTTTCAGAATAAGAAACAGCTCCTTGGATACTGACCTCCAGTTTTAAACAGTTGTGAGAGAGTTGAAATTAATATAACCTATATTTTATTTGTCCTCTCACTTTACACAGTTTGCATCTCTTAATTCTTACTCCTACTTTTCTTTAAATTTCTTTAGACTTAGCACAACAAATTTTTCCCTTTCATACCCATGATGTCCTAATTGCAGTCATTGAAAGTGAGGAATCTCAACTGGTTGCAGCAATTCCTTGTCATCATCAAATATTCCTCTTCTTCCCCAGGGTGTAGTTGATAGCTAAAAATAACTCCCCAAAAAATCATTAAATCATTAAATCATTCCTGTGATTATCTTCCAGTCCATGTTTATAAAACTGAATTCACTGGGGTTAATAATTTTAGCTACTCAGTGCCAACAAACATATTCACTATTTTGGGGCTATAAAATAAGTAAGAGAGAAATGGTGCAAAACATACACTGTAAGTCTGAGTGCCTTAACTTACAGTCTTGGAGATGCAAGAGCCCAAGTAAGTCAATTCAGGCTGAAAATGTCCTTAAGTCATCTGGCTCTTTTTTCCCAATGACTTAAGAACAGATGGCCAGCCTCAACCCAAAATTTCTTCTGACTGATTCAGGCCCACAGTACAAATTGAAAGTCATGTTTCCTGATTAATTTTAAATATTTTTCAGTGGAAGAATGAGCTTTGATCTGCTTTCAGGACATTTACATCTTTTATATGGTTGCTCTTAGACAAAATGTAAATTGATGCTATGCAGGATAGGCTATGGTAATTATGATTATTGTAATTGGTTACAAAATGTGAAAGGTGGAAAGTGGGAGTGGGAATTAAAAACTAGAGCAAGATGGAGAATCTCATCTTCTTATGTTATAGATACAGAATGTGCACTTGGCTGGCAAAAATTTCCAGATGCTTGTCCAAGAAAAGTGAAACAGGAAACAGAAAATTTTGGAGATTTTACACATAGATATAAAAAGACTGAAATTTGAAGATTAAAAGGATTAAAACTATGCAATCCTGAAAATTCTGGACATCATGTCCCAAGTTCCTGAACAGAACATGAGAGACATATATCCTATAAATAAAAGTAAAATTTTCCATAACCTCTAAGGACTGATTTGACTCGGGTCTGAAATCCAATCAAAATGCAAGGAGTAGCTTCTCTTTACTCCAGTCATCTTTCATACAGACAGATTTCCAGATTAGAGAAGATTATTAAATCATTCTGCTTTACATAGTTTCACAGACTAAATCATAAACTTTCAGGTACAAAACTAAAGCCAGGCTTTAAACCAGTATGCTTTAAGAGCAGTCCTAAAGTACTTCATAATTGAAGCAAACAAGTATGTTTTCTGCATTAGGGAAAAGAGAGGAAACTATTCTCATCATTTTATTTGAAAAACAGCTTTTGGTTTTAGATTAGGAACTTGGTCATCTTCCATCTTCCAGGTAACTGCTGGAATGAAAAGAGTTCGCCACCAAGTGGGCTGGAGTTTAAGGAAATAAGCTGTCTAATTTAGCTACCTTTAGACTGAGGGTCTTCTTATGGACAGCATTTTTTCAACTAATCTAATCACCAACAATGTAACAAGAATTAGATTAACTGCAAACAGGCATACTTTGCTAAGTCTCTTTTCTCTTTTCCAATTTTCCTAATGTGGATTAATAATGAAAATTTAAATATCAGAAAGCCTAGAATGACTCTTTTTTGTGCATTTAGACAACTTTGACACATGGAGTTTGATTATTGGTCAGGTGATGGATCTATGGGGAGTAGAACAGTAACATGCACAGCTCAAGCCATAAATATATTGAAAACAATGAAAATCCTTCAGAGTTTATATGAATACTGCAATTCAGGAGACACAGTAAAAGTAAATGGCATTCATTGTCAACCGAAATGTGGGGGTTTTTTGTTAGATAGACTTAAAGGGAATTTTATTTCTTTTATAAAAACTGTTACTTAACCAATCTTCCAATATGAGGAGGTAGAATGCTAAAATATATGAAGATCCACACTATGATTTCTAACCAAGAATATTAAGAAGCAGATTTGCCAGATTTTCTCAAATGTATCTTTGGGGCTCAGTTAATTCAGTTAACTCAGTTAATTTGTATCTTGCGGATATGATTTTCTTGATCTATGCCTGATATTCCTTGGGTGTAGTCAATCACTTAGAATATTGCTATTGAATTTAATAGTGCTTATGGGGGAGGAAGCAGAACCCTCTTGCACTTCTTTGAAAATGGAGTCTGTTAGAAGAGACCCTAAATCAAAGGGTCTGACACATCCTGCCATGCATGTGAAATATTTCTCTGCCAGAATGCATTAGTAGAGTGATGAATTATGTACCAGTGCCTTCACTACACCTAACATTAGTGTGTGATTCTTATTCTAGTTTCATATATTTTTTGTTACTTCAGGAACAAAACCACTGTTTTTCCCTCCTCCACAAAACTCCACAAAGCCAAACAAATAAAACGATTTTATATCTGAGTCTCTTTTTTTATTTCTTTCAGGAGTTCTCATTTCAATCCTAGATTGGTGTTTTATATACTAAACATATATATGGTGATTTTATATGCTAAAACAACTTCTAATTGTAGCTGTTATCTGCACTGAAAGCACTCATTAGTGAGAATAGTATAAGGAAATGTGTGAAGGCAGTCAAAGTACCTTTATTTTTAAAATAAATTCAGACGAACACACTTGTATGTCAGCTGGTTTCCATCTCTAAAAGCCCTGGGGTTTCACTCTGAGGTAATTGTGAAACAATTCCATCAAATATATTTCACAAAAGGCATCTTAATGGAGAGGCCAGTAAATATCTTTATTACAGGTCTTTGTTCTATGGCAGAACTTAAAGGCTGAAGCTGAGGGCAGGACCCCATTTAGACTATTCACTGTATAGAAAGGGAAAGTGCTGTCCTGAAGAGCTAATGAAACAAATTGTGGAAGAAGACAGAAATGCCCAAAGCCACATGGAAAATTGGTAGCAGACTAACAGATTGGAAACCCATTTTTATTGCTCTCCCTGTCAGATTTTTTTCTAGTCTCATGCACAGAATATCATACAGCCCTAAAGATGAATGTCAGGGGCCTGAGTTTGGCACTTGCAGGGTCTGTGGTTTCCATGATGGAAATGAGCACCCCTCAAAATAATCCTGTGGTCTGGGCAAGGCATTTACACCTCACACAGTCTCACACAGACACACACACACACACTGATAGTCTCAACATAAAGCAGTTTTGTCACATTAAATTATAAGAAATGGATGCAAATGTGTGCAGAAATACTTCAGTATAAATTGGAGTTCCAGCTCCCACCACCCTAGTGACAAAAATAATGTGTCTTTCTCTCTGCTGTTACTCCACAGACACCCATCTTGTAGACATGCAAAAAAAGGGAATAATCTCCCTATTGCTGCTGAGTCACTCTCAGTGTAGCACTTGCCTACGTTTGTAATGAACCACAATAATGTGACAAGAGGGCAGTGCTACAGGGGAGCAAAACGTGCTGGGGATAACTGGAGGTGTGTGTGTGGAAATAATGCTGCTGGGCATCTTCCTGAAGGGAATATTTCAACTCTGATATACCTAGAAAAGAGGAGCTTACCAGACCAAAGAAAAGCCATTCATCTGGTTGGATCCCATGGACAGGAATGCAGCAGCAAATTAGGGCTAAATGAGTCTGATCCAAACCGTGGGACACACCTGTCTTTTTCAGCGTGGAAAAGGGAGGGTTTGAGAGCAAAACCAGCAAACCCATCTTCCTGAATTAGGCATTGCTGGAGAATATGCCCCAGGGGACAGTGCTGTGTTTCTGAGTGAGGCTGAGTGTCCTGGCTATTCTTTGAAGTCTTTTATTCTTGCTAGAAATATATTACATAAATGTTTGTGACATCTTTAACAAAAACAGGAGAAGGACAGGCTGGGACGGCTAGTTTTCAACTAGGCATATTGCAGTGAACTGGTTATTTCTGTCAGGTGGTACCAAGCCTGTGTGAAAGGGCTTGCATTTGCTTCTTGGGCAAGAAGTTCCTGTCAATATAATGCACTGTGGCTTGGTTTTTAGCCCTTCAAAAGAGACTTTTTTTTGCAACTCTTAAGCTATATTAGGGTTAGGAAATGCAGAAGAAAATATTAAATAAGTAGTAAATAGAAAAGGTATCTGTATATCCTGCTTTTGCTCATTTCACTGGGAATATTATGTTTTAAAAATCAGCTGGACAGGCTTATAAGCTCCCTACAAAATAAAGGTTTTTCAATATCTTTCTTTATTTCCAAGCATCAAGAGTGAAAAACCAGATATTTCTTGAAAGAGTGGCTTGAGTTCAAGTTAACCAGGATAACTTGAAAATCTCAAAGTGAAAAATGTATTAATTTTAAAATTTCCCTAATGTCATTGTTTTCAGATAATTGGGTGTGACAATAGCCCAGTGTGCAAACAGGACCATTTTGCAATATACATTTGGCCCAAAAGTCAAATAAAGTAAAAGCATAACTATGTTCTTCTGGGAGCTCACTAAAATGATCCTGGATTCTGCATTCACACTCTGTTCTGTATTTGACATTAACACTGTCATTTTAAAATTTAGAACAATGAGGAAAGTACTCAGCTGAACTTTGTTTCCAATGTGACCATCCATCTAGCGGAATTTTTCCCAGGTGGTCTTGTAAACTTTTTTGGCTAAGCTGCATTAATATGTAAATTGGGAAATAGCCACAGGAATTGAAGTATGGGGACATGTGAATGTGTCATTTTTTTGTGAAGCAAAGTGTTTTTTACTGTAGTTATAAAGCCTGAGAATGCTAAAATAGCCCATATATTTTCCTCTGACAGTCTTGGATTAGACAAATGACATTCACAACCAGGGTATTTTAACTGCTGGACATAAACTTCATGGACTTGGTTGGTTGCAGTACAGCTGTTTTAACAAAACCAAACAGCACACAAGGTGTAACCTGGATGCTGTACCTATCAGAGGTACACTGGATAGGAAATAACCAACCAGGTAGAATGTAGGGGAGAGTTAATCCTTTAAGACAGTTAACTTGTATAAAAGGAACTTGCTCAGAATTAGTGCTAATGAGATGGAGGAACCTGGAAAATTTTCCTTTACTTTATATTTCTTTACTTAACTGATATTCATATCCCCCATGTTGTTTCCTACCACTATATGAACAGCTTATTAGCAATGGAAGCTTTGGAAAGCCTTGCTCCATTCAAATAACTGGAAAAAGTTCCTGACTACCACTGTCAATAATTCTAAATTCATAGCTTGGTAATAATTCTATTTCTGAATTTTTATATATTCATGTAGCGCATCTTGGATTTTCAACTTATTTTCCCAAACTTAACCTTTTCTTTTCATGAGAGTTTTTTAATACTATCACTCACAAATGCCTTGAATTTATGAGGCAGCAGAAGAGCACCACGTGCAAATACAAGTTTTGCACCACCCTGTATGAAATGATGTTTCAGAGCTGTCCTCTGCTCAGGTCATCAGGCTCCCTCTCTTTTCAGACACCAGATGTTGCAGAGCTCAGACTCCTGTACGCTGCCTGTGTAGCCAGACAGGGACTGACAACAGGACAATACATAATATCTGCACCACAGAGAGCTATAAATTAGCATCAACAGCAGTTCCAGCCAGAGGTGATAAGCATGTTTCCTGAGCCTATCCGTATGCATTATAAACTTAATGTTTACTTTTGGAGTTAGGACAGCCAAAGATTTGTCTGGCTGCAAGATCCAACACTTCCACCTGAGTTTGGCCTCCACTGATCAGGTAATGTACAACAGGATTGTCACATCAAACTGATTTTATATGTCTACCTTTCTGACAGTCATTGAGTCATAGAATTGTTTAGGTTGGAGCAGACCTCTAAGAACATTGAAACCAACCCCTAACCCAGCACTGCTACGTCCACCACTAAACCATGTCCCAAAGTGCCACATCTACTACACATCTTTTAAGTAATTCCATAGATGTAAACCTTGGGCAGCCTGATCCAATGCTTGACAACCCATTTGGTGAAGAAATTATTTTTCTAATGTTCAGTCTAAACCCCAGCCTGATGCAACTTGGGGCCATTCCTTCTTATTCTATTGCTTGGAAGCAAGGCTGAACCCCACCTGGTTCCTTCCAGGTAGTTGTAGAGAGGAGAGATCCCTCTGGCCCTCCTTTTCTTCAGGCTTAATAAATTCCATTTATTAAATATGTTGAAGACATAAAAGCATATTTCTTCTTAATCACATTCATGTAAATATGAAAAAGATTAAAAATCATTAAGGGAAGAGAAAATCTCTCATCTAGCTCTAGTGAAGGAAATAAAAGTTAATTAATAATTCACAGAAGAACCTGGAAATACAGCTATTTTAAATGGGCAGTAGTTCATAATGTTTTCTCTGTGGTTCATTTTTTGACTCTTGTGTGTTTGGCATTGCTTTTTCACATCTTACCTAATCAAGAAATACTGAATACCTTTGTGCAGTTGCAATACCTGAAGGATTAAATAAGGCCTTCTTCTTCAAATTTAAATAAGCAGATAGTGAAATTAATATGAATTACTTAGCAGTTAGAAACTAGTGGGACTATGTGGGGTTCATCCTTCCCCACAGGACTAGTTAGTGGGACTGACCTACTATCAGAAGAAAGGTAGATATTTTACAAAATTATATAGTATGTGCTTGCAATGGGTTTATCTGAGCATGTCACTAACTGCTTGTATTGCTGCTTGAAGGAAAATCTGCCATAAACCTCTGACCATGGATTCAGACTAAACAGCTGGATTCTAATTCTTCACCTGTGTTTGGAAATCTCAACCATAGCTTTGCCAATGTAAAAAAAAAAACTAGTCACAGGAACACCCTCGAGGATGCTCCAAGGTTAGCTGAAATAATTGAAAGAAGAACCAGCAGCTTCGTGAGATTTGATTTCAAGTGACTGAGTTCAAAGAGCATATTGGATTCAATAGTTAAAATTATAAATCATCACAATATAATATTTAGTCATTGTATGATTATTTCATTGTCAAGTCTATGGTGGTCAAGGCTAACCTATGTCCAATTGTCCAGTGCTGTTTTTCATTTAAAAATTCATGACTATCTGTACTTTATACCAAAAAATCCAGTCAACCCAGGAGTGCCTTGCAGCCCTGTAAAATATGAAACCTTATAGTTGGGTAAAAATTCATCTAAATACACCTAGCAAAGCTTGTGTTTGCTCTCAGTCATCCAAGTGACACAAAATTGTGTTTGAAATACAGTGTTCTAGCCCACCACCAAGGTTAATGTGTACACTCATGCCTTGCCTGATTTCTACCAGATTTCAGATGTGACTGCCTCTACATTCTAAATGATAGGTCCTCTGCATTTCCCAGACATCACAATCAATCACTTCCAGCTCTGCAGCTCACCTTTCTTTTGCAAGCCTAATCCTTCTTGACTCTTAGCTGTGCTGTGTCTTTATTAAACACATCAGCTATCAGGTAAAAATAACAAAAAAAAAAAAAAAAATTGATAACCGTGGCAAAAACAAACAAACAAAAAAACAAACAAAGCAAAACAAAACCAAAAACCAAACCAAACAAACAAACGCAAAAAAAAAACCCACAAAAAAGAAGATTATTTCAGAGAACCAAGAGATAAAAATCTATCTCAGAAAGATTGAGATTGTAAACTAAATATTAGTGGTCATTATATAAAGTTGTCACCATTTAATGATTTGGGAACAGATCCTGGTTCTTTTGCACACTCTCTGCTACTCCCACATGCTTCAACCTTTATGTTTTGTTCCACTTTCCAGAGTGCAAGACCACCATAATTCCTTCATTACAAGTTTGTTTGTTTGTTTTTTTTGTGTGTGTGTGTTTTTTTGTTTGGCTTTTTTGTTTGTGCAGGCCAAGGACTTGTTGTAACTAGCTGGCTGATAACATTTTCTTTGCTCATCGGCATGATGCACCTGGATCAAA
>JAOTQP010000870.1:8733055-8753780 GCA_026413545.1 Cichladusa arquata | reverse complement strand
TGGGTTTTTTGTTTGTTTGTTTTTTTGTTTGTTTTTTATTGGGGTTTTTTTTTTTGGGTGGGTTTTTTTTTTTTTTTGCTGACCCATACTATTTGTCTTTAGTAGAGAGGAAGGATTGCTGGTTTTAAAGAATCCCATTGAAATCACTGTAGCTTTTTCCCAATCCCTGGTTAAGACTTTGTCTATAATTTGTTCATAGCAGCTCCGAATAATTTCCTACCTCTGCCGAGTTCAGAGAAATCATGAGTGTTTATCTGCATTGATTTTGATCTGGCACTACTACTTGAATGGAGAAAAGTTCTTGCCTGTGAACAAAAGCATGTAGAAAATCATTTAATGTTCTGAATTATAATCATACCTGAATACAGCCTTTCACAAACAAGTCACAACCAAGTGAAATACTCTACTTAAGAAAATCAAGAAAGAATATAGCTGGATTGCACTGCATAACTTGGAAATAAAAGTATCACTGAATATATGGGACATTGTGCACATGGAAAATGTTGGGACAAAATCAGTCTATCAGTTTCTATTTAGCTAAACTTTATTTGACAGCCTGGATCAGAACTAGATGCAAAGCCAGCAATCAGAAATTTCTGTGTGCCAGTCCTTATTTTGGCAGGTAAATTGCCTGTGACTGAGATAAAAGCCACTAATTCAAAAAAGTTTCCCCACTTCCCTGGGGTAAGTTTGTTATGTATAGAGAAGAGCAATTGGCTTGCATTTTATGTGAGGAGTGGTTGGACTATAAAAATATTCTGTAGGTGATTCTTAATATAAAAGAACTCAAAAGCAGATTTGAAGAAATCAGATCCTATGTATAACCAAACACTTGGTGTCTAAGAAATATAAATATTTGGATATATGAAAAAAGGTGTTTCTGTGGTTTGGCAAGATCTATAAATGGAATACTGAGAAGAAAAAAAATGGTGATGAGTCAGGAGAAAGCTGAGAAGGAAAAAATGTATGAAAGAGACTGCATTAATTAGATGGCATTAAACCCCCAGGAAGTTATCAGAAACATAGGATTGCAGATCCTTTATATTTCAGAACAGCTTTCTTTAATATTTATGTGGTAAAAAAGCTTTTCAGATGCTTTTGATAGTTGGGTCATAGCATTTGATAGCATAGGGTCAGGCTGGGATGGAGTTAATCTTCCCCACAGCATCTCTCCCACTGCTGTGCTTTGCATTGGTAGCCAGAAAAGTGTTGGTAACAGAGCAGTGTTGAGCTGTGCTGAGCAGGGTGGGCACAGCATCAGCACCATCACTCAGCTTTCCCCCATCACCCTTGGGGGAGACACAGCTAGGACAGCTGAGCCAGGCTGACCAGAGGCACAGTCCATACCTAAGGTGGTGGTGCAGCAGGCTGTGGAGGACCTGGTGTTGGTGCAGGATGCCCAAAGGCAGCAGTGACCCTGTGGAAAAGCCAAGCTGGCTCAGGCTCCCAGCTGGAGAGAAGAGAGAAGCCCACACTGGGGCAGGTTTGCTGGCAGGACTTGTGCCCCACAGAGAACTGAGCCTGGAGCAGTTTGTGAAGAACTGCAGCCCATGGGAAGCAGTAAGGTTGGAGAAGATTGTGAAGGACTGTATCCTGAGGGAGGGACCCCAAGATGGAACAGGGCAAGAGTGTGGGCAGAACTTCCCTCTGGAGGAAGGAGAGGCAGAGACAATGTGATGGACTGAGCACAACCCCCAGCTCCCCCTGCGCTGCTGGGGAGGGCAAAGCAGAGCAACTGGGAGTGAAGTTAAGCCTGTGGATAAGGATCAGATAGGTGTAAGGTGTTTTTAAGATTTTTTTTTTAAATGTCTTAGTCTCCTGTTCCAATTTGATAAATAATAAATTCAGTGAATCTCCCCAAGTCATGTCTGTTTTGCCTGTGACCATAACTGCTGAGTGATCTCTCCCTGCTCTTACCTCAACCCACAAGCCTTTTGTCATATTTTCTTTCCTGAGGAAGGCAATGACAGAATGGCTTTGGTGGGCACCTGGCATCAAGCCAG
This sequence comes from Cichladusa arquata, assembly GCA_026413545.1. Lineage (NCBI taxonomy): Eukaryota > Metazoa > Chordata > Aves > Passeriformes > Muscicapidae > Cichladusa > Cichladusa arquata. The sequence goes on along the minus strand of JAOTQP010000870.1, from coordinate 8,751,777 downwards.
GGTCAAACCACCACAACAGTGGGGTCATTGCCAAAGTCACCCTGGAGTCAGTTTAGGGGAAACAGTAAGTTCAGGGGGTTTTATTTTTCCAGCTAAGTGTGATTTTTGCATTTCTTAGCCAAAAAGACTCTCATCAGTTCCCAGGTAATTTCACTCTCCATTTCCCCTGCACCAATCACATTGACATAGTTCCACATTGACAAATACTGCAATGAAACATCAATTTTTTAGCTATTATTTCAGAATATTCACAGAAAGCACATTTTGAATTAATAGGCAATAGCATTTATTTTAGAAATATGATTCTTGAAGTTACATTATAATATACCATCAAGGAAAATTAAATCAGGCATTCAAATATTATAAAGTACTGAGAAATCATGGGTTTATCCTTAAAATAATAAATTGTTTGAAATACAGAAAGATCTAAATATTTGTTACCTACATTTACTTTCTGAAAAAATATCTTTGAATCCCACATTTACATATTGTTTCAGTTTTATGATCCAAATCTTTATTTTCAAAAGCATATTAAAAAGTTACAGTCTAAACTCAATTCCATGATCTTACATTTTAAAATGGCAGATGGTGGTCCTTAGAACACTTATCAGAGGGTCTCTGAGTTTCTCACAAACAAAACAAATCAAGAGGTATTATGTCAGTAATTTGCTGAAATGTATTTTCATTTATTTTTAGAAACAGACCAAAAGGTTCTCAAGACTTTTCTTAATGCTAAACTAAGTATGAGAAATGGACTCTAATTCCCTCATGACTTATGAATTATTGGAGACGCTCTCCCCATAGCAGCATTAATACATCTCAATTTGAGTCGCTACCTACCATCCATGGAGCCAGGTCTGTAGCTTTTTTTAAAAATTACAGAACTTATTCCCCTTCCTCGTAACTCAGTTGTAATGAAAACTGAAGAAAACTAGATGATTGCAAAGTATACCCAACTCACTACTTTAGATAAAATCTACTATTATTCTGCTTCAGTGTAGTGTTTTCTTTGTAGTCATATTTTAACCAGCATTATCCATTGCTTTCCTTGAAAAAAAATTAAAAGTCAAGGACTATTAGAAAAAAAGAAGCCATTAAGATATAAGGACAAAAGGAAAGCTTTCCAAAGCCTTTTCTTTGGGAAGTAAAAGCACAGCTAGAAAACGTATAGACTCATCCTTTTTTCTTATTCTTGCACCTTATTAAATCTGCAGGGTACCCAAATCCTATATCCACCTTTCCTAAAAGCAAGATGTGTGCTGTGAACCAACTTGGAAAATGAGTTTCAAACACCAGACTTTTCTAATGCAAAAGGTCTCGTTAAGGAAAGTGCCCAGCTTTACTATTCATGAGACTCTGGCAATCACACTCCTAAGAAGAGACTGCCACTCTTGGGACCAAAGCCTCTTCACAGTGGTGGCTCCAGTGACCTGACAGGTCTCTGCTTGGCTCCCCACACACCCCACTCCCAGTCAGACCAGTTTCCTTACTGGTTCAACCCCAGGGTTTCCAGAACAGTCTGAGATGATTTGCTCAATAAAGGAGTTTATTAACAGTGCTGTAATGCAGAAATAACCCAAGGTGGTGCCCCTAAACAAAGGAACCCCAGGGCTGCTCCTTGTAGTCCAAGCAAGTCAGGGAAAGCAGCCCTGGGGATGGAAAGGGCCCGGGGGATCCTGGTTGATGGTGAGTTGAACAGAGTCAGAGGTGCCCTGGCAGCCAGGAGGGCCAGCCCTGGGGCCATCAGGCACAGCATCACAGCCAGGCAAGGGGGGATTGTCCTGCTCTGCTCTGCACGGGGGTGGCCTCACATCAAGGGCTGGGGACAGTCCTGGGTGCCACAATAAAACACATTAAGCTGTTAGAGCCTGTGCAAGGAGGGCCGTGAGGATGGTGAAGGGTGTAAAGGCAAAGCCATATGAAGACTGGCTGAGGTGACTTGGTTTGCTCAGCCTGCAGAAGAGAAGACTGAAAGGAGAACTCATTGCAGTCTGCAGCTTCCTTAAGAGGTGAAGCAGAGGTGTGAGCACTGACCTCTTCTCTCAGTGACAGGACCTGAGGGAATGGCCTGAAGTTGTGTCAGGGGAGGTTTAGGCTGAGTTTTAGGAAAAGATTCTTTATCCAGAGGGTGGTTGGGCGCCACAATAGGCTTCTCAGAGAAGTGGTCACAGCACCAAGGCTGGCAGAGTTCAAGAAGCGTTTGGACAGTGCTCTCAGGCACAGGGTGTGAATCTTGGGGCTCTCCTGTGCAGGGCCAGAAGCTGGACTTAATGGTCCCTGTGGGTTCCTTACAGCTCAGGACATGCTGTAATTCTATGATATGAACAAAGCCAACTTCTTTGTGTCAAGCTGTCTGGCAGTGTGGGAATAACTGAATGCCAGATTATAACTGCTGTAAATAAAGTAAGCAGGAGGTAAATACAGCACAATTTCACTATGTTTTTCATTTGGTTGATGAATTTTGCTCTTCCTTCTTTTAATTATCCAGTCTTTATTAAGCAAGGCCTAATTTTAATTGCACTTCTGTTTTCCTGCTAATCTTTACTTTTAGTTTTGAAAGAAATAAGCAAAGGTAAAATACATTGTTATCCTGCTGCAATGCAATTTTCTGTTGCTATGGGTAACAAAGCTCTGTTTACCTAATGGGTTGTTTTGCTACAAAGGGGAAAAATATCCCCTGGGGAGCAATAGAGATTGTGTCCTCTACTGTCACATCTTATGACTAACAGAGGCAGAGAAGCTTTCAGAGGTTTATGAGCTTCAATTATCAGAAGGGGTTAATTTGTTCTCCATTGTCTTCTTTCCATCTTCCATTTCCTCACAATGAGCATATACAAGTTTCTTCTTGTACTGCAGCATGTTTTATCACAATGCTGAGTTGTCACTGAAAGGCTTTACTGACTGGTGTATTTTCCTATTATACTGTTTCTCTAAGAAGGTTATTAATGAGAACAGAGGATGGCACAATATTAATTCATTTTAACAGTGGGAATGAGACACAGCACATTGTCTTCCCATTGTCTTGAAAGTGTGATGGGTAGGAGGAGGCCAAAAATAGCTTGAAATGTCCCATGACAATGTGCTGAGCAGAATGAGCAACAAGAAATCATACATTACACTTCATACTGCTCTTAAAGCCAGCAGTGGCAGTGTTGAGAAGAGGTGACACACCAACCATTTTCTCTTAGGCTATGGTTATGTGACTGAGTGTGACTTACAGCAGCTCAGCAACTTATCTCTTCACAGCTGTGCTACCTTGCTGGCCTTTTTGACATGCTTTTCACTCTCTCATTTATGAAATAGGATGTGTTTAGGCTCTCTGGCAGCTGCACAAAACAGCCTATTTTGCCCCACAGGTAGAAGGAATCAGGAGCAAGAACTGAGTTTGACCTGGAATTTGAGCTGATAATGGGAAACAGCTTCAACCATTGAGATTTTCTTTGCTTGGCTATCAGCAAAATCACAGCTAGTATCAACAATTGGTTTTATCTTTTGCCATCACTGAAATAGCAGCAGAGCTATATCTACAAAGGGGCTTGCTGATATTTTAGTCACCCAGTATGTAAATCTAGGTCTTCACAGTAACGTGGCTTTGTAGCTCCAGTCTGCAGTTTCCAGCTACACAGCTTGAGTGCAGAGCAAGAATGAAAAGGTATAGAAGCAGAAGTTACCTGACATGCCTGAGGGATCTTTTAAACCTGGGAATTAGGACACACTGTCTCATACCTTAATGCAGAAGCATGGAATTCTGGTGTTTTATTTGATCTACAGTCTGTAGACTGTAACCCAGTAAAATAGGCTGGGGCTTTCTATACACTGCTATATAATTTTAAAATTTGCTTTTTTTGGTATAGAAAAGTGATTTTTCTTATTACTGTACTTTCAATAAATTTTTGGAAGGATTCTCACTTTTTAACACCACTACTCCTTTGCTTTGGATTTCGTGATGCCTTGTTTTCTGAAGACTATTAAAACTATTGTCTGTTTATTTTTCACAGTAGTTGCATGATAGAATTCTCATTATTTTTATTATATTTATAATTGTTCATACTTCTCACACAGAGTTAATGATTAACTGGCTAGTACAGAGAACAGAATGGAGGAAATCAATATTAAATCAGAGGAATAAAATAACCTGGGTAGCTCAGAAAACCTGCAAAGGAAAGCAAACACTCAGATGACATGATGATTAATGCAGTTTAATAGCACAGAAAAAAAGGCATGGCTTATAGCTCCTTGCCCCACACTCCAGTTTGCAGTGTTAGAATACTGTGGCTTTGCCTTCTGAAACTGGAGCACACTGCTGCTGCAGAGGATGCTGTTCTAAGTGCTAGTCTGAAAGAAGTGCTTGGCTGTTGTTACTGAGCTGAAAAACAACAGCTCCTCTAACCCCGTAAAAGAAATGTCAATTTCTGCCCTGTGTGTGTCCTCAGACCAGACCAGCTCCTAGAACACATCCAAGCAGTTCTGATTATGTTGATGTTATACTTGACCTCACACTCAAGAAACTGAAAGCACAAATCATCCAGGTTTGCACAAGAAAAATCACTTCTCTCTGTCTTACTCCCTGGTCACAAAATGAAGGACTGCATTTAGAACCCCTACCAGCAAGCTACAGGAATACTGAATCATCTTCACATTTTCCCACTATTAGAAGAATTACAAACTAGATAGATGTATGTAGGAAAAAAGCAGAATATGTCATCAATTAAAAATGCCCTCCTGTTCTATAACCAAAAATACAGCAATTCACACTTAGACACATCTTACTGTCCCAAAAACTCAAACACAAAAATATGCTTCCATAATAAAATTAAAACTATTTTAAAATCTTTAAGATGCTCAAGTGTTAGCAGTGTCAGGGTGCATGAAAAGAGGTTATTTTTGAAAAGTTTATCAGATTTTCATGATGGAAGAAAGTAATCAGGGAAGGATAAAAGTTTTCAACAGTATCAATATGCATGGCCAAGCCTTTCCCATAGAGTTATCACCTGTGACAAATTTTGCATCACAGGTTTCAAGCTACTTTTTAGCAACTTTACAACTTTTTTAGTAACTTTTGTGACTATTGATAAAGCGAGAAAGATCACAGCCCTTCAGATTTGCAAGACTACCTCTTAGAGGTTGTCACTACTGCTTAAAATACAGCACTGTAAACATGGATGTTCCAGTAATAGAAGTGGATTCCTCTTACAGAAAATTGTTCTCCTTAATTTTCAAGATTGGATTAAGAAGGGCCTCTTTTGAGAAGGAAACTTCTCCTCAAAAGAAAAGGAAATTGTTTAATTGCTTGGATCTTTTGAAACTTAGACAAAGGAATTTTTTGGTTTTTTTCCCCTGTTAAATTTAACACTACATATGGGCCTCTACAGTGGTGAAACAGAAGATTGTCCATAAATATTGCTAGGCATTTTGGGCATCTGTTTTGGTGTAATCCCCACTGGTGTCATGATATCAGCAACACATAACTATTCTAACAAATACTGCTCTTAAACTTTTCAGATGCCACAGAACAAGAAAAGGTAGTCACACATCAAGTAATAACTATCAGGAATGATGTGGTGGCTTATGTGTGCTCTTTTCCAAAATATGAATTGTATTATCTCCTCTTATCTCAGCAGTATCAAAATGACTTATTCTAGATTTTTTCACTTTTAGTGAGTCTCTGAAGTGTGTGCAGTCAGGACACTGCTGCCCACTGCCAAGTGCAGCAGATAGAGATTTTGGCTCTCCAAGGGCTTTTTGCCAACACAGAGAGGAGCTGTATTTTCCTCTTAGTCCTACCTCACAGTCCTAGGAACTACATGTGTTGCATGGATGGAGGAACTTTTTTATATAAGTCCTCACTGTAGAGCATGATTCTTCAGTATGTGACACTTTTATCCTAAGGCTTTTGCATAGAAGGAATTTTAAGTTATGTCCCTTCATGCATTAAATATGAGACTTGTGATTCTTGCTTCACGAAAATCCAAGACACTCACGGAAGTTTTGACAATTCAGCTGTGTAATGTCTGTTCCTTATGTTTCTGTGAGTGCTGCTTACACCTTTAGCACTGAGGATGAGTCACCACCCGAACACAGCTGGAGTGAGAAAAACGGTTACAGCCAGGGGACAAAAAAAGAATTAAAAATCAGCTTTCCACCCTGCCCAGCTGCAGGGCTGTTCTGTGCTCACATGGTATGCACAGATACTTGACAGGGTTTTTAATGTGGCATGTGGCATGTGGCTGTGGAGGACATAACAGATCGTGACACGCTGCCACATTAGAGCTGGTGACCTGTATAACAAGGAAAGTGGCAGGGATCTGAGTGCAGACACTGCCTCTCCAGAAGTTTGGTTGCTGATGCTGAGATCAGCTCTGCTGTGGAGCAGCCATGTGAACTTGCTGGCTTGTTTGGAAAAGAGGTCCATTGGCCCTTTCCTTAGGAATTGCATTTAAGTTCAAAACCTGTCCTGATCCTTGCCTGAGTTACACTACAAACATGCCTTGGATTTGCTGAGCTTGACCCTGACCCTCAGAGCTGACTCCCCAGACAAATCTTGGCCTTGCTTCATTGCCATGGACCCCTCTGGTCACCTGGACTCTGGGCTGAGCACTGCTGCCATGCCCAGCCTGTGCCACTCACCCCACTGAGGTGCAGTGGGACTGGTCTTGCTTGGTGAGGCCACTGCAGACAAAGGCAGCACATCCCCATCCCTGCTGCTGCCTGTCAGCCTGTTCCTTTCCACATGCTGCTCAAAGCTGCCAGAAAAAAAAAAAAAAGAGGAAAGAGAAAAAAAAAAAAGAAAAATCTTTTAAAATTAAATTCTGAACCATCTGTATTGGAGATAACAGGGACCTGAAAGGAGGACTCAGATCCCACAGTTCAATACTATTTAATTAAGGTGGCAAATAACTGCATAAAATTTTAAAATACTATCCCATGCTGACTTCTTAGCTAATGCTCAGAGGTCATGGAACATGTTTGAGATAAAGTGATGCTTTCTGGAAAATGTCTCCAAATTATCAGGAACAGCTAAAATGTTACATATATATATTTAAGCTTTTCATTAAATCTTTTTTTTTTTTCAGGAAGAGTGACTTTGACTTTTCCTCTGTATCTTTAAAGTATTAATGACATATCAGAAGTCTTGCAATGAATAAAATGAATGATAAAATGAATACTTTGAAGCTTTTCCAAATCAAAACTGACTTAGAAGGTGAACACTGAATTTGTCTTTGAAATCTGATCCAACATTTCTCCCCACAAAATATCAGAAGGAAGATTAAGATGACCTATGCACATATGCAAATACTAAATTTTCGTCAATAACAAGCACTCACATATTTTATATATTCATTTGTGGTATTTCGTAATGTAAAATTTAGCATTTGTATGCAAAAGGAATTGTAAAACTGATTTTATTATAAGTATTTGTTCCACCCTGAACTTGATTCTGAGGATGAGAATCTGTTCGCCAAGATCAAAGAGAGAACTTGTCCTCTCCTCTGACTACAGAAGAAAATTATGGAAAATAAATCTCTGCCTGTGAGATGGTTATTTCAGGTTCATCTAGATTCTCCATAAACTCTTTGAATTATTCTCATAGTTTTTGTGTTAACATTTATATTATATTTTTGTTATTATTATTTCACTACTATTATTATTATTGTTATTAGCAATTGAATGCAACTCACAGTGGAAAAAAATGCAGTCACATCAATCTGAAAAATCAGTGGTTTAAAATCTGTTCTGAAAGGCTCCTCAGCAGAGATAGACAGTTGCATAAGATCAGGTATTATACACAAACAAATTAAAATATTAATTTAAAATAGTAATACCCAACAATAATTCCAAAGAAAAGAAACATCAGAATTAGTTATATTTGTAGCTTTAATTTGATTCTCTCATGTATAAACACTCTTTATGTGTGAAACAAAAATCACAACTCTTCCAATAGCTCTTCTTCCCATATTCAGGGCCCCAAATGAACAATAAGTTATTCAATATTTTGCTTGTACTGGTTATGTCTTACTACAGTACTATTCTTGTATTATTTGAATACATGTCCAAGAACAAATTTTTTTCATTTCTTTGGAAAGTAATCTGGTATCTGAGTGCATAATTAATGCTAAATTATTCATTTCACAGAGACCTGCCCCAAAGGTAGATGGACAGTTGCACTGGTCAAGAAATCCCCATCAATTCCATTTTTATGATTATAAGAAAATGTCCCAAACATTGTGGAGTTGATGAGCTGGCAAGTACGCCTAGTTCAAGGGTCAGATAAGGCATCTGTAAAGCATAGAATAGCTTCCCCTATTTTACTAGATGTCAGACTGCTGTTCTTCTCCATCACTCAACTAGGGAAATTACTATCTCATAGCAGAAGGGACCAATCTGCTCATTAGTATAATGAGAAATGCCAGCACAGCTTCTTAACTTGTCTTTTTCCATCATTATTTTTTATTTTTGTCTACCTTGACCTGGATTGAGAAGCCTCAAATACTTGTTTGGCAAAAATGATCTGGCCCAGTTAAACTCATCCAGGCACAGAAATAAGTGAACCGAGAAATAAGTTTGTCACTATGATCATGGTGCAGTGATTTCCAGTTCTAGGATTAAGTATGTCTCTCTGCAGTTTGTATGGAGGGAATCTGTCTGTCTGACAAGGAGCTTGGCATTTTCAGGAACTCATACTAAGATGGATTCACTTCTAATTGCTGAGAGAGATTGAAATGAATATTTATGCTTTATTGCAGCATTAGTGGAGGATTTGAAAAGGAATTCTCCTTTCTCTGAACCAAAGATCTGCTAGGACAAGAGCCCTGAACAGAGCATTATACACCAAAAAGGTGCACCTCTATGTCTCAGACAGGCTACATTTTCTTTCAATTTTTATTTTTTTCCCTCTGAAACAGATGGATTTAACTTTTTGCCTTCCCACAAGAGTACCTTCATTTGGATACTTGAATTTGGACAACTTCCAGGCCTGAGATTCAGATACTCATCTCTTTGAAAGCAAAAAGAAAAAGGAGGAAGGGGCATGGTAAAGGCAGCATCTTTTTATGACCCACAGGCTGAGAGATGATCAGAGGGCAGTCAGATGTTCTGCAGAACATGTGTGCCACAGCTCCTCATCCACATGGAGGGAAGAGGTTTTCTCATTCAGGGCATCTGTGGTCTTCATATCAAGTGACATCCTTCCAAGGGATCTCAGCATTCTCACTCATGAGTAATGACTGCAGGCAGCTGTGCCTCAGCAGCAGCACACTATGGGTCACTGCACACCTGTAGCCCCCAGCCAGGTTTGGAACAGGTATCCTGCCTTCCACCTTAATCCTGAGCAAAGGCAGCAACACTACTCTGCTGTTTTTCACTAGTTTATTACCAAGCTTCTAGGGCTCTTGCTAGCTTTTGGTGTTCGACAGCATATCTAAATAAATTTTTGAGACTGCCAGGACATTGATCATGGTGGAGCTTCCTTCAGTAGCTTCCAAGATATTTTGAAAAAAATGGAATGGAGTATAGACTAACCCAATATATTACATCCAATTTATAACTTTCAATGTACAGGGTATTGGGGTTTTTTAATTAAAAAGAAAATTATATCACCATTAATCACAGTCTCCTCCACACAGCAGATACAACCTAATGTATATTTTTCACAGATTAATTAAAACTACTGACAGTTCTGTTCATTGGTTTGCTTTTTGTTTAATGGTAGATAAGAGTAATATGTATTTTTGAGTTATCCATAAGAATGAATGTCTTTTTTCAGACATACTTTAGAAATTTATTACTATCCCTCTCTACAAATATACATATATTCAAATATTTTATTTAATTGTATATAAAACTACATTTATACATTTATTTATATATTTATACATATATATATGTCTCTATAGATATAATATTTTCCTTGAATAATCTTCCTCAAGTGGTTACTTACATATAATGTCTGTGTTGCAATACTAATAATGGGAGAAAGGAATAAAGCCTAATAAAAGCAAGTGCTGCACAGTGCAAGTGCTCACCATGCACTGAGCAGTGCCCAGCCTGTCCCCAGGCAGCTCCTGACCAACTGCCCCCAGTTTCTGTGCTGGCCATGACACTCCATGTGTGGAACATCCCTTTGGTCAGCTCAGCTCAGCTGTCCTGGCCATGCTCCCCCAGCTTCTTGTGCACCTGCTCACTGGCAGAGCCTGGGAAACTGAAAAGTCTTGCATTTAGAATAAATGCTTCTGAGCAACAACCAAAACATCCCTGTTAGCAACATCAGTTAGCAACAATATTCTCAGTCTAAAATAAAAAACCCAGCACTGTACCAGTGAGCAGGCAGAAAATGAACTCTATCCAAGCCAAACCCACAGCAGAATATAAGTCCCTCCCCTTTCCTCTTTCATGGTTCTGGCTGCTTCAGTGCTAATAGTCTTTTATATTTGGGGAAATACTTAGTTTTAAAGCCTCCAATTTACATTAAAAAATGTTAGAGTACAGACTTCATTTTGTTGACTACATCTCCCCAGCATCTGTTTGCTTGGAGTACTGTATTGAAAGGCAGAAGATTCTTCTTTGTCTAGTACATGAAATTTCGTTTTCTGGTAACTTTGGAGTTTGAAAAAAAGGGATAAATCTCAATGTTTCAGAGGTTTAAATTTTTTAACTTACAGAAGATGAGAAAGAAAAATGGAGGTTTTTGTACCTCTCTTTGCTTTTTTACTGAGCAATACCTGCTGCAAGTGAGCTAATCAATTATATGATTGGTAGAGATGGGGTTTTCAGCTTGCATGGCCATTGTTACTTCCCATGAAAATCTTGGTCCAGCATTCTGTTTACAACACTGTTAAATTTAAGAAGTGACAATTGAAAACTCTAATTGTGAAATGTAGATTTTAATTAAATCAGATTCTTTCCTTTTTTTTTTTTAAATGATTCACACAGTGATTCACAATAATATTTGGCATGTTTTGTTATGCTGTTCACCAAATAAAAATTGCTTTCAAAAAGACTGTGCAGAATTCTACAACCCTTCTGGTAAATCAGGTTGGTTTCATTAGCATTGGTTATCTCATTGCTTTTGTAAAATACACAACAAATGACAATTCATTAGCTTCATTTTCATGTCTTTTAAGGATTTTTGGGTGGACACCAACCAATTCTGGAAAATTTCCATTCTTCCTTGCACCCGTTTCTTCCAAAATCTAAAAAAAAAAAAAAAAAGAAGTGGAAAGAGAGATACTGATGTCTGTTCCCTGGTATCCAGGGATAGTGTACATGGGAATGGTTCAAAGCTGCATCAAGAGAAATTGAGACTTGACATTTGGAAGCATTTCTTTACAGAGTGGGTGATCAAAAACTGAAACAGGTTTCCTAGAGCAGAGGCCAGTGGTTGGGCAATGCCTCAAGCTTGCCAGTGTTCAAGAGTCAACTGGAAAATGCCCTTAAAAGCACAACTGAACTATTCTATTCTATTCTATTCTATTCTATTCTATTCTATTCTATTCTATTCTATTCTATTCTATTCTATTCTATTCTATTCCATTCCATTCCATTCCATTCCATTCCATTCGGGACAGTTGTTCATCTCATCCTCTGAAGAATATGTGTGAACCTTGTTTAGGAAATTTTCTAACCCATGTTTAATGAACAGTACTCAAATTAATTTGGTTTACCTGTTTTTCTTATCCTGCTTGAATGCTTTTTTTTTTGTAGTATCATCAGTCTTTTAAGTTCTCTAGCAGGTTTGCTTCTGATGTATTTGAAAATTTTCATTATTAGTTTTCATGCCTCTAGCAAGTTTCTCCCTAAAACGTTTTTTATTTTTTTTTCACTCTCTTCTAGCTTCCCTCATTGCAGTTTTATATCTAACTTGACATTTTATCCTCTTCTGTGTCTTTGTGTTGCAACACCTCCCTTTTCAAAAAGCTGAGTTTTTGTTATTAATACTTATTTTCTTTGCTGTTTAACCATGATAGCTGGCTTGAGGGTTTTTATTTGCTTGTTTTGTGTGTGTACGTGTACGTGTGTGTGTGTGTGTGTGTTCCACATACATTTGTTTCTCACCTTCTGTTTAGTGGTATTTTTTAATTTAAGTATATAATAAGACATTTTTCAAGTTTTTCTTGGAAATATTTTATTTCCAATGAACTGTCAGCAGTTCATTTGATCTCCTTCTAACTTTCTTCATCCTGTATGTATGGATTCCACCTTTAAAGAAGGAGTATCCTGCAAGGGTTATCAGATTTCACTGCTGTATGACCCCTATTACTCAAAATGAAACTGCTGATATGTTATTTCCACTTCAGTCTTCTGTCCTGATTCAGGATGCTACTGATCAAGTCATTTGTCCTCTTGTGAATGCTCTAGATACTTCAATACAAAATAGCAGTTTTAAAGTGCAGCTTATACACCACATTCCCCATGTTCACTTTGGTTAAGGAGGGTTCACTGAAGATTTACACATTTCTTGTTCAACTTCACAATTATTATAATATTTGTCATCATTTTCAGAACATATTTCTCCTTTTACAATATGGTCCTTGAATAACTCTACTATTACATTTTTTCTAATTCAAGCAGCAATTTCAATCTAATGAAGATGACAGGACACAATATGACAGCAAAGGCTTATTTGAGTATTATATTGCAATATAACCCCTCTACTTTTCACAAATACAGTGCACTATCTCATTCTGATATTACTGGACTACAATAACAAAGAGCATAATGATTATTTTCTTTCTATCAAGTTTCCAACTGGCGTATTAAATAAATATTTGTCTTATAAATGTATATTATTCGTCATAAATATGTGTTATTAAAAACTGGGTATTTTAATCATCCAGGATTTTGCAAAAATATAATTACACAGTAGTGTTATATGAAAAGTAATTTAATGTAAAACTGCCAGTACAGACAGTCTAAATGCAGCTGCTTATTTTTATTTCCCCATTTAACTGAATTTTATGCTTTTACCATTTATTTCGCTGCTTGCTTCCATTTTTTTACTGTTGTTACAGCCTTTTCGTTATAACAATCCTCACAAGGAATTAATTATCTCAAACTCTTTCACTTGTTTTTTGTTAAATGTAAATTTCTCTTTATGTGAGGGGACTCTGTCTTTCTATCTGCCTGCCTGCTTGTCCGTCTATGTACCCCTGTGCTTAGAATTAGAAATATTTCAAAGAACACTAAGAAATTCTGATCTGAAGCCTCCAAAGAAAAGTCTACATCTGGCATCAAGAACCTCTCTGGTATCTGCAAGAGCTGCCAATCACAGCCCCTCTACTGCACTTTTTAAAAGGCTGCTTCACTTTCTTGTGTCTATTTTGAATTAAATGGACTGTAGAATCAGAATCCCCTTGTATACTGTTTTTTTTTTAACTTATGCACCAGCTCTACATCCTGTCTTCTGTTAATCTTGAGCCTCTCAAGCACAGATCTCATAGAGACAGCAGGAACACAGCTATGGCTTGTTCTTTGACACCTTAATTTCACAGTTCTCCATCTTCATATGAATGCCAGCTGGGGCCTTGTGTTCCTTCCCACAATTCATGCTTCACATTTTATGCACTGCAAAAGACATCTTCATGTACACTTTTGGGATGGTTGTGAGAGCAGAGAGCAAACAGTACTTAATATGAAATCACCTGTGGATTCCAGCTGTTCCTGGAGTTTTTCAGATGCAAGTACCATTATCCATGCCCTAGGAACAGACTGTAAATAACTGTAAGACAATAAATTATTTCACTGTGGAGGTGAAATGTCTGCAGGTCACTTGTCAGAGGTAAAAGGTTTAGGAGCAGGCTGTGTAAGAACCAGAGCAGAGGACCTTGCATTTTGGTAAGAGAAGATGAAAACAGGCAGATAAAGGTCCCCATTTTGTGGATTTTCTGTTGAGGTAAAGGCAGACTGTATCCTGTTATTGAGCCTAGAATGATGGTAATTTGCATTTGAAATATATAAAGTTCTATTCCCAAACATTTCAGTTCTGTGTCTTCCTCTACTTACAGTCCAAGCTGTAGACACATTTCTTTGTGTTTAATTGCTCATAAGTTTTGATGCTTCCTGACAGATACAGATATGGGTTTTCAGTATTTTTAAGAAAAAAAAATATTTGAAAACTGTTCACTCTGATTCTTATTCTGGTTTGTTATGTTTCAGCTGTACCAACAGAGTCTAAAATGGCCATATGTCAGAAGGTTTTCTGAATTCTCAGTTTTTAGACTCACTTTACCCAGGCTTTGGGGCTTTTCCATCTATTAATGAAGGTATTTATGGTGCTCACTCAATGCAGCTGTGAGAGCAGCCAGACCAGCTCATGCAGGTGTTAAATACTTTTAATTTACAGAAGATATAACTTCTTAGGCTTAGCTGATAAACATATATATTCTACAGCTTTGCTAAGAGGTGTATTTTGTAAGTACATTGCACATGTTTACATGATTGCAAATCCTCAATATGTCCCTTACTCATACATGGAGGGCAACACAAAAATAATTGAAACAGTTCTGGAAATCAAACAAATGTGTGAGATTTATCTAAAAAAAATGTTTCTGATGAAAATGAATATGTAAAATGGTCATAGATTCTTTTTGCAATAGGAAATTCAGCTTACAAATAATTTAATCCTGTTTTTTTGTTTTGTTTTTTTTTTCTGTTCCTACTGTCCTCTGACCATCCTGTGCCTCTTGCACAATTGTACTAATTTGTGAATTCTTGTCTCTGGTCCTCCTAGGGAGCCCCACAAGCCCCTGTTCAGACACAGCTCAGAATGGTACTCAGGGGAAATAGTGAGGGCTACTGTGGTTGTAAGGTAAAAATTACTCAAGAACTGAGAGTGTGATTATGGAATGCAATGGAGTCAAAATTCAATTCTCATATAAGTGGCAGAGTTGGTAAATTCTGCCATTTTTTTTGCCCCCTCTGTCTGACGTATAGTTGGTACAAGTGTATTATTTGTTACAGCTGTCCTGGTCTGCAATGTCAGGTAACAAAAGTGGCATTTTCTGTTCTTTTCGAGAAGTAGGACATACGTTACTTATCTGCTGAGCAGCAAAATTGCATCTTTGCCATTATCTGAGCTATGTGAAAAGGAATTGAATTGTGCTTTGGGAATGAGAATTTGGAAAAAATATACAGTAAACAAATTACCTCAATATGTTTGTCCAGATCTCTCTTCTGTTCATTTCTACAGATATTTAAATGTTTGGGTTTCTTTTTTCTAACCCTGCAATCTATCTAAATACTAAATGTCTGCACACAACCTATTAGCATGCAGCACAACTTAATAAAGATATATTAGGCATATGAGGTAGATTTCAGAATGCCCAATGAGTTTTTCCCAAAGTGGTTCACAATTCATATTTGTCCATGACCAGACACATTACTGTATAAATCTAATCCACTGCTGATATTTCTCTTCTAATAATATTAACCATGCTAAGTGTACTAATAGATGAGTTTCAACTTCTTCAAGCCAAATCCCTGATCTGAAGAGGAATCTCTCCCTGCTAAGAAGAAAGTCTGTAGCTGGTATCTTTGAAGTGCCTAGCATGGTGTTTGCTTCTAATTGACATTTTTAAATACAATAATATATTTAAAAATATTTTCTGCAGAAATTAGGGGAACTCAAAAGACAGCTGATGCAAGAAAAACCACATTGAGATAGTAAGAGATTTGAGAACACAGTCATAGCAGAAAACTTCTAGCATCAAATCCTTGTTTTCTGGGAATAGAATTAACGTTTTCATTCAGGAAACTCAAATGATATACTAGTTTTGCAGGTAGCTTGAAAATATTTTGAAATTATGACATAAAAAAAGGCATGACTTTGAAAATGTCAAGGTACTAATAGAAATAGCAGTTGTCTATTAAATAAATAAAATAAATAAATAGCAGGCACACTGCCATGTGTAGTAATTATCTGTTAATTCAGTAGTTCCTGGCAGCTAATATATACAATTTTTGTCTGTACTTTCACAGAACTGGGCAATCTTGGATTCTAAAAGGTTCAGTTCATACCATTTGAAGCAGATTTCTACCATCTTTATTATGAGCATGAGCAGTACATGTGGCTTACACAGACAGAAGGACTATGAGTCACAGAATTATAGAATCATAGAATGGTCTGATGTGGGAGGCAGCTGTAAAGACCATGTAGTCTGACCCCCCTGCTAGGGGTAGGGACAGCTTTCACTAGATCAGGCTGCTCAAGGCCCTGTCTAAACTGACCTTAAGTACTTCCCATTGGGGAAACCACAACTTCTTTGGGCAACCTGTTCTATTGTCTCATAAAAAACCAAAACAACCAACTTTCCTTTATTCAATCAAAACCTACCCTGTTTCAGTTTCAAATCATTAGCTCTTGTCATGTTGCTCCACACCCTAGTAAAAAGTCCTTCCCCATTGTTCTCATAAGCCCCCTTTGTATATTGTCCAAAATACTGTCTCCCCAGAGCCTTCTCTTCTCCAGGCTGAACTCCAACTCTCTGCATGTAAGAGGTGCTCTATTGCTCTGATCATTTTTGTGCCCTCTTCTCAACCTGCTTTCCTGTGCTGGGGACCCCAGGACTGGATGCAGTAGTCCAGGTGGGTCACACAAGGTCAGAATAGAAAGGGATAATCCTTGACCTTCTGGCCATTCTTCTTGTGAGGTTGACCAGGACAGGGTTGACTTTCTGAGCTGCAAGTCAGCATGGCTGTGTCTGTGTCTCATGGAATTTTCTTCTCCTGATATCCCCAAGTACTTCTCTCAACACAGTCATGCCCCAGACTGTCCTGACACTGGGTTTGCCCTGACCCCAACGCAGGGCCTTGGACTTGGCCTTGTTGAACTACATGAGTTTCTCATGGGCGCACTCCAGGTCCCTCTGGATGGCATCCCTGCCCTCTAGCAAATTAGTTAAATGTCAGTTAACTAATTTAACTCACTCATTTAAGTGTCCCTCACATGCTGAAGGTGTGTTCAGTCTCAATGTCTTTCATTAACAAAGATTTTGAAAGGTACCAGTCTCAGTCCCCCAAGGGAGGCCATTTTTACTGATCTCCATTTGGACACTGAGCCATTGATGGCAACTCTTTGGATGCAACCATCCATCTACTTCTTTTAGAAACTTCCCCAGGAGAAGAGAGTGTGTGTGTGTGGATTTACAACTGAAGGAATTTTAAAGGGGAGGGCCATTTGCATGATATTCCACCATTCCACCTTTCAAGACGTCTTATTGGCCTCAAAACCCAGCTTGTAACCTCTGGTAGTGATTGTTCACGCCATCTGTCTTAAGCAGACCAGAGTCTTGCCATTACACACCCAAAAAATCACCTCCTACCCCTCAGAGGGTGCAAATCTGGCCTCAGCAAAGCACCCTGTGGCTTTGTTTTTTTTTTTGTTTTTGTTTTTGTTTTTTTTGAGTCATTAACATTTCAGTCTCTTGCAATAACCAGCTCTTACTGAAAGAAGCAAAATAGTTTGTCTCCAAGGAAACTAAGAAACTTCTTTAATTTTATTGCAAAGTAGCTACTGATTTCAAATTCATCAGGTTGGTTTTACTTATTTCAGGTAAAAGTCTTGTATGCATTAAAGAAAGACACACCATCTGTGCTGCATAAATCACTGCCTTGACTATGCCCTTAATTATTCAGACCTTGGTCTCTTTGCCTGCCTAGACCTTGTGTGCTGGAACAGCCTTTGTTATGCTGATGACAGGAAGGTTCAGTTTCAGGTAAGAAGAGATTTCCCACAGCATGGCTTTTGTTTATGGCTACAGAAATAGACTAATTGCTTCATTTGATCCATTGCTTTAATGTGGCTTAAACCCACCAATTCTAATGTAGGAGATGGACTGAATATGAGACAAGAAAGAGATCAGTCTCTTTTTCATCTCTCCTTCCTTTTAAGTCTTTTATAGCCTTATGCCTAGTGAAAGGGAAGCAAGCCCACTTCCTCTATAACCTGAATAGAATGGGGACCTACATAAATATTCTGCAGCCTTTGAAAGTGTAGCTCATGTTCATATTCAGCTCCCAACAAGCTGATAGATTGATATATTCTCTTTTCCTGTGGCCTTTGTGTAATTGCAGTGTTGATGATCCTCTCTGGAGTTGCTTTGCAGCTGAAAGCTCTGTGGAGCATGTGGCATCTGCTGACCAAAGATGCTATTCACTTAATTTTAATTCTGTGAATCCAGCTTTCCAAGAGGGAAAATTAAAACTATAGAAGTTGCTAACAATTATTTCTTTTTTTCTGCCTCCTTCCCCTGCATAGCACAGTATGAAATGCAGTGAACTGTGAGTGAGAAAGGTTTCCCCACATACCATTCCTCCCACAGCACCCTTTGCTCCTGCCATGTGGCTTTTGAAATGTTCTCCCAAGACTTCTCAACCCTTGTGCTGTCTAATGGCTGGACCAGAGCAGAGCTGCACAGGAACACACTGAGAGCAACCAGTGGCAAGAATTATCTTTTTGGGATGTGCTCCCTGGCACCAGCTCTGGATGTGGCAATTCTCTTAGCAGCTTTAGCTCCACTGGCAGGTGCTGAAGAGGATGGAGGGGGCTTCAGTTCATACTGACCCTACATTCACCACCAAGGACACAGACCAAAGTCAGGAGAACCCAGAAAGGCCACTCGTGCAACTCCCTGTCCTCAGCGGTTTCCCAATTTGTGCATTTTAGGTGCTTGGAAAAAGCTTTTTTTTTTTTTTTTTTTTTTTTTTTTTTTTTTTTTTTTTTTTAAAAA
>JAOTQP010000870.1:8662713-8726849 GCA_026413545.1 Cichladusa arquata | reverse complement strand
AATTTTTTTTCAGTCAGTGGTGAAAGACCTAGATTGTAACTTAGTTCTTTTGATCTCCTTTCCTGGTATCACTCACAAGAGGAGTAAAGCAGCCTTTTTGAACAGAGATCACACATCAGAAAAAGGTTTATGTGGACCAGATCCTGAAGTTATAGAAACACAGCTGCATAATGCTGGTTTTGTTTTTAACCTAACTTTTTATGACTGCATTTTACCCCAAAACCATGTTAACAACATAAAGCATCACTTATTTAAAATGCTGCCTTCCCAGTATAAATTACTTCCAACACTGCCTTCTGAATCTGTGGCTTTAGCACATGGACACTAAAAGTGTCTGCTGAAAGCAAACCAGCTGGGCATCTCGGTAATACTTCTTTGCTTTTACATATTTCCTCTGAAAAGTGATTTAAACACCGGGTTTCGCTTTCTTTTGCCACAAGAGGGCGATCCCTTAATTCGTGTCACCACTAAGGCAATGCACACACACGAGATGGACTCGTTTTCTATTTAAACCATTATTTCAACTTCTCATATAGATAAATTGACGAATTTCATTCTGTCTGTGTTCTCAGCGTGCATGTGGCTTACATGAAGTTACTTGGCAATATTATTTGGCTGTGGGGACACAATGCGCTTCATAAATGGCTGATACTGAAAAAAAAAGGTGGGAACTAAATAGGATTTCCCTTCATTATCTTTAGAAGTAGCACTACACTGCATTAACACAACTCATTGTTCTCAGTGATGAACTCAGACAGGTCACAATCAAAAGGAATAAGATCTTAAGACGTGCTGCTTTCAGAAGCATGAGAAATTAGTGAAACAAAGAAAAGATTTGTGCTATACTTTTCATCCACTTGTGAATGTTTTAGTTATTTGAATTTGTTAAATATGCCATCATGTGCAACAATATACAGCTCAAGCATGATCCACACAGGAAACTGATTCAAGCACTCAAAATCTGAAGATTGTCATGTCCTCCCTAATGCAAAACTCTGATTGCTTTTACTTACTTAGAACCAGATAGTTGGGAAGATTTTGTTTAAAATGCTTCTAAACCGTCATCATGAGTGTACAATATAACTTACCATAGCATTTTTGTTTTCAGTCCCAATATTTTACATATATAAACCTGTGACATTTACTCAAACCAAGACTGATTTCTCCCTCTTAAGTCCAAATAAAATTTTGCTCAGAAACAGTGGATGGATTTTGTCCATCAAGAGTCAGCTATGTTCCTGGGCAACCGGTAATGCTCTGGCCTGATCTTTGCCTTCTTCTCTTGAGGGCTGGCATATTTCCACTTGGATGGAGACATTTTCAGCTTTTTTCTCTTCTTATCTGTACACCACACTTTTTCACAGTATTCTTCCACCCTCTGGAAGTTGCTGTAACCTATCAGTTGAAGAAATTCCTTATACCATGGCCTGGAAGCCTGAGGTATGCTGCTCTGCATTGGGCATGGCATTTTGTGAGGGATCTCCTCCTCATAGTCTTTATTGAACATTTCGTCTACACGTTCTTCCTCAACTATTTCCAGGGTGATTTTCCTGACAGTGTGAACAATGCTGTGTTCCACTGTCTGACAAAAATAAGTCCCTGCATCCAGTCGATGCAGCTTCAGGAATAAAAGGCCAAGGTCCATTTTTATTATCCTATCATCAGTCTTCACCTGAAAAAAAAAAAAACCAAACCATAAAATGCAGTTATAGAGCACAGGCCTTTGCTATTACATTAAACCAATGCAATTATTTCTGAACTGTACTTTCATGACTGTAATATTAAATTTTGAGAGGAAGATTACAGATCTACAGATTTTTAATTCACAGTGTTTTTGTAATAACAAAAATATTTACTTGAAGTGCAGAAGACATTGAGTTGCAAATGGAGACCTAAATCTAAAGAATCTGGGAAGCATGGAAGAACATATAGTGGAGTAGACAGACCTGTGTTTTTATTGCAGAGGGAAATAAGTTAGAATCATGGATTGAAAACAAAATCTACTGGATTGAAAACAAAAGGGCATTTGCCAGCTGACCTGTGATAAGGATCCCTGTGAATTCTCTTATAGACTAGTATGCCTTTGAGGATACATTCATAAAAGCGTTTGTATATCTAATTGCAGGACCACTGTGATCTTAAAGCCTCAGTTCTGAGTCTGCTGTTTGAGCTCCTCCTGCAGCTCCTCAGGGCTGCACTATTGACTAGGAGACTTTCACTGGTGTTGGCAAGCAGGGAACACCGAGCTGTCTAGCCCAGCAGCAGGAGTGGCCAGGAAAATGATATCCTCAGCTTTTCATTTGACAGCAAGGAGATGACTTTAAGCAGAAGTACTGAGTGATGAAGGGATCAAAAGCAGCCCTGAAGAGAAGGACTTGGGGGTACTGAGGGACAAGGAACTGGATGAGAGCTGGCCATGTCCACCTGTAGAAACCAACTGTATCCTTTCTGTATAACAGCACTGGGATCCTCAGAACCAGGCAGACATGGACTTGTTAGAGTGGCACTGAAGAGCGTCACAAAAATGAAGAGAGGAATAGGGCACTTCTCCTATGAATAAAGAGAGAATTGGGGTTGCTCAGCCTTGAGGAGAGGAGGTTCCAGGAAGACTTTATTTTGACCTTTCAATACTTAAAGGGGGCTTATAAGAAAGATGGGGACCTTTTCACCAGGCCCTCTAATGACATATGTACGCTGTAGTGATAGCTACATGGATGTGTATCAGGGAGGTATTGAGGAATAACATAATAGCACTTATGAAACACTTTCATAAAGGTAAAATACATGTAAAAGAGGTAGAGAATCCACCAATACTCATTTGCAAAAAATTCTGTAATAAATGGGTGAGGAAGCAAGAATGAATAGAATTTAAGCTAGACTAACACTGGAAATAATACATACACACTTCACCCCTGCAAAAACATACCAAGTAAAGTGATGGATTTTCCTTTGTTTTGAGATCTTAAATTAGCTTCACTACATGCCTAACATCTGCATTCAAGATGTTGAATGCAAACACCAGGTGAAATTCTCAGGTCTATTCATTCAAGAGACCAGATGAACATAGTGATTTTCCCTGACACCCATAGGCATTTCAGCAACTGGTGGCAGAAATTCAGTAAAGATGTAATGTTCCTAACAACGGTCTCTTTTATTGTAAAAAATTAGTCTGTAAGAATAATTACCTCTTCCTTCTTAGTTTCATGTGCTCGCTGGACAAACCAGATCACTTTTGCCTGTAAGGTCCGAGGGGTACACTCCAGGAGGGTGCTGTTGTACTCTATTCCATAAACAAGGCGCTCCTCAGTCTTCTCCAGAACTTCACCTGGAAGGGAAAGAAATGTTTCAAAAATGTGTTACTGCAAGCACGTGTTACACTCCATGTTCAGGGTATATTTACTTTTAAGAGTGAAGTTTAATTCAGATCCAACCCGACCGTGACTGAAAATTTATGTCTGATGGAGATCTGACCTGCTAAATGAATTCTGCAGCCTTTCACAGCATCTGACCAAATTGTGCTGTGACTCACCTAAGGTCATAGAGAAAGAGATCTCAGCCTTTCACACTGCTAATTGCTTGTGCCTGGTTCTTGTGAATAGTCAATTTCATTTTCACTCAGTGAAACAGGAGGATTCAAAACATGTTCAAATATAATAAAAAATTCAATTTTTTTAGGGATAATTACAGCGCATAACTGTTTGCAGCATGATAGTATAAGTACTCTAACCAATATTATATATATCCATGCTATACATGTGTATAGTTTGGGCCCAATGATGCTAATAAAAACAAGGTGAATGAATTTAATTAAAATTTAATCCTGTTTTTCAATCCAACAAAACATCTGGAGGAGAATAAACTAGTTGTTACACTGGGCAAAACCAACTGCCTCATTAATAAAATCATGTTATTCCATAATAGTGAGAAAGATTCTTGAGCCTAAATAGCTTTATATCTTAAAAAAAAAATACAGTGTTTTATACAATTGTGATTTCTCTGTTGTATTTCAAATTTGCGGAAAAATTAGCACTTAATATTGGATGATACTTTTCCAAAATGTACATAATCCTCCAATGGACTTAAATTTTAATTAATCTTTGTCTAGTATAATATATATATAATATTTAAAATAGGATTTCTCTGGATATCACTCCGGAAGCATCTTTTATGTTTGTTTTTTTTTTATAAATGTATTGTGTATTATCCTGCAAAATACAGAGGGTTTCCAAGCAATTGTTTTCTTTGTGTTTTGCTACTCCCAATATCCATGTTTCAAATCCTCACTTTCCAAGGTTTGGATAACAGCATTAGACACCGTGCTCTTTTTTTTTTTTTTTAAAGAGGAAGTTTGATCATGAATACACATTTTTGTTCTTTCATGTGACTGCTCATGCCTGTGCTTAAATTCTAAGTGTCTTGACTATTTCATACATATTTCAGGATGCAGCTCTATTGTTTCTTATCCCTGCCTCATCTTTCTGCCTCTTTTTTTTTTTTTTTTTTTTTTTTCCTGTTGGAAGCCATTGGGATGCATTCTCCACAACTTTATTGTGAATGTCAGTGCTGCAGGTGCATTTTGGGATGCACCTGACCTGCCACGGAGACCGTCACCCTTAGACCTGGATGGCAGGGGCTCAGCCCCATGGCTCTTATAGGAACACACCAGTGAAAAACAGCAGGTGAGATCATGGTCTGGCTCATGCTCGTGGCAAACTGTGCTGGCTGTTGCAGGCCTTTACCAGCAATCTGTAGGTGTGTGAGTGGCTTACCAATGAACTGCTGGCCAAAGCACTGCTGCGCTGCGTTCCCGTGCCGAACGTCTTGTCTGCGGAAGCGTCTGGAGGGGAAAAGTGGGATTATTTGAGAGAACATGTTTAGCTCACATGTTGTTTGGTTTATGCTAAACTAGCATTCATTAAAAACTTCAGGAGTTAAACCTTGATTGCTAACAATTTACCATTCTTGTGAGAATACTCTTTTATAAATCAGTATTGTGCCTCTAACTGGGAGCCATGTGCCTGAAAAAAGAAACATGCTTGTCTGGAGAGGAGACACAATTATGTGTCCATTTTATATATAACTGTACTGATGTTATAAATACTAAATCAATATCCTTTGAACCGACTGGGTAACATTCAGTCATAGGGACCTTTAGCCTGTCTTTGGGCTCTCTCTCCCTCTCTCCAGAAAGGAAGGAAATTTTCCTTTTTTAATTTCAAACAGTTTCCCATGTATGTGAATGGTACTTCTTTTATCTTTCACTCTCATGGCTTGTTTTTTTTTTTTTCACTTGAAAATCTCAACGGGTGGAGGAAGTACTTTATTTTATTTCACCTTTGTAACAGACAGTTACTAAGCTCATTTTTCTCAACAGGGAAACAGACATATTCATGAATGCCCATGCCTAGAAAGTGAACTGGTGGCAGAACTGTGGTCAGAACCTGTGAGCCCTGTTTTTGACTGGAAATAATATAAGCGCTTTTGAAAGAAAAATTATTCTGACTTTTGGGGTTTGAGTTTTTTATTGCATTTACAGAAAAAAAAATAACCATGATTATATGGTGCATTCCCAGAAGAATTGTGCATTTCATATTGCATTTTTTTTTCTTTGAGTGTCTGGATAAATAAGATTGTTTACTTGAGAAATAAGAGTGCCTATTGGAATTCTATATCTTGCTAGGTTAGAATGTCCAACAACCTCAAATTTAGTTTTTCTAAGGATACCTTTCCTATATTTGCATAAAGAGTAATTCTACACAGTATTGGTAACACCATATATAACAGATTAACAGAAGAAATATACAGTGCAGCAAATCTTACATAGTAGGTATGTGTACAGTATAAATTATGTTAGAAACAAAGCCAAAGAGTTCTGTTATTCTTTGCATTTACTAGTGAAATGACATTATTCTCCAGCTCTATGTGAACCCAAAAGAAAATCTTATTTTATCACAAATAGAGTTTACTGAAACTATTTAGATTTATACCATCTAAAGTCCTGTCCATGGATGTTACTCATTTAATTTTTAATCTGGCTGCAGACAGTGATTTTCTGAGTTCTGTCACCCATATGAACTCCTGATCCAGTGTTCTTGGTGGACAAAGATCACAGCTTTAACCTCCATTGGTATTCAGAGAAGAACCAGTGTTTTTCCATAGTTGTTTCAGGGGAATCTAGAAATTCAGTGGAGACTTCATTGGGCTTTTAGGGAGAAATGCTAACAGTACTTGCATCCTATTAAAGAAAAACAGAGATTCTGAGGTAGCAGGGCCTTATTCTGCCCTGGGTGTTGTCACTGCAATGTGTAGTGTCAGTGCTGATAAATGCTGTCACCAGGTTTGCAAGTCTGTGTATGTAGATTACTCAGAAAAGACATTCTCCTGCACAAATAATAAACTCTATAGGATATGCATTAGCCTTTAAAAAACCCAAACAAGACAATCCTGCTGCTGTCAGGTCCAACAACCCTACCTAGCAGGAACAGGACAGGTAGCAGACATGTTCTATTTACTCATCAATTCCTTAAGATCATTGCAAAGCTAAAAAAATCCAAGTTCTGCTAGACAGGGTTATTTCTCCAGTTGTCAGAATCATTAAAGAAAAATAAATGTTTCTTTGATGGAATTTTACTGTTGTGACTGGGAAGACTGGGGAAGATACAATTATCAGTGCCTTCACTTGCTATTTTCTCGAATGGAAGGAAAAAATGGAGAGAGGTGCTGAAAGAGAAGGAGATGCTTGGAGACTAACTCATTTCAAAAATACTGACATAAGCCTGGTATTATTTTATTTTTTCTTAGAAATGAATTTACTCAGTATTCTGTGAATAACAGAGTATCAGACAATCCCTGACATAAATTACTATAAGGAACAATTTTCAAATTATGATTAACAAATGTACTGAATGTAGAGAAGTATCTTTTGCAATCTATAATTTCATTAATTTAGATTTCAACCCTTAACTCTGTGCTTTCAGGAACCTAGTAAAAATGATCTGCAAGAAACCAATACAGTCCTCATAGTCATCACCATCACCATAATTTTCATTGTTCTTTATCGTTTCTCAGTAATATATGAGGCAAAATCAAAAAGTCTTGGGAAGCAAAGGCACCACTGTGGTTTGCATAAGTAAATCAGTAGACTGCGTGCTTGCTGGTGGAGTGGGTGATGGAGAAAGATGCCAGAGAGGCAGAGGAGGCAGGGGAGAGACTTTTGGCTTCTAAAATTTAGCTAAAGAATCACACCCAAGTTCAAAGACATTTTTAAAATACTTCAGATCTTTTTCAGCCTGGACGGTGAGCTGGTATAGCAAAGAATCTCACTTGTAGAATTTAGTGCTTGTTTAGATAAAAATTGAACCTGCCTAAATCAGATTGCAGAGCTAATAGTGAACAAAAGCATTTAAGTCCTGGACCTCTGCTTTCTCAAGTGCACTTCATGGAATTTGAATGCAACAGAAATTCATTCTGCCATCTCTGAGGTATTTGAAGTATTCAGGAGCCAAGCACCTGTAATTACCACAGAATTGGGGTGTGCTGTGCTACCAGCATCAAGACGTGAGATTTTGGATTTAGTTTTATTTTTCCTTAATTAAATCCTACATTTAATTAGTTATTCAGGGTATACATGTACAAGGAATAATGAACTTTCACAATTTAAAAAATTAGTACCAGATGTCAAGCATGGGGTTTTTTTATTTATGCCTCACTTCTCTCTACATCTGTTACATGCCTGAGTTTACAGATTTCTATTTAATGTTTCTCTAAACACTTGTTGTACCTTGGAGGCATCAGGATCTAAAGCAAACAGCATTTGGATCAAAGTGGGGAGGACACATTATACATCCCTGCCCCAATTAAACTCTTCACCAGTAGGACTGGAATTAAAAAGAGCTCTGAGCCTTACCCACTAGCAGCACTGCTCTTACAAATCAAAAGTTCACCTAAATTACAGCATGGAGGCCATACTTGAGCAGAGACAGGTGGTATTAAGGTCAGCTCAAGTGTGTTGCAATGTAAGGCACAACTCCATGACTCCAATGAAGGGACAGACGTCAGGAACAGGAGAAACAAGTGCTCTCCAATGCCCCTTGCACTCACATTACTTGCATTACCATGGACAACTTGAACAGAAATCTGGAGACAAGGCCAGTCTAGGACATGAATGTTCTGGGATGTGGCATTAATTCTGGAGTCCAACAAAGCCATGGCAAGGTTATCAACCCGTCAGTGCCACTTGGTGTCAGAAAACTCTGGGCTGTCTGCTGGGACCTGCTTTTCCCATAGTACTCTTCACATGGTACCTGATGGGAAACAACCTAGAACAATTTCTAAACACATGTCCTTAGTACCTCTCCCTGCCTCTCCATGTACCACGCAATTAGTCCTGAATTTGAAATACTCTAAGCTTCAGCTGTGACCTAAAGTGAACAAAGAAAATGCCATTCATGCCTTTCAACACCATTAGTCTTGCTGGCTGTTCCCCAAACTCTGATATGGAAAACAAGTTTTGCAGACTTCAAGAACATTCAATTGAGTGCAAATCCCTTCTCTACTGCTACAGTGCTTATCTCAAGAGAAGGAGTGAGATAGCAGCAGTATTTTCTTCTTTTAGTGGCTGACCTGCTAACGTTGGGAAGGTGCCTGGGGTGCTGCCCATATCACTCCACTTTGGATAAATATGTTTTTAGGGAACTTAAAGGCTGCTACTCTGGAAATTGTCTTAGGTGAGAAACATGCACAACAGAGTCCAGGCCTCAGTGAGTTTCTCTTATCTTTTCTTAGACAGCAAGTAGCCTGCACAACATAAATGGTGATACAGCTAGCCAGCTAAAAGGCTGCTGGGAAATTTTTAACCCCCACTTCCTTTCCAAATGACTTTTACATCATTAGAAGAGCAATCCATATGCTTTACCATTATGATAATCCAATTTCTTCTTATACTGGAGGACATTAATCTCCCTGGCCCACTATATAGCTGCTCATCTTTCTTAATCTGGAGCCTGAAAATTTTAAGCAGACTCATCTCACCCTGAGCAGTCAACCAGTGCCCCCTTCTTCCTTTCAGGTTATTCACAAAAGGCATGAGAAAACTACACAA
The DNA here is from genome assembly GCA_026413545.1 of Cichladusa arquata. Taxonomy (NCBI): domain Eukaryota; kingdom Metazoa; phylum Chordata; class Aves; order Passeriformes; family Muscicapidae; genus Cichladusa; species Cichladusa arquata. The sequence continues at coordinate 8,717,749 of JAOTQP010000870.1, read as the reverse complement.
TCATGCTTGAAAATGAGTTTCAAGTTACATGCTTGTGTAGGTTTCCTGCTTGGTTTAACCTATGCCTTAGTGCAGTAAATCCAAGAAATTCTTAATCATGCTGAGTCACAGACTGCGTTTCTCATCCATACTTTTAAATGTGCCTTATCCAAAAAGTGATGTTATCAAAGGTAAAAAACATTTTTTTTTTTTAATTTATGGAATTGTATGTTATGCCTGACAATAGCATGCGTTTGACTGCATCCAGGTTCATGGAAAGATAAAATATGCCAGATGAAAAATTAATAAATACAAAGCCCCATATTCCTGATTTTCATTAAGAAACAATAATACATTTCGGATACTATGACTTGGTTTGGACTTAACCACCTCCACTAGTTTTCAAAACTCTCTCTGGAATTTATTCAATTCATTCTTACAGTCCTTGTAGGTCTAATATCAATAAGCATATATTTTTAAAATCACTAATTGCAAAAAAAGCCACAGAAATTGTCTGAATTATGCAATACCAAAATTTTGCTGATTTGGGTAAGAAATTGCTCTGTCTGTCTGGGAAAGCTGACAAATTTTTTGTGAAAAGGTCTGGATTAAAACATGAATGTTCTAGACACTTGATCTGTGTGGCTGAATTGCAGAACCTGGTTTTGAAAGGGAAGGGAAGACAACAGGTCCCAGGGAAATCACTGAATGAAAGAGTGAAGGTCAAGAACCATGAATAAAGTGAAGTGTGATATAGAGAAAGAGTCTCCACAAGGAAGAATTAAAACACCCAAATCATGTTTGTGCTTTGAACTTGCCTCTAGAGTAACTTGCCTTTCAACCCACTGCAGAAAACCTAAACCAAACCTTAGCTTTTGCAGAAACTCTGGTTTGATTTTGGCTGGTGAAGGTATATGACTAATAACAAAGCATCTTCTCTGCTGTTTTTTAAGAAATTCTGTTGTATATCTTACTGCAGTGTGGCAAACTTGCTATGTAGTGCTACCAAACAAGATCTCTGATGTTGCAAGGACATTAAAAGATGTTTAAGGAAATTAGGGTTTACAGTGTGATGCAAATAATTACGAAGTGATTTAGTTCTAGTAATAAAAATACTCCAGTTTATGTCATTCTGTGAGTTTGGTTCCTTGCAATTCCCTAAGATCATGGTGAGAAATTAGCAGCTGACATCTCACTGGTTGTGTTTGAGGGGTGATACGAAGTGCTGTGGCAGAAACTGTCGATGCAGATATTTGGCAAGAAGTGCTCCAGAAGAAGGCAGAGGCCTGTCTCACCTCTTGGCCTGCACTGCTGTGGGGTAGTAGCGGGAGCAGGAGATCCCATCCCAGGCGCAGTAGGGATCCCTGGCCAGGCAGCAGTCGGCACAGGCTGTGCCGTACATGTCACACTGGTGGAACTTCACCTGAGCTATCACTGACTCCGATCCCACGTAGAGCTGTTGCTGAAAAAAATATACACCAGATAGGATTGGTACAATGTCCCCTCAAACTCCTCTTCCCAATGCAGTTATTGGCATTGTCAGGTTGCTTATTGCCGGCTGTACATCCAGCCTGTGACTTGAGGGAGGCAGAGTTACTCTGTAGGAAAATATTTGATTACAGCTTAAACTCCTGCTGAGGACAGAGAACAGAAAGAAGGTAAAATGAACAAGTTTATTTTGGCATTTCCTCGCTTCTGAAGTTTCAGCTTTGTGTTTGAAATAGGCAAGGGTTCACATTTCTTTTTCTTTATCAAGGTATGTTCCAATGCCTCCCTCTTTACACTTGTCTGTGACCTAACTGATCTGCAAAAAAATCCCAACTTGACATGAAAGACTTTAAGCAAAGAAGTTCAAATATGCAATGGTTACAAGCAAACTCAATATAAAAATTGGAAGTTTTCAAGTAAATTTAACCCTTGGTGGCTACTTAGAATATGGTCACATATTTACATGCACTGTAATGCTATGATTTGTATAATACCTCAGTGCACAGGAGATAGGTAGATAGATAGATAGATAGATATTTAATTGTTTTCCTGTTACTATGCAGTATTTCCTTGCAAATCACCTGGTCACTATCTACTTCTTTAGTATCTATTTGCAGGGTGGGGTCGGTTTTTTTCAGCATAACGATTAATTGTTTGAATTTTTTGAGTTCACATGGATGTCCTTTTCAAATAAAATAAAAGATAATAAATTTAATTCTTCAGATGCTAGCACAATAAATTCAGAGGAGAATAGCTTGAATTGAAAGAAATTTGAGAAAAAATCTTTTTGCTGATGAATGTAAATTTTCTGAACACTGAAATATGCATTGTGCACTGCAATAGAAACTGCTTGTGCACAGCTCACTTGTACAGTTTTACCAGTCAGAAAAAGGATTCCTAAGTTGTGCTCACCCTAGTGGCCAAATTTAGTCCATAATTCCTACTATTTGATCAAACTGTCAAAATCTGGTATTTTAAAATTACTTAAAGCTGGAAAATACTGACACTTCATTTAGTCCATCACAAAATAGAAATTTTAATCTAAACAGGCTGTTCTTGCTCCTTAATATACCTCTTATATCTCTTTAAATCATAGAAATTTAACTTTCAGAGATGCCAGGGGAACAAACTAGGAGAGGCTGGTAACAGCAATGCTTGAAGAATTTTTCTGGTGAGATAAACCAGATGATAGTAGCAGGAACTCAATCTGCCAACTGGAATGAAGAGCAAGCCTAGGATATTTGTTTGAGGGGAATTATTTGTCTGCAAGTGTTGCAGTGTGATTCTCCCAGAAGACATGAACAACATTTTCAATGAGACATGTGAGATGAGATTTTCTCTTTTATCTTTTAGCAGGGGTAAAGACTTCTTTAAGTCTTGGTAAATCACAGAAGGGAAAAGAAGCATCTGATATCTAGCCAACAGAACATCAAAGAACATTCTTCCCCAGTCTCTGCAGATAACAAGCTCAGCCCAGAAATGTGATATTTTATTGTACCATGACTTGGTGAAGACTGGTCAGTGTTATAAGGATATGGAGACAAAGGTAGCAAGGAGGTGTCCACAGGCTCAGTAAATCCAAGTTCAAAAGAGATCAGCAAAAATGCGTGAGGTACAAAAACTTTTCATGTATGGTCAACTAAGTTATATTCCTTCTGTTTTTAAAGACAAAATTACTTGGTGCCAACTCTGTCTCTAACACATATTCCAACATTTAATTGTACTCAGTGTCAGAAAACTGTATCCCATTTCAAGAATAAGTTTATCTACATTCAACAAGCTGATCTTGGCTTTTCAATCTGATATTGCTTTGCCATCAATGTTTAAGAATCCTCATACACACAATAGGAAGTCACTTCACTCAGTAAAATATATGTATGACTGTCCTTTTCTCTTTCAGTCTTCTCTTTGATCTCTTGAAAAAATAAAGCTACTTTTACTTCTCACAAGAAGTTTTTTCTTCAATTACTGGGTTGCTCTGGCAGCTTTTTTACTGGAAAAATCTGGGCTTCTCTCCAGATTTTCCAAATATGCCTTGAATTAGTTGAGTTAGCACACCTCCTGGGAGATGAATATAATGGAGGAATGCTACTTCAAATTTTCTGATATCTCCTTTTTACTCTTCCAACACAACCCTTTAACCATGACAATTCATTGAGAGTTAAAGGTAAGGCAAACATCTAAAAAGGCACCGAGTCTTTCTCCAAATAATCACTTAGGTGCACTGTTAGACAATCTAGCCTCCAGAGCTGCTTTCACAGTCTGTGGGAAAAGATTGAGGCAGGAAATAATTCAAAATACTTAGACCCAAATCCTCCTCTGAATCACCATCACAGGACTTTGACTTTCTGCATTACCTACAGGAAGAATGCCAGTTGATTAGACACTAAGACTCAAATAACCCTTTGGGGCACAGCCACAACTCCTAACAATGCAGTTTTCATTCTCTGTTACTCGTGTTTCACTGTGTTTATGTGCACCTCCATTGCACCGGATGTCTAACGTCACTGTTGGACATGTTTAACATTAGGATATAACTATCCTCGGATGTTTATAATGGCTCCATGCTGAGATGATATGATGATATGATATGGATGAGAATCTGCCCACAAGAGTAATAAATTGGGTGTTTGTATCAGCAGAAACATTCAGAAACTCAAAAAGAACTCAGATCCAAACAGCCCTACAGGGCAACTGAATATGTGGGAGAGCCAGCAAGGCTCTTTTTGCACTGATATCCCCATGGGGCTGAAGTCTGTCTGCATTTATCAGCAAAGAACTTCTCTGTGAATTTCCATATCCACCAAGCTAATCCCTGCTGTGATTAGTAGGACAGTAACTTATGAAACAGATTGGTTTTTACTTGCTTTGATATACATGGTATTGTGAACTAAGGATATTTAACACTAGAACTGAAAAACATAAATACATTATAAAGGAACAGAGCATATAACCATAGGTTTATATCACAGAATGATTACATGCATCCAACCAGATCTCATTACAGATGATGTACATCTGCCTATCTATCCATGAATCTAGCTCTGTGCAGTTTACAGCTTCATTACATTAGTCACAATTGTCCTATTTGAAACTTGTATAATACATACCCTTTTTGAAGAGATTTCCATAGAAATAATAGGAACTGGCATCTAAAAAATAGGAAATATTTGTTTGCTTAGAAAAAAAGTATATTTTTGTTATCAAAATAAATCAGGTAAAATAGCATTGGTATTTACTTATTACATTCAGCTTTGCTAGATACTTTCACTTTTTTTAAGGGAAATTGTAACTTTCAGAAGTACTGCTTTAGAACAGTTTATTTGGAAACAAGCAGCCAGCACTTAATTCAGGATTATCAAAGCTAAAGGAACACTACAATTTCCCTGTCAAACATGACATTAGCTCTTGCTACCACTGAATGTCTTTTGTCCTGCTTGAGAGTGATAAGTGGAGTGTTCTTTATAACAAAACATTCATTGAAGATAAGACAAAAATAGCAGGAATTCCTTCTTTTACCATTGTCCTCTCTGCCCTCTGCTCAGATTTCTTGGAGCAATACACAGCCCCTCATAGTTCTATTGAAAACTAGCTTTATCAAGAAGGGCAAATACTGTGATTTTTCCCTCCAAGCAACAAGTCAATAGTTACACTGCCTAAATTCAGGTACCAGATTTATATGTCTAACTTTTGATATTAGATTTTCCTTATGGTTTGAAGCAGGTTAGCCTCCTGCTTTATTTGGCTAATGTGACAGGATGAGAATACTCACTAAGAGAATTTCATTATGTTAGCTTTGTCACATGCCAAGCATTGAGGTTATTGGTTATTATGGTTATTATAGCCATAGGTTATTCTTTAGGAGAGTGGAGTTCTGCCTCACTAGGACCCATGTTTGCCCACTGTAGAGACAGGTTAACTGATTCACTCTTTCTAAGTGGACTTCTTCTATCTGGATCTCATTTAAGTTTCCAAGATTGTAGTAGGCACATTTTTATATGTGCAGTCATACTTTTTTAATTACTTAATTGGAAATGAGTGAAAATTAAACAAAATTCAATAAGTTTCTAATTAAAAGTTGCACTAGAATGTCCAAGCACATAAAGAGAAAGGCAGTAGTTGTGATTTGCCTCAACATGCTTTGGTACTTGGCACATTAGAAAAACTTCATTTGAAAATGAAGGTTTCCTGTCATAAAATTGCTAGACAATTAGAAAATTTCTTGCACACAAGTATTACACATTTGACTATCCTCAGAGGGTTTTTTTTTATATTTTAATTCTGCAGAAAATTCAAGACTTTTGTATATGCTTTGTATACAGTACAGTTCACCTTGAATACTTGCAGCTCTTCAAGAATCACTTCTTCCATTGATTCTGTCTCTTGATTGTAAATTGTTATGACTTTCAGCACAATACCATTATCTGGACACAAATTTAAAACAAAACAAAATAAAAGTAAAGGTTATGAGTGATTGAAACATTTATATAGCCTTCAAATATCTGAAATTACTTCTTCAAATTAATAATGGATTGAAATTTATAAATATGAAAAGTTAGTTGCATTGTGCTGTCATTAATGAGGATTCTTACTCTTAGAAAATGAGATATATGACAATTTTCCCCTGGCAAATAAGAGTCAACTTAGACACTTGTTAGATACATAATTAATTGTACTTTTCAAACATTGGGTCATAACCTATTATGAATAGCAAAAGGATCACAGAGGGCAACCATATTTCAGAAAAAGAAATGGGAGTAGGTGGAAGCCTAGTGCATTGAGGGAAGCAAGTGTAAAGTAGCTTTAATTATAGGATCTGAGTGTTTACATTAGTTAGGAAACTACTACTACCCTTAATTGCTGACAGCAGCTCCATTCCCCCAGGCAAAAATACAAAAAACCTTCAGGTGTTCATTGTGCACAGTTCCTACCCTTTTCTAAGGAAACTCTGGGCTGCTGTTGAGCTGAAGGTGTTAGTCAAGGGGAGATGTATCAAAATAAAAGATGCACATTCAAAAAGACTAAGGCACATTAGACTTAGATTCATCAAGCTCTCCATCTCTGCAACTCTCTCAGGAAAATAAAACACACAAATAACATCTGGTCTTCTACCACTTTAGTTTTGCCTTGCTGGCAAAAAACCCCTCGCTCTCCTAATCTGAAAATCTGTCATCAACAATGGTAAATATCACTTCCTTTCTTCTGTTACTTTCAGTCACCTTTGATTTACAGGGACATATTACACAGGGAAGCACTGGGGAAAATGATCAGCAGAAGATCAAAGGGTGAAACAAAAAGAGGAACCATTAAACTGGGGTCATACACCATTTTTCAAAGAGAATGTGTAATCAAAGACAACCATTTTGTAGCAGAACAGTGAAAAGAATTTGTATTCTGAGCTCTGATTTCCATAAGTAAGTCCCTCTTCAAATCCTGCTGACAGACATGTGCAAGCTCTGATGTTCAGACTTCGCCTTTGATGAACCTTTCTAACCTGCACTGCTACCCTAAGGAAACCTGCTCAGCTGTAAGATGCTGCTTACTTATATTACACAGCAGGTGTTGGACTGGGATTAAAAAAAATTCATCAACCTTTTCTAACTTTATAATGCCCAAAGAAGCAGTGAGTTTTCTGATGGCTTTGCTGGAGTAGTGATTGCAGCTTTCATTTCGGAGTTTCTGAAACCCAAATTCTTTTGCTGGAATTTCATGTCACCTGAGATCAGAAAGCTTGAGAACACTAGACAGCTGTTGGGGACCAAACCAGCACAGGTTTAAACCACACACTTAAGCCACTTTGGATTCAACTTTGCTGAACAAAAGACTTGTGTACAAGAATATTTGACCCAGTCTCATTAGAAATGAAAGGAGAAAATATGAAGGATGTAGGACCCACTGTAAAATCTGCTGTACAGGAATAAATGACACATGATACAATGTTTTACAGACCACGATTAACTCCATTACCAAGACCACACCAAGGCTGTTTAAAATCTTAGAAAACAGCACTAATACAAGTTGGACTTTGCTATTCTATGCACATGCTTTTTTTGAATTCAGTTCTCAACACGGAAATGTACTTATCAGAGGAATTTCATTAGTAAAAAATAATTCACTGGAACTGCTTTCTTAGACAAAATGGTCAAAATTATTTGTGATACCACTCCTGTTGTTAAATTGATTAAATGTGAGTGTAAGAATCTTTGGTTTTATTCCAGACAGATTAGATGTGACTTAAGTCTTGTGTAATTCCAGCTTTTCCTCTTGTTTTCTTAAGTTTTTCTGTTTTTCAAATACCATTAGGGTATTTAATTTTTCTCTGCTTTCTTAGACTTAGTGCAGGTATATGTTGTATTTTGTCTTTATTGTGTTTCTTAGGAAGATGCTTAAAAATTATTCTTAAACAAGCTCTCTATATATTAATAAAATGCCACAGAAGAAAGAGAAGAAAACTTGGCAGGAAACCTAACAGTTTTGTTTTTTTTTAAATTGGGGTTTTTTTTAAAATTCCTTCCTTGAGCTGTGTTGTAACCCAAACCTGGAAGATGGCAGATTTTTTTAATGGTGTCAGCTAGACTTGTTGTCTCCAGAACTGGGGAAAAGAAGCTGTGGAATAAAGCCAATAACTTGAACTGATATTTTTGGAAATCAAATCACCTCTGTTGCTCTCAGGTCTCCAAGTCGCAGTTCAGATGCATGACACTGTTCTGAAGTTTGAAAAATAAGGCTGGTTGTTCTGCAATTTTTTATATGTTCTTTTTTGAAAAGAAATTAAAATGGAATCCTATACTTGTTTCTTTTGCTAGTCTTTAAATGTTTCCCTACCATTACTTTCCTTTATAATGTTAGCATCACAGTGACCACGTCTAGAATGACTAATATCCTCTGTAAGGTAAAGACTGGCACAGGCATAAAAAGTTGCTAAAAAGAAACATTGTATTGACTTGCTTTATCCTGGAGGGGAAAAAAAAAAACAAACCAAACCCAACAAAACAACCAAAATAACTTACTAAATTGTAAATACAAAAATTCTATCTTGCTTTCTTTACCTGTGCCAATGAACAAAACATCATATTGCCCATCTTCAGCTTCCACTCTGTCCACTGCTATTTGTTTAAGATTGTACTTTCCATCTGTTTTAACTAGTATTGGTCTCTTATGAACAGGCCTGATGGGCTGATACATCAGTGGATGACTCCTGGCAAAATGGACAGCTTCATCAGGATAGTCTTTAGTGGTAGTGTACAGCCCGCCGTTCACCTTGCTGGCACACTGCAAAAACATAGAGCACAGATTATCCTGAAGGTTTGCCCAACAAATTGTCAGAAAAGGGTTTTGTTGTCAGGGATAAAGACAAGTCTACAAAAAACTAAGCACAGAAGACCACTTTGGGAATTAGGACAGTGAACTCCATACTTTATGCATGTATGGATTATTAATCATGAGAAGAAAGGAAATGCTGAACAGTGCCTTGGCACTGTAGTGTTTAGAAAGAAGGAGTTTGTCCCTCTTTGGCATACTAAGAGAGAATAAAGAGTAACACTTTTAGATTTTGACAAAAGTCATAGTGCTTATGTCTTCCCCTAACTCATATTGAAGATGTAATTGAAATGGCCATGGACAGAGTAAAAAGAAAACATTTTTCTCTCCCAGTAGAGAAACAGCCATGCAAAGTCAGCAGAACACTAATGCTTGAAATCAATCTCTAGTCTTATTATTTTTTTATTTCAAAATGTATTACAATAAGAAGCTAAGCACACTTAAAAATTATGCCATCAGCAACAGTAATTCTTGATTTCAGGCATTTTAACAGTATTATATTTGATTCTAATTCCTGACTCTTGATGACAGTATTATATATCACAGTTTAGCTTCAAATACAAATGTTTGCACTGATCAATCTACCAGTTTGCAAAGCAAATAAACTTTATGTCAGGGACTGATTAAGAGAGGCTTACTCCTTCAGTCAAATGTGCAATTAGAGATAATTTAATGCGTTAAAGAGAGAAGTTAATTTTAGGATGCTTTGTGAATGAGATAGTGTTTCCCAAATGAACATAGATCCAACAGTTCCAATTTGCTTCATGATGTCTAATTGAAACCATTTATGATCAAGCTGGAAATATCTCAGTAACCATTTGCTTTCTCCAAATATTCATAAGACAATGTGGTTTTAAGAAGAATTTCAAGCAAAGCCACAGTAGCAGCCTTTCTCTATTTAAATTGAATTTTTCAATCAATAAAATGAAATAAAATACTCCTTGTGTTTACTGGAAACAGTAATTTTAAACTTGTGGTCAGCTGTAATCGACAATAACAAACTCCTGCACTTGTCAAGCAGGGCAATGTTTGTTTCCACTTTTTGGGTTTAGCTACAGGAATGTATTTGTTCAGTGTTGACTTAAAAGTAATTGTCTAATCAACCTAGTGATGGAATTTTACCAGCTGTTTGCAATAAAGAGACAGAGCTGGAGCATGAAGACAGGTTAAGTCTGGGCTTCCCATGCACTGCACAGCATACTAAGTGAATAGGCATTGCCAGGTTCCCTTTACAAAGTTCTAGTCCTGGAGAGATTTAATAAAAGTAATAATTTACAGGCTTTTGATTTTAATTAAATGAAATCAAGTAGTCTAGAAAGGAAACTGTAGATGCAGCTGTCTCTGAAGTCTATCAACACCACTTTTGATGTAGCTGATGTCATTTCCAGAAGCAACACAGCCTAAATGAACTAAAAAACCAGAAAAGATTATAGCAGAGGTTTGCAGTCTGTCAGAACCTGTGTGACTCTTAGCAGTGGCTTTCTGTTTATTTAGCTTTAAGCTCTACTCTCGTTCCTTATAGACTTAATTCTTTACTCATTCAATACCTAAGATCGATGAGTGCTGACTCTCAGAGATGCCCATCAGTAGGTTATTTTTTGCCTCTTGTCACTGTCACTCCTCTAATAGGAAAGTTAATGGGATCTAGTTTACCAACGTGCTGCACATTGTTTGGAGTCTGAAGCCTAACACTTGGCTACAGTCTGCTACACACTTTCTCTTCATGCTACTGGATAAACAATGCAAAGATCTCTAAGCTACGCCCTAAATGAGTAGCCAAAAATGTGTCAATTAATTTCTATTAGCAAGCAGAGCCGTCTACTTTAGCCTCTGATGTGCTCTGCAGCATATAAAGAAAACCACAATTAAATCTATTAGCACCCAGGAGAGACCTGCTTCCTCAGCTAATTTCCCCCTGATACTGGGAAATTACTTGCACTCTTCTGCTCCTTTTTCTGTTCCTGTGCCTTGTGTTTCTGGGGAGGTGACACTCTAGTCTGACCCAAACATGGCCAAGGAAGAGAAGCATTGAAAGCAAGTGGAACGTAGGGCAGCCTTCCTATAAATCATTGTCAACCTTGCTGAAGTGCTGGCTCTGTGTCCTCTCCTTCCTGCCAAAAAGACACCATTTAATCGTCAGTGCTAGGAGATATCAATGTAATAACTGCAGTCACTCTTACTGAATTCCTGCCTGTGTTTAGTGCTAGTCCAAATAACATATGTGAGGTGTTCTACTGCCCAGAAAAAAATGAATACCACTTAAAGAACGTGGATTGTATCATCTTTGCTAAATATACAGCTATTCTGAAATCCATGCATACTACAGGCTCGTTATTTGGTAAAACTGCAAAACCCATACGTTTGCTATACAAAATATCAAATAGGAAACTAATAATTCCTTTGAATTCAACCATTTTTCCTAAAACATGATAATTTATTTACCTGTTTACCTGTCCTGACTCAATACTAATGAATTCAATTGATATCAAACAAAGAAAAAAATATTTGCTATTGATGTCAGCACTGCTACAGGGGTAGTTCATTTGCTAAAATGGTCACACCATAGTCATAATGTTTAAATCTTAGATCATCTCTTTTTTGGAGTATCTGCTTCTAAATTTTGACTTATGTCTGTAACCTCAAGACAACTAGAGAAAAATACTAATTTTAAATGATTAATTTAAAATGAGAAAGGGCATGCATTTGAAGTCATACTACAGGGAGAAAGGTGTCACTGGAATGCAGTAGATAAGCTAATAGACCTTTCCACCTCTCATTCATGAGATTCACTGATAAATGCATTGTATCCAATGCTTATTTCTGGAAATGATTGCTTTTAGTACAAAAGGGAATATCGATTCAAGTAGCAAAGGGAAAACAGCACTGAAAGGAATGTCCAGCAACTGTTTATTCCACCTTTAAAATCAAGAGAATGAGCCCTCAGCCTGAAAGGAGATTAAGAGGTGAAGTGTGAAAACTGGGAAGGGATTTATCCAAACAGCTGTTAGAAATGTCTTTGCTCAGAGTTAGAAATCTGCCCAGTGCTGACATGACAAGGGGTAGACCTTCATGAGTGCAAACAAAAGCAGCTTTGCAGCACATGACAGTTGCCATGGGTGGGCAGGTAGCTGTAATTCCAAAAGGTACAGAGCAAAAAAGAAATCCTGGATGTTGTGCTTCCCTGAGTTAGGCTGGCATTGCCTGCCTCCTCCTGGAGGCTGTGGTTGTGCCTGCTCTGGGATGGTGACAGCTCCTGCAAAGGGCACCTTTGACCTGCACCTCGAGTGTGAGCACCTGGCACAGAAACTGCAGAAATACCTAAAAAAACACTGAAACAGGAAAAGGGCTTGAGGAGAAGATTAATTGTGATGTCCTTGAGAAAACAACATCGGAATTCCTTGTGGAAGTTAATTACTTGTCTCTTAAGTCATGAGTTTGTGATTTCCTCCAGAAACCTGAGTACAGATAGGAACAACTCTGTACCTGACAACACCTCTATAGCTGCTGAATGCTCCCTACAGTAATTCCATTTAATTGCATTTTCAAAATATGTCTTGTTTTTTTCCCTCAGTTAATAGCCATTAGGACAAAAAGACAAGTGTATAAAGAAACTTGTGTGAAAATTAACAAAAAGTATGAGTGATTTTTCTGAGTTTGGTTTTTTACAGTATTGTTTTAATATTTTTGTATCCTTTGTAAAGGGTACAGAACAAGAATGTTGATAAGCTCAGGAACCTGACTGAAGGGCAGTAAAATCACACTCTGTGATGTCTGAAAGGAAATCAATGAACTGTGAGGGTGCCAGACCATTGCTTCAGAAAGAACCTATCTTGAGCAAAGGACTTTGAATGATGGAGAATTTGCTCCTTATCTACAAATTCATTTATTCTGATTAGTTACTTTTATTAAAATATGCCTGATTTCTAACCTGCTCATTGATCTAAATTACAGAAGTATTTAAATTTAATCCTTTTGGAAAATGAGGTGGAAAAAAGGAACGAGAACCACCAGACATTGAAATAGTGGATTCTCTTGGGGTTTCTTTGGTTTGGTTTTTGTTGTTTTTGGGTTTTTTAAATATATATGTATTTTGTTGCTGTTGTTTTTTGTTTGTTTGGGGTTTTTTGTTTGGTTTTTTTTTTTCCTATAACACTTGTTAAATGTCCCGGTTTCAGCACGCTAAAAAAAGAAAGAGAGGTTCCTTCACAGGTAATGCACTTAATGTTTCTGAATGAAACTGAATGCCTCTGACCCACCTGCTGGATCTTCCTCTTTCTATCCCCTCTGCCTGGGGTCCTAATCTTGGGACATTAGGACCTTTACACAATTTTGATAAAATAATGTCCCAACATGATTTTGAAAAAATCTTATATACTTAATCCCACTATTTTTGTTTGGAAAATGTATGGTTCTAGTACTTGATTAAACCTATTCCTGAGCCATTCCACACTTTTCCAGGAATAGTTGGAGCATGTAAACATTCAAAGGAGTATATCCTGGACTGTGAAGTCAGGAAGATTTGTACATTAGCAGCAGTCTGCTCTTCCTTTCCAAAATAATTTTCATAGCAAAGCAGTGGAAAATAGACTGTACTTACTGAACCAGGTCTAGGATAAGGTACTTTTCTTTCATAGAGAGCCCAGTGGTATTCAGGTCCTTCTTTATGAGCATATGGTCCATTGAAAGCAGCTCGGACACTTGCCATGTGGTAAACACATATGGCATATCCTCTAAATATATTGCTGTGGAGTAAAATTTAAAGACATTATTAAAGCAATATGTCACATTCTGTCCAGATAATACTGGCATTATTATGTAATTAAAAGCAAGTCACATTTCAACAGCATTCAGGGAGAAAACACTACTTATACTTTACTATCTCCTTGTCTTCTAAATATTGCATCCAATGTTCTTTAAAGGTCTTTAATGTCTTTATATTCATAACGTTTCTCCAAGGAAGCTCTGTGTTGTACTGCCAAAATTTGATGCTGGTGTATAAAAACTCTAAATTACTTGTTTAGAAGAATAGAGAAAGCAAAACCGGCTGAACTCAGGTCCTGCATGTCTTGGATTAGGGACTTAAACAGTTGACCACTTTTCTTCTTTAACATTTTTCCTACTGTTTTTTGCTTGGAAAGATGGGAACCAACCAATACTGACTAAAAATAAACAGTGCTAAAATGAGTCTGTTTTGTATTGAGTGGGAATTGGTCGGTTTTATTAGTTAGATCAGATCACTTTATGTAGAAAAAATGCAGATAAAAGTTTCTATTTTATTTTTAAATTTTATTTAAAATTGTTATTTTACTTTGCCCCAGAAGAGCAATTACTTTTAGTTTTTTAGTTGTTTTGTTTTGTTTTGTTTCATTTTTTTTTTTTAAAGAAGCTTTGGTGCTCTTTGGTTTCTCTACAAAGAAATTATTTCTGAAGACTGCAGAAGGTGATCCAGAAAATTTCACGTTGGTGCCCAACTTTCTTCATTGGCATTGAGAGTCAATAGGAAATACCAGGTGTCTGCAACCCTAGATGGGCAGATCTGCCTTTTGTTATTAAAAAAGAAAAATAAAACCAAAAACAAAATAGAAATTAAAAAAAAAAAAAAAACAACTGGAGAAAGTGGCAAAAGAGTAGGTGCTCTTTTCTACCAGTTACTATCCTAAACTAAGTCAGATTTCCAAGCTGGGAGTACTGTGTGCTTGCACCTGAGCTAGGCTGCAGTGGAAAAGGAAAAGGAGGCCACCGGCAACATTGCAGCTGTTGTTTTAGGCTTCACTAAGAAGTTTGTAGGAATTTAAGCTGCTATCTAGTTAACCTTGAATTACAGTGGAATTACAATGGAGCTCATAAGGAAGACAGGTGGCTCTGAGATGCTGTTCTTATAAGCATGCAGAAGTGCGTATACTTTGACATAGAAAATTGTCAAGATGAGAAACCTTTAATTAATTTGTGATCCAGATATACTGAATCACAGAATGAGACTTCAAGCCCCTGAGTATTATAGAGAAGTTATTACATTAGCAAGGAAGCCCACTGTGAACAGAATTGAGATTAAGCTGTTTACTGTATATTTGCTAAGGGATATGTATCATCCAACTTCTATCTCTTAGATAGACTGTTCAAACATTCCTCTATGGCTGCTATTATTTCTTCTAGTTGTTTACCTTGTCGTGTTGAAGAGGCCAAATATCACTGGATTTTTGTTATCACGAGTCTGCAGCAAAAACACATCCTCTGTAAAATTTAAATGCAATGCTATTGTTAAAAACCTACTTTTCTCAGCCCACCAAAAGAAAATTCATTGATTCTTAAAAGCATAATCCTATTTTACTCATTTATTCCATTCCATTTTATGCAGATTTTAAAAGCAATCTTTAAGAACAGTGCACTACATAAAGGAGTAATTTGTGATAGTGAACACCACATGTGCAGAACTTCATATACATTGGAAACAGCGCTAACCACTATTTCCTGACAATGAATACAAGTGCAGTATTTGACAGTAAGATGTGTAATCATGAAGGTATAGGCTTTTTTCCATGGTTTCAAGTTTATTGCTATCTAATATATTTACCTAATTCATCAAAATGTGTATCAATTCCATTTCTCCCAGGCACAGAACAAACTAGTCTGGTTTTGAGGAAAGTGGTCCATTTATTGACAAGCACTCGCTGGCCTCCCATGTCATTCTGTGTAGAGAGAAACAAATGCCAATGGTAATATGAATGAGTAAGTCTAGAAGCACAAACATCACTGATGAATTAGCTGCTCGTTATATCTTCTAATGTCAAAAGCATCCATTTTCAAACCACACGTCTATTACTAGAATTATTTCTCTGGAGTCGGTTTTCAAGTAGGATTGCACTGATCAAGTCCAGATCTCATTAAGCTCTGTGGTTTCATAAGAATTTTTTAATTCTGTACCACATCCCTGGATAGTTTTAGCTATACAACTGTTGTAAAGCTTTTTTTTTATTACTCATTTTTGCAAACGAGATATACTGCGTACATTACTGAAGTTTAGCTTTGCTTTAAGAGCTCAGTGCAGGGTTAGTTCAATGTATCTGGAAAACTGAAGCCCTGAATCTGTCTATAGACCTGGTGCAGCTGGGGCAAGTCTGAGGCAATTATTTACATGGTTTTCTCACAATTTCAACAACTTTAAATAATACCTGCCTCAACTTTTTCTTGCTCTTGCAACAGTTGGCACTTTCAAGAAAAGGAAACCTTTAGTACTACTTGCTTTAGGCAGCATCCTCAATCTATGGCCTTATATTGAAGACCTGTGTAACTTGCTATTGAAGGCTCTGCAATAGGCTTGCAAAACTCCTCTCACAAATAGAGATCTGTTTCCCTCAGAAAAGTAGAAATATTCAGAGTAGATGCTTCTGTATTACAAAACCTGTTACAGCTCACATAAAAATGTAAAAGCTGGGGAAAAAAGCCAGTTCTTGAATTACCAGCTAGCTATTTTTTTGTATTCATTAAATAAAATCTGAATTGTGATTCACAGCTGTGAAGTTAATGGCCAGATAAGTTTTGGAGATGTGGAAGAGAAAAGTCAGTGGGATTTTGGTTTAACCCATGGCTAGAGATAAGACTTCCAGATGGATATATTGCAGAGTAGAGGGAACTACTAAAATAATCTATCCAGGCATATATTCAGATTATAAGCCAAAGAATTCCAGCTTGGATCTTGTTGAAGGTTGGAATCCAGAAATCCAAGTGGCTTTGTGAACATTAATGTCTGAGGCTGCAATTTGGTACTTTGCATACATCAGATGTTTTTAAGTTATACATGTGTACCTAGGAAAGGGGCAGCATCCTGGTGAGTATACATGACAAATACCACTTATTGAGGTGACAGAAAATAATTAACTTGTATCTTGCTCTTTGCTCAGTAGTTTTAGGAATCCCCTAAACTGTATCCTCTACAGTTAGGAGGGGGAATACAAACTCTTTTTTGAAACAAAATCAGATGTTAAGAACTAACCTTCACTTTCTTTCCTTTAATCAAGCTGAAACAGTCCCAGACTCTCATCAGCCTTACAGTAGTTGGTTATTGGTAGTAGCTGGTTGTTAGAAGAGGAAGGCACCTCAAATTCATCAGTGTTTAGAGAGCACCAATATGGGCAACTGGGAAATCATATACTAACAGTGCTCCTCTCCAGCAACTGCCCAAGATCTTATTCCTGTGTGTGGGGCCAGGGAGCCAAAAAGAGATGAGATCAACACACCAGGAGGATGGCCTGAGTGGGAAATGGATAATCCAACAGAGAGTACAGGGAACCCAAGATCTTTCTGCTCCTCCTGGTAAAACTTAAGCCTGTTTGTGATAATAATGTGCTGAACAATTCATCATTTGTTCTAGTTTCTTATCTGCACAATCAGAGAAAGGATCTTACCGCACATACACGTCCCACTCTGGTATATATGGCATGAGTGTTTGTCTCAGCTTCCAAAGCTTTTTCAGTAAAGAAGAAATATACTTTGTTATCATCGTGGTCTTCATTGTCAGGAATCATGTATGAGCCAACAAATTTTGGTTCTTCAAAAAAACAAAAGGGAATTGAGTCCAGTTATTAAAATATTGCCTTATTTTTTCAAGCCTTAAAACCAGTCTATAGCAACCAAAAAATAAAACCAGAGGTAAGAGTTCTGTCAGTCAGAGAGCTAAGGGCAATTGGGTGATAAAAATAGTAAAAATTAACATTTTTGGTGGGTATCTATAGAACAAGTGGAATAGATTAATGTTGAAACATTTTTACACCTCCAGTTGACAAATTAATATTCCTTCGTATTTTTGCAAAAGACGGTTTTCCATTCTCATTCTCTGTGTTTCATATACTTTAATTTGAGCCGGGCTAAAACCCGACACACATATTAGCATAGCAATCTCTGATCCCATGCAAACCAGAAATTGTCTAGTCATCTGAAACAGCTCTGGTTTAGCTCCTCCTCCTGCCCACACCTTTCAGCAGGCGCTCGTTGTCAGGCTCAGTGCGAAGATGGGCCACGCGGCTCGTGGAGCGAAACAGAGCAGAATCCCTTCCCCAGTAGTCGCTGTAGAGACCAGTAAAAAGTTCACCACCTGCAGACCAGACATTAGAAAAAAAAACAAAATGAAAAAAATTGGTAATGCTCTACATATTAATTTCATTTCTCGTGATCGGAACCACATTATAAATATGGTGTATACCATTACATTAGCTAATTATTACACTGAGGATTTTTCCAGTCAGCCTACTGGAACTGTTCCACTTCACCTGGAATAACTACTGTTTGGCAATATCTTCCTGGCTGAGAGGATTCCATGTTCAGTGGACACAAAAAAAGGGACTTTTTTCTCTGGTACACAATAATGTGTTTTCATAGTATTGAAATATTTAACCAGCATAAGGACAGAACCTGAGATTTCATCCATCCTCCACAACTGGTGATTAATAGTTCTTGAAAAATTTATGAAAGAAGAAATTGGGCCTCATTTCTCAAGGATTTAGATGGTATTCACAAATTAGGCAAGCATCAGAAAATTTAGAAATAATATACTGAATAATAGACACTGTTGAAAAATCAATATGTTTATAAGTACAATTTAATATATTCAAAAGTCAAGCCTATCTCCGACCCATTTAAATTTGTGATATTGGATATATTTTACCTCGGTAAAATGCCATCCATAATTCTACCTTTCAGTTTTGTATGGACACTATTCCCCTTAACTGACCAAGCATTAATGATAACTTATTTCATATCCTTGTAGACTTGGATTAAAAATCTTTCAGGCACTATTTAAGAAGCAGACAGCTGTTGTCACTAGGTGGCATCCTTATGCTAGAAAATAACACAAAGGAATTAAACTGCTCAAGGAAAGGGAAATAAATTGCTTCCAGTTGAAGGCTAATCTGAGTGGAGGCTTCAGTGACACAGCTTCCTGCACCTTAATCAAAATAAACATGATTGATACATCCAAATAATGTCTGCTGGCTTTTATAAAAGATTATAGCAGAAATCAAGAATTTTGTTCTCAGGTCTACCTGAAGGTGTAAATTTTGCTTCTTTTAAGAGAGACATATAAATTGAATGGTGCCATAATTGTGAATGATTATTCTGAAAAGGTAATAGTTTTTCAGCTGGGGCTGGTTCAAACTGCTGAACTGCAGCTGACCACAGTTTTGCCTTAGGCTTCATCATATACAGAAGGGCTATTGCCCTGGAAAATACATGGTCAAGATTTAGTGTAACATATTGGCAAGTGAAGTAAAATGCAAGTATAAATTGCAGCAGCTGCAGAAGTTAATATTGCCCAAAACTAATAGAAAACTTTATTTTTTAAACAGCACAGAGCTGCTTAAACTGTAGAATTTGCCAGTGTCTTTATAACTATTTGCTTCAAACAATCTTCACAACCCTAATTAAGGAGTTACATTAGTCATGTATCCCCCTTTAGGAGTTCTGTTGGAAAAATATATCAGACTGGCTGGTATTCTTCTCAGTTTAGGTGATGTGTAATGCAAAACAGAACATTTTATCTTTTCAGAGCTATAATGAATCTTGGAAAATGCATCAGTGCAGGGTAAATGATTCATCACGTATTGCCAATGATCA
The DNA here is from genome assembly GCA_026413545.1 of Cichladusa arquata. Taxonomy (NCBI): domain Eukaryota; kingdom Metazoa; phylum Chordata; class Aves; order Passeriformes; family Muscicapidae; genus Cichladusa; species Cichladusa arquata. Next base: position 8,698,357 of record JAOTQP010000870.1, on the reverse strand, counting down.
GGATTGGCATCTGTGAGTCCAGATGTTCTGAAGTTCGAATATGAAGTCTATTCCTTCTGTTTGACATAGGTGTAAAATGTTGTTGTAAATAACTAACCTGCTGGTATGGCATGATACCATATACTGAAGAAAGTATGACTGATTGTACCTGTGAGATCCTGAGTGGAGAAAATGGAATTTCCAGTCCTGGATAGATATTGTTCCATGAAAGATATTTTACAGATAGAGAAAATCAATCTGATTTTTGCACTGTGCTGTTACTAAACTAAATATAAATATCGTGTATGAGCAGACAGGTCACTTCACCTAAAAACAACAACGGGACAGTACTGACAAATGTGACTGCTAAATATCTCAGCACAAAAACATTCAAGATAATTCCAAGATATTTTGCACTCTTGACACTAAGAGGATCTTCCTTGTCCTGTTCAATAGCCTTTGGTATAAATGTAGGTTACAAATTTTGAACACTGCTAGGTTTTTACAGGTGCTGACCAATTCCAGATTAAGAGATAAACTAAGATTGAGGCTTGAAGAATTCTGGAAAGATTTCTACTTTTTTCTTCTCCCTTGAAAAACGACCATCACATATCAATTCAATCCTGTCTTGGTTGCAGGGTGTCATACTGCTGCACACCACACTGACTAACCTCTACTTTCCAGTGAAAATCAGCTGAGTAACTTCAGAGACCTTCCCTACTCCTCTCTTCTTCCAGTCTAATCTCAGCTTCATGTTAAATGGCTAAAATTTAAGTGGGTTTTTTATCAGGTTAATAGCCTAGTTAATAATTTTCTAAAAAGAACAAAAAGTTTCTTCTTTCCTTCTTTAAGCAAACAAAAAACTCAAAGACCAGTTCTAGCTCAAGTGATACACGCATATTTTTTAGCTAGCACTTTTTCATCTTTTAGCCAGCATCTTTTCAAGCTAACAAATGCATCAAGATTTAATGGTGACTATTTAAAAATATCTTTATTTTGCCTTTTTATTCAAAGCAAAATATTAACAAATTAAAATACAAACTATTTTGTTGTATATCCTTCAAAATTCCTAGGTGACAACCCCAAAGGAAAACAGATTGAAGCATTTAAATTAAATTACTCATGCAAAAGATTTCCATAAATAGGCTGCTACCATCTTAAAGGTGGCATGTTTTGTGTACCTGCATCAAATTGGGAGGTAATTATTCAAGTTGGAGGCTATTATTCATCAGCTATTGGAAGCTATTATTCATCAGTAGTCTTTTTTGTGTAATATGGAAAATTTATTTTATTAATAAAATGTTAGAAGGTAATGAGTAGAACATAAACTGCACCTTTCATGCATTTCTTTGACTGTCAGTCAGTTATTACTCACATGACAGCTAAAATCAGAAGATTAATTCACATTTAAAAAATTATACTTTTTTGGTAGTATGAAAACTGCAAATTAAAAAACCCTATTGTTTAACCGGTAAACTAATACCTCTGTATATTTGTATTTTCCATCTATCACTCAAATATTTTGTCTTTTGTTTTGAGAAAAAATGCATTTTTTGTCTGCCCTAAAAGAAAAGACACAAATAGCTAACTTTTAAAATGTAAAAGCAGAAAATACTTTTGGAATGGATTCCCTGGATATTAACCTATTCAGATGTAATTTAGGTTTTTCTGCACTTGCTTCTGATATATTGCAGGTAAGAATACATGGACATAAACTAATTTCTCAGCTAGTGTGGTCTAAGTTAATCAGTGTGCAAGATCTGGTATCAAAAACAGTTTTGGCTATTGAAAGCAGATGGGGGAGTTCATTAGGAATAAAAGTCCGAAAGTTTTATATACCGTTGAGCTAAACATAAACATTTTATTCAACCTGTCTGCCATCCAACTTCCATTCTGTTTCCTGGTGCTGGCAATAAATTAATTGGCTGTTCATATACTGAGTAATTCATCACAAGCTACTTCACTAGTGGGTCAGATAACCTATAATAACGCTGACAAAAGCACAGATATTTCATTTTAAAGCCAAGTCACGAACTGCTGTTTTCTTGGAGTGGGTGTTTTAACTCTTGTGTTGAAATACATAAAGAGATGCTGAACAAGGGATTATCTTTCTTCCTAAATTCATCCAGTTAAATCTGGTCCTAATTGGTTATGGTGCAAATGATCTTTCAATATCAGGATTTTAAAAGTTTTTAAAGCTTTATGAGAAGTGTGTAAAAAAACAAAAAAGCCTAATCCTCACTGTTAGTCAATGGCCACACTGGTGTAGGTGCTGTGTTAATGTGAGGGGCAGAGGTGGGAGAAGGCTTTGAGTATTTTCCTTAGGAGGAAGAAGGTGCTGGGGTGTGCTTTTTAAGGACATGCACGTGGCTGAACCTGCATCAGAGAGTGAGACAGCTCTGGGGTGCAGCCTCCAGGATCATGCTGGCTTCATACCAGGAGCAGATTTCACTTTCTAAGAACATTGAAGTGCATGAAGAAGAACTGAACTTCCAAGCCTTGGAGGAAGGACTGGAATATCAGTCCTGGAGGGTACATGGTGTAGTTTGTATCTCCTGATGGGGTAATGTCCATCATGAACTCAGTGCTTGTCTGAACGAAGGAGCATCCCTTCCTTCCCAGTGCATTTGGCATTAGAAGTCTGTCTCATTCTCAAATGCCAATTAAAAGATTATTATTCACTGTGTTTGCATCTACGTCTTCCAAACTTTTCAACTGGCTACCTGCAGTATAGGACATGCATACTGGAGTCTAAGGTGCAGCATTTTATTCTGTGAACTGTGTGACTCTGGGTAGTAGAAGTTGGTAGAATAAAATAGAATAAATGGAAATTCAAACTTCCTTAAGATAGTCTTCTTAAGCGTTGGAAGTGCTTAACTCCAATAGTTAAAAATATGAAATAATAAATTAAATAATAAGATCTTGGAAGAATTTTATTATGCTTTTAAAATATCATTACATGATAACTTGAAATTACAGAATTTCCTAATGGATAGCTAGAAAAACAGCCTCTAAATACTTTGCTAATTTTGATGAAGTGGTGAAAGTCTGTATTTTGGTGTATCAGTGATCTGATAAAAATATTATTTTCTCCTGTTAATCATGCTACATTACAGAATTTTTATCTTTGTCAGATTTATTTTATAAGTCTTTGTCAATGGACCTCCAAGACTCTAATCAACCTTTATCAGGGAAGGGCTTATTTAATTGTTTTCTCCTTCAGATAAAAATACGAGGATCTATAGGACCTCCCATATTTCAGGCAAACTCTTAAAGTTTAGTGAGACAATCTGGCTTCCATTTGAGCAAATAAAATTCACATTGATCTCACAGTAGGAACATGATCAGGTTAATTTATTTACTTAGTTCTGTCTGAGGAAAGGTTGAGAGTGACTTAAAGATTAGACCGTGAGGTTTCAGGCCTACAGCAATTCCATGAGTCTTTGTTCCCAGGCTAAGCTGAGACTGGAATCTGTCAAAAACTGTAGAAACAATTTAGAAATTAAAGTGAGATAAAAGCGTGACAGTCTGTACTTCATGGATTTTGGAGGGTCAGGTATGTTTTTCTTATTCTTCTACGACCTCTTTACCCACTAACTCTTAAGAATTACAGCTTAATTTTACCTTTTTAAATTTAAAATTAAGAATATTTTTATGAATTGCTGCAATGTGAAAAATTTATCATTACTGCTGAAGATTCTTCTTTTAATTAATTTGTTAATGTAAAGGAACAAATAAACCTAGTATATTAAAATACAAATGCCACTCATGACCAGTACTTCATCACCACCATGGATGAGCCATACCATTGTTGTTAACCATCAGAGAATTTAGTTGTCTGATTTTAAGATGCAGAGACAAATGTAAATATCAAAAGGGGCCTAGAATCCTTTTTTTTTAAATCCCTGAACAATAGAAAATGTATTTAATCTTTAGCTTCTTTTTCTAGCTCTTTCCTTTAATCTATATCTCTTTTGAATGCTCAGTTTTTGTTTATGTTTTCTAAACCCAGAAATCACTGTGCTACTCCCTAACTCCATCTAGCTTTTACCATTTACCTGCTGCTCCAGGGTATTTTTAGTCAATGCACAGTTAGTCAACAGTGCCAAGACTGTCTTTGCTTCATCTCACAAAATGTTTTAAGAAAACATTTTTGAGGAAAGCCCATATGGTTTGCTATATCACAACTTCAAAGATCCCAGTCCTATAGTGATACACTTCCCAGCAAGGCACAGAGAAGCACTATCTCAGCACAGCTTCCTGGCATGGCAGGACTTAGACTGAATTCTACTTTTATATCTTTTGAGTATAGGATCAACTCTTCAAGCAGAGAACCACCAGTTTGCAATAGTTTTGTTAGAAGGCAGCATTGAAATAAAGAAAATTTCATGTCAAAAATAGTAATTTATATAATCAATAAAGCTTGATATAAAAACATTTACATTCACATTTTTACAGGGTGCTTGTTGCTCAGATTCATCTCGGTAGATGAAAAAGAAAGTGGTGTAAATGACTAAGCTAGTCATGCTTCTTTGCTTTTAAGGAAAGCAGGAAATGATTATTTCCATAATTACACAACAATCAATTACCTTCAGGATGGCACATGTCATTCAACATTTCACTTCAGTGAGACACCCTTGCTGTGGTTAATGCTTCCTGGAATGTAATAATAATGTGGGCAGCACCACGAGGATTAAGCCTGACATGTGGAAGATTGCAATGGAAGGCTGACAACACTTTGGTGTGCTGAAGAAAGAGACTCAGAATGACAGATTGACAGGACTGTGAAGCTTGTGGCATAAAGATCATTACCAATTAAGATGGAGGTGAAGGAAGAACTGGGGTCAAAAGGGCACCTGCCTCGTCCTCTCTCAAATTTGTGCGATTCCAGTTGAAATAGATGATCCTTTAAAAAAAAAAAAAAAAAAGACAGAGAACACCATCAACCCTACAGGCAAAGAAACACAGTCCTTCGAGACAAACTTTAAATTTGTTATAGCTTTGTAGAGGATTGACTTCATTAGGGAGAAAACACAATTATGGTTGCTCACTGATGTACTAGTAAAAATTCTCTGGGTTTCTACAAATCACCTTTGTGTGTGCTCTGCCCAAAAAGAATAAAAAAAATGCACTAAAATTTCACTTATTTCATTTCTGTGGGAGTAGGGAGGAAAGATTCCTCTATCTTTTCTCCAAATTATCTAAACATTAAATAGATTTCTCACCATGGAATGTGTTTTCCCCTTCAAACAATTTTTTCCCCCAGTAGATGTTAAATATATCAGACGGTGTTATCTTCTCTTCATAGCTTTGAGATGTTTATATATCTTCTTCATAGAAGTATGTTTAGGAATGAATCCCCAGTTATGGTTTTCAGAGCAGATGTGATTTCTTCAGTGGATTTAACAGAATATCAGTATAAAAAAATATTGGCAACTTGGTTTAATTTGTCTATATAAGGCTGTAAAGACTGAGAAAGAATTTACAATTTAAATTTTCATTTGCAATGGTACGTTTGTCTCAGCTTTCACAGAAAAGACCATTAATGTCTGATTAAAATATCAAGTGAGAGCACAATATTTTTAATTTAGATATTAACAGAAGAGCATGCCACAAAACACAGAGATGGGGGAGAATAAAAGGGCAAATAGATAGAAAGCTATGAAAGCTTGATAAAAAATATGCCACACAGCCATCAAATGTGTGACTAGCAAATATTTTGGTAATTTAGTAGTTCGAGTTCTGTGTAGAGTTTTACTCAAAAGTGCACTGAAATGCAGATTATATCAATATATGGGATAAAAGTATCCCTGTTACTATCTATCTATCTATTATTATTATAATCTGTTCATTAGAGTTTCATGTTCCTAATATATGAGGCAAATATTTTGTGAGGCATAAACTTACATACAACAGGAAACCAAATCCTGCAGAATTTTGAGAAGGACTTGCCTCAGTCTCTCCCTTACAGAACACATTATCAAAAATGTCCAAGGGACTTTTTAGTCATAAAAATCAGATTTTATTATACTTTTCACATATATATTAGACTAAATACTCACACAGAAAAAAGCTTGATAACCTGTAACACACAAAATTCTCAAGTGAGTGCAATTGCCCCAGAAACTAATATTTTCTTCAGGTAGTTCATGACAGTTATGGTTTCCTGCAAAAAAACTCAGCCTAAAAACAGAAAGGCCAAAGATGCAGAAGGTGGAAAACTGGAAAGATAAAAACAATAAGAATGTTAATAAAATAATACTTTAAAAAGAAAGAAAGAAAAAAAGATATAAGGAAAATGAAAAGTTGCAGAGCTCTTAGTTCCCACTAAGTGACAAATAATTGAATCTTTATGTGCATTTACTTTAAAACAGTTAATCTTGAATTTGTCATAAGCTCCTTGGCTTCAAAGCATTATTCACACCTTAATCCCCAGATCAGACAAGCTGATGTACCTGTCTTCCATTCTCAACTGTCTAAATCATACATGTCATTTTGCTGCAAGTTCTGGTCAAAAAGAAATATTCCCAGTTAGAGAGCTTCTATAAAAAATGGGATGCACCTCAAAATGCAGTTCTGCAAAAAGAGGACTTCTGCTTCATGTCTACTAGCACTGAAAAAGTTGTAAAATACAAGAAAATGAAATAAAATGAAATGAAATAAAATAAATAAAATAAGGGAAAAAACATACAAATTTTAGGTAATGGACCTAAAATTCAAGAGGTAACAAAGTGTTCATAATCTCACCTCTCCAGAATATCCTTTGTGGGCCTAACCCTGGTATATTAGTGCCTGGTTGTTAAAGCTGATGTAGCAGAAAATAACTGTCTTGGGTAGAGACTGATGGTGCAGGAATATTGTTTTATGCTGTATCAGCAACAGCTTCACATCAGTGGTAAGTATTTCCCCTCTGCTGTTGGGTAAATGTCAAACAATGAAGAAATATTTCCCTGTGTGTGGAAATCTCAGTCCCATTTCATACTTTTCAAACATCACATACCATGTATTTTTCAAAACCAAATACTGTAACATTTTGAGTCAACAGTGGATAAAAAAGATTGAAGTGTACTGAGGAAGGAAAAGAAAAACTCCCTGAAATAATGAAAAAGTACTTGGTAGTCATAATGGCATAAAATTTGATGTAAAGGAATTATTTCTAAAAACCATCTGAAGTTATGTATTCTCTAGTTAGGTACTCAAAATAAAGTTACTCATGAAAAATTTTCTCCTGTGGGACCTCAACTAAACTATTTGTGTCAGTGAATTGGTTCAATAAAGATTTAGAAGTAAGTGGAGAGACAAACCAAGAGTTAAAAACTGATAGATTATTCTGGTCTCTGTGCTTTCTCTTTACTTTTTCACACCAAGGGGAAAAAAAAAAAAAAAAAAAAAAAAAAAAAAGAGCCCATGCAAGGAAGAAGTAGTAAGTTAAAGTTAAAGTAATAGATTAAAACTGATTGCAGAAAAAAACATGCTCAGGTGAAGTGATTGTGTTTAGGAATAACAGTGTTTTGAAACCATACTTGAAGAAGTTGTATTATCCATACTTGCAAGTTTATCATTTCTGGCTTGCATTCTGTCCTTCATAGGGAATAGAAACTGAAAGTTCTTCTGCTTTTGGAGGAGACATGATCCCACCAGGTCATCATAAAACACATTTCATATTTTGGTCTTCCCCTGATAAAATGCCACTGGCACTCACAGCAGGGAGATGTGGCCAGTAGGAGAGTCTTCTGGATGATGTGGAAGGACTTTCCATCACTATACACAAGATTGCACCAGCACAATGAAAAAGCTACTAATAATTTCCCTGAGAACCAGAATTAAATCAATTAAATCAATGGTAAAGACAAACCCATCTCTTTTAACATTCATAACATGAATGTGTTTAAAACAGCTAACTATATGACTGTGGAATGAAAATGCTAAACAATATGCTTAGTATCCTTTCATTGTCTGGAATTCATGAACAAGGATTGTAGCTTAAATATATGATCTAGTGTTAACACTGGGGGTAGACAAAAAATTGGATTTCAGTGCAGTTTGGTGGAATTTTTAAGAGGAGGTCATTAGTTTTGATACAAAGCAGGATGTGTATTTCATAAATGCTTGCAGACACATGAAAAGTTGCTGAAAATGTAAGCAATGACTCCTCCAAGAGAGATTTTCCACCTTCAGCTTTTAGGACAGCATGCCAAATTCCATGGTTGCAATAAGTTATTCCTATCACTGGGACAAGTAACTGAAGTTCAGGTGTAAGATGTGTCAGCTTCCATGGAGTGCCAGTTTAAATGAAATAAGTGTTACACATTAATAATCAGCTTTGAAGGCTAATTCCATAATTCTAACCCTCCTTGCAGTTTTTGACATGGAAATCCCTTGAGAAATGTCAGAGTAAAACTGACAGTTTCCTCACAGATTATACAGCCCATCAATTCAACATCACAATTTATTTTATGGGCATTTTTCAGTGGTTAGGGTAAAAACTACACAAAAGCACATATGGAGGGCTGGGAGTGGAATTACGTGTTTCTACATGTAGCTTGGGAAAAGAAATGTGCTTCTGGGTTTGATTTATGATACCAGTGACTCAGGAAACATAATACACTTTCAACTATTATTAAAATAATAACGTTCTTTCAAAGAAATATAAGATATTTTCAAAGCATCAAGCATTTTGCCATTAACTCAATATGAATTGATAATTTTAGACAATAAAGAATAATGTAGGCTATAAACAATAATGAAAGAAAAGGTCAATCAGAGGCATTAAAATTTAAAGACTGAATTTAACTTTTGTTGCAGAAAATTACTTTCACTAATGCCAAGTGCTGCTTTGCTCTGGGTCAAGACAACACTTATGTATGTGATTAATTTAAAACAGATGCTTACTTCCATTCCTGTTCAGCAAAGTACCTAAGCCTATTCTGAACATTAATACAATAGCTCTATCTTTTCACTAAACCAGGGACTTAAAAACACAGAGGTTTTACTTGTGTTTTCCCAGTATATTATTTTTATGAGGAAAAAATAATTTGATTTTCTGTAAGAATTTGTGATGTTTTGGTTATTTCAATTTAAATTGTATTACTTTTCACATAACAAAAGAAGTAAAACATATAATACTGGCATTTTTTAAAGGAGATTGAAGCCATTTCATAACCTTTAATTACACCCTTAACTGCGTATGCATTTGTTGCAACAGTACTGACATGGTCTGCCCTCAAGAAGGCCTATGCATTTTTGTGGTTGGTAGTTTTTTTTGTGTTTTATTTTTTTCTGGTGTGTGATATGTTTTCATCTGTTTTTTGTTTGTTTTTTTTTTTTTCCTAACAAGTCCATATTGTTTATTTTGCTGGATATTAAATCATATTTAGAGTACAGTGGGGAAAATCTGTGCAGATTTTTGTAAGTATATTTTTAAACACTAGCTATACTATTCACTACTGCTCCAAAGCACTGGACAAAATTCTTTCTCAGCTTTAATGATCTCATAGTTTTTCAACTGAGAGTAAGAAAGATTTTAGCTCTTTTTGAATTAGATTTCTAGGGATCATGTAATTTATACTTTTTTAAAGAGAACTAGAAAAAGGAGGGTTCATATGCAAAGTGAATTGAGAGGGAAAGCATAAAATAGAGATGCACTGCTTGTGCTAAGCTATGAGAAATGTTATTTTAAAATTAATAAAGCCACATGGTGCTAGTGTCATATATGTTGCATACTTTTTTATATTCAAGTTATTCTTAAACCATCAAAAATGGGAGTGTACATTGTACTTTTTGTCATGATCAAGAAATTTCTATGCATTCATTCAGTATTCAATCACTAACATGAGAAAAAAATCCGGTTACAACAGTGAGATGCTTTAAAAACCTCATCCTGATTTCCATTCTCTTTCATACTATAATGGTTTTATACAAATTTACATATAAATTTACTGTTTCTGCAAATATTCGCTTGTTCTTTATATTCTCAAATTTTTTTTCACTTCTTTTCTCTTTTATACATATCTTTACATTTTTATTTCAACATAGAAAGACACACTGAATACACTGTGCAGAGGCTTCTTTTAGGAAGGATGAACCTTGGCTTCCCCATAAAAAAAAAGCTGAAAAATCACAGAACATGTCTGTAAATCAGCAGAAAATATAATTCAAATATAAGTCTCCAAAATGAACATTCAACTCCATGACCTGCCTTAATCTGTGCACTTGCCTCATCAAGAAGGCACGTGGTAAAAGAGATCTACAGGAAAATAATTTGTCCTTGTATAACAGCAGAGAAAAACCTACTGGGTCAGGCCTGAAATAGTGTCTCATATTATTTAGCCCTTTGTGTTTACGCAGACTAAATTCTGTTACTTAGAAAAATGTGCATTAGCATTATCTGATAAATATAGTCCCAAACATTAGCTAGGTGTCTAATTGCTGCAAAGCCAACTAATTCATAGAAAAAATAAAATCTTGAGCAAGTGGAATATAATTGAGTTTATATAAAGGAACCTGTGCTCCAAACACTTACAATAATACTAATAAGTTCCTATTGTAACACACTGCCCTATTTAAGTCATCATAAAACAGGCATGTAGGTATATTGGTGAGCAAGACAAGGATGCTCCAACAAGAAAATAACTTTTTTTTTTATTTTTAATTTTTAATTTTTTTTTTTTATTTTTATTTTTAAATTACTTTTCATGTAATACCTTCTTTAAATAATCCATATATTAACTTTCAAAAGGATCTAAGCACTGGCAAAAAATCTCTTCTTGTTGTCAGAGGATTACTAACTTAAAAGTATACCTTCAGCATTCACTCAACTTTATTTTCCATGCCAAATGGGGATACAATATTAGGAATAGAGTCCTCAAAAACTGTCTGCAATAGTCAGGTCTCTGCTATTTGACATAATTAAGATTATTTGGGAGGCAGTATTTCTTCTGAGGATCTGTTTTCAATCCTCTTTACTATCCAGTGACATACTGAAAAGATCGATCGCCCTATGGGATGAGAGTGCATAAAATATTATAGACATTAAATCCTCCCTAAAAATTCAGATGCATTTTTCAGGCCTGTGCATTTTATTCCACAGTTAAATGATTAAGACACATTGGGCTACAATCTGAGAATGTGTTTAAAATCTGGAGCTATGTCAGACTGCTGTCTGAGTTTGCGAAAGGATTAGCAATTTGTGACTTGTGTCAAAATATCTGGCCTAAAGTGACAGAAATAATATATTTTCCTGACTTAATGAATGTGAAAAAATCTGGCAAAAGGAAAAAAAAAAGACCCCACCACACTGCACACAGAAATCAGACTCATTTATCCTTAGCAGCTCACAGTATTTCAGTAGCAGCGATTGCACTGGTCAGAATTTTAGAAGGGACACCTTTGTGCCAGCTTGAACTAATCATATAAACTCATTAGGGTTCTTATGGCAAAGAATAGAGCCAGTAGAAATTTTGATTATATTGCACTAATGTGATAGTTAACATGTATGGAAGTTTCAGGGACCATGTAAAGGCTCTCTAGAATTAAAATGCATGAGTAGCTGTGTATGGTGATATAGTCTTATAACCAAGAGGAAGAGAAGGTAAAGATAGGCCACAAATGTGACACAGAAGTGAAGGGATTTCTGTGGGGAGGTGCAGAGTCTTTACACAGAGCCTCACTAACCAAGGCTTCTCCTCTTCCATGATTTTGACAGGCTAAACTTGCTGAGATTGTGAGAGTTATGTCAGAGCAAATACCAAATAAAACCCTCTCTAATGATCCAACGATTGCATGATTGCATGATCATAACAACTGGGGACAAAGGTCATGAACAAATTTTTAAAAAGGAAGGATGCAGCTCTAAGGTTTGAGCTTCCATCTAGGCTTTGGTGATGAAAGGAAGAGATGCATTGGGCATGAAAAGAACAGCAACATTAAACTGGGACTGGATTTCAGAAGGACTCAGATCTGTCTGTCTCCATGGTGTGGAGCCTTAGACAGCCAACCGCCCTTTTGGAGAGCTTCAGCTGGGGATGTCTAAATTGACCATTCTGGAAAAAAAGGATAGAAGAGTGGATCCATTGGCTCCTGATGACACAGATGAACTGCTAGCAACACTTCTTTTTACTTTTATATCTAATATAACTTTTCTATACAGATATTAGTCAAATTAGAGAAATATCAGTCATATATCATAGCAGGATTATACAATATTAAAAGTGCATTTGCATATAATGCAAAAATATTAGCTAAACATTTTTTCCTGGTTTTATGATGACTAATATCTCATTGATTATTAAGTCTATTTTTCAAACAATGATATAGACTTCACCAGGTGCTATCACTTAGAAAAATACCTTCTCTCATAAGTAAATGTGGCAGAATCTAAAAATCATTATAATGAGAGCTGGAATATTTCAGTTACCCCCATCAAATTACCACACAGGTGGAGGATTTCTTTCTCTATGGGATAACACTATTATTCCTCTGTGTGGACTCATTCTCCCTGGACCATCTGTGTTTAATCTTGCAAAGGGCAGGTCTAATACGATGGAAAATGCATTTCATATGGCTGATCAATTCACACACTCTACCAATCTCCCAAATTGAACTTACGCTTCACGTATGGCCAGATTTAGACAATATTCAAAAGTAATGAATGCCATTCACCTCATTTTATGGATGGAGAGCACTGTCAAAAAAACCTGTTGTCTGTTATAAATGTAAGAATGACTGATAAGAGCAATTGTGCTGTTACAGAATACTTGACTTTCTCCAGAGCATTTCACTAAGTACATAGGTATAAACAATGTGCATTGTAGAATTGTTAAGAAATACAAACAGTTGACATATATCAAAGTACAGTTCTTATGAAGTATCACTGATGAATTCTCTTTTACTGAAGTTTTCCCGAAATTTTATTTTTGCTATGGAGATGATTTTTTAACTTAGTAGTGATTTAAACAATCATATGATTTCTTTCCTAGTAAAGTTTACAAAAGTAATGAGGAGGCAAAAATAAGAAAGAGAAAAGGTTAATGAGAGCTCAGGTTATGGAATGTTTGGAATACTGAGTTAAAGGTCAGAAGCTTGCTAACTAGATTTTAATATAACCATATCTAAAGTGTTGCATCTTGGAATAGGGAACAGAGTTTGTTTCTGAACTACATCAGAACACCCTGGAAGACGGAAGTTCAGATCCTTCTTCAGACTGCTTTCATGCCTCATTCAGGGTCCTGGATATCCCAGATGCCTTGTTAAAGCTGACACTGTCAGGCAACACCAGCAATCTCTTCATTCACCTTGTTACACAAGACTGATAATTAGGTGCCTCAGCAAAGCATGTAAACTGGGATAACTCTGTGCTCCAAGTGAAGAACTTTGGGTCAAGTGCAAACAGCTAAAAAGAGATTTCTCGTTGAGATGCCATGCCAAGAAATCAGCACTTGAGTCCATGAAAGAGGAATCTCAAACAGAGGTGGGGCAGTGACCTTGCCTCTACACACACCATGGAAAAGCATGTGTGATTCTAGTGTCTGCACTTCCAGAAGATGTGGAAATACTGCAGAGAGTTCACAGGAAGGACACAAATAAGATTGAGGAATCCTGGTGATAGGAGGTTTAAGGAGCTATATTTATTCAGCTTATCAAAAAAAGTGAAGAGGTGGCTTGATCTTTGTGCATAGGTACTTACATGAGGAAAAGATGTGGAAAAGATAGTGGGAGACTTTTCAACTTTGCTATCAAAGGCATATCAAGGTTAAATGACAGGAAGCTGAAGTTAGAAAAATTTAACCTTGAATAAGTGGCTATTTCCTAACACTAAAAGTAATTAAATATTAGAACAGCTAATATTTAGGTCAGAAAAATAGTGGTGTTACCCCTTTTTCCCTTTTGCAGCACAGCACCTTTGTTGTTTGCTGTGACCATACATGTTGTCTTCACCTAATATAATTTTCTCTCCGAGTTAGGTACCATTTTAACCTCTTTTGAAATGTATGCATATTCAACTTCCACAACATGAAATGCTTTAATCTAAATGAAGTGTGGGGTGTATGGATGTTTTGGAGCAATTTGGCAGTCTGTGGTGTGGGCATGCTGACCAGAGGATGTAAAAGAACCACTCTGGTAAAAGATTTTATGACACGTTGCCCATTTGGCAGAACTTCATATATATTTAGTGGATGTTGCTCCAAATGGCAGCTTTGCACCCAGGCAGAAGGACATTGCGTCTCCAAGAAAATATTTTCAGGGCAAGAATTTGTCACACATTCTATCTAATGAAAAACTGACCAACACCCACTTCTATTTGGTCAGTGAAACCAGATGTTACTCCTCCTTAATCCTCTGAAAACAGTGTGGAGATGAGGTAATAGGAGCAAGCATTGGAGAGAGAGCAACTTGGCAGGTCATTGCTTGCTTTGATTATAACAATACGTCAGAAGCAACTTTATTATCGTAAAATAATAGACATGGATATGTCTACACTTTTGCTTCTCCACAAAGCTGGAAGAATGATGACACTACCACATGTTGGTCAACAGCTGAAGAATTATGTCAAGTCAAAGCTAAGCCGAGATGACTGGCACATTCTCTCAAGACTTGCATGTGAATTCACTCTAGTTTGTTGAAGCAAGAGCTGAGGAGCTCATGCTACCTACATTTGGTTGGTGTAGAGGGGTAAACAGAAAGCTTATTGCGCAATTGAACCTTGTCTTGGTTTTGCACTGAATCACAGAATGTATAGCAAAAGAAGTGTCCTTCCCACACTCAACAAAATATTAAAGGCAATATAGATTAGAAAGTTACAACTTGACTGAACTGCTTTCCAAGCAAAAAAACCCACACCTGCTCCAAGTCCTGTCTAGCTGAACTAAAGACAGAATTTAGAGCTAGTCTTCCTTGATAAGCAGAATCTCACTTGGCTAATTGAGGAACAAATAACATAATAAGAAATACATGAGATTAGGAACACCTAGAGGAGAATCCAAAAAACCACCCATGCATTCTGTGGAAAGGGTGGCTTTATCCATCAGCCCTCCGAAGTGGAGAAATACAGCTGTAGGCAGTTTACTGAGTTAAATGAGGCACTGAAAATGGCACCCTGCCAACTCCATGTACATATTAAAAATTTACAGTGTGTTCTGGAGGAAAAACTCTTCATGCACTGTTCTTTCCCATAAATTTAATTCCCAAAACAGGTTTTGTCATGCAGAGATGCCTTCCTCTCCAGGAATCAGCTCTATCTTGTCCCCATGCAGCTTGCAAAAACTTGGGATATTGTTTCTGCATATTGTTTTCTTTTGGAATTTCTACTAATTTTGCAGGACCTATGGAGGCAGAGTAATTTTTTAGTACTTGATGAAACTCCCACGTGGTCTTGTTAAAGGTGCTTTGTGAGTTAGTGAATAAGGCGCTCTGGATCATTGGAAGGCCTCCAGAGCACCCCTACTACCTGTCACTCTACTAATAGATAGCTCATTAAGATGAAATCCTTACCTGACTGGAGATAGATCCTTTGATTTATCTAAGGGTCATTAAAACCCACCCAGGGTATTTTGAGCTATACAGAACAGTGTCAGAGTACTCTTTTACTAGCAGCTAAATGTGGCAAAACACAGACTGAGACAGAAAGCACTTCTTTCAACACTTGTCACCTGCTGCCAAAACTGGGAAGTTTATAAAAATGCAAAAGGAAGACACTAAACGCAGGTGCTTCCTCCCTTCTTTGCCCCACCCTGCCTTGGTGGCATTAAAGTCAACAAAAAAGAAAAATGTCAATTTGGTGAGAATCAAAGCAAAATAAGATTTTTTCCCTGAACTTTTCTTCATCTTCTATATCAGGTTTGAAGACTTATCTCAGATTTTCTCTCACAGAGTACATGGGAAGGATGCATATGTATTTCCTCATGAGAAATTTGGGGTGCAGGGTCTCTGACTCGTTTTCTTTAGGAAAAAAAATGTTTATTTTACTGAACTTGCTTTCATTTCTGGATACAAAAAACCCATGGAAGAACTCAGTCTTTTCTGACCTGCACTGATTTTTGTCATTTGGAAGCATTTCATGAAGTCGGAGATAATGAACCCACTTACTGGCTGGCATTTAACTTGCTAATGTTTTCTTGGACAAGACTTTATAATATGTTCTGTTGTAAACACCAGTAGTTGTTCTATCCGCAAAGTCAGAATTTCTGTTTTTCCTAATTTGTAACTTATTTCTAAATGGCAGAAAAACATCGGGTATTTTGCTGAAATGTTTAAATTTGGAAAAGCAACACTAATCAGAGTCAAAGTAATTAGAAACAGAAAAAGATAAAGAGCTGTTATCAGTGACTATACTTATATATTTTTAGAATTATTATAACTGACAACAGCTTTATGGAACTGAACAGCCTGGAATTCCAAAGTGAAATCCACCAATAACCAAACCAATATTAGAATCAAATGCAGTAAACCATTTTATATTTAATCTTTCAAATTGATATATAGTGTATAATAGAATTTATAAGTAATTTGATTTAGAAAAATATATTTGGTTATACTCTGGTGGTACAGCACAAGTTTGATGTAGAATTAAATAAAACTAATATTTATTTCTTCTCGGTTTATATGATCAACATATTAAGACAAAATGCATGGTGTAATTAAATACCTATAACCATGGAAAGCACGAAAGAAGCTGTAATGTATCATAGCACAACGTGCACGTGAAAGGTTTCAAAGCACATTTCAATCACTACATAGTAGGATTAATATCTTCTGCAGAGGCTGGTTGGGGAATGGACATTACTGTTGTGTTTTTCAAGAACATCAGACATTCTGTTTTAAGGCAGTTCCAAGGTATAATGATCTTCTAATGAAGCAATCAAATTCTGACTATTTTTGGAAATCTCCTTTTGGCTTCATGATTTGTAGAAAAGAGCTCAGTGTTCTGCAAGACACAGCTCAAACCTGGTTTTGATATGAAAAGATGAATTTGTGGTTGCATAAGTATGTAAGATTTTATACAGGAGGCAGAATGCTCCTTTTCACAAACTGTACTGCACCTCACAAAGCCCTGCTAAATCAGGGCCATACAGTCTGCTTGTGGTCAGGGCTTTGGGGAATTTTCACTGTTCCAAGGAAAACCAGCAATGCTTCATTTTCTTACCAAAAGGCTATTCAGAAATGGATGATTATGCAAACTTTTGTTGGAAGCCAACAACAAAATAAATGTCCCTGCAACATGGGACCAGAGCCTTAACTGGATGTTAGGTTCCAACACGTTCCTCTTTGTCCTGCTCAGTAAATAGGAAGAGGCAATGTTGCACAAGATGCAGTCCTGATATTCTGTCATGTGCTTAAATTCCTCTCTAAAATAATCTCTAATTTACTTTTATGTACCATTAATAACTTAAGAACCCTGCAGTTTTTACTGAGAAGGTCACAGCCTCCATACTCCATCAGCTCAGGGAGCACTATTGAAAATTCTAGTTAAGGTCTCTGACCACAGAGCAAGTATTTTTCTATGCTGATACAGCTGATTCATAGTTCCATATGGAAGTATGCATCTACCTTCATATGCTGCCTTATTTATGTACAGAAGTTTGTCATAAAGGGCTCCCTACTTTCCTACATCCCACCCCTTACACCTCAACATGTCTGAGAAGTGCCATTGTTCAAATACATATGACCCTCAAACATACCTTATGCTACTCAGATATGAGTAGGTGTAAAGAGGCATGTAGTTATATTTGAAATATTTTAAATACTGTTTCATTTGCTACTGTCCTTTCCATGACAGACAGAGAGTGAGAAAATGGCCAGAGAGATGAGGTGGAAAAAATAGGGGACAGTAATTGGATGTTTTTGGAAAAGGATACTCTGACACCAGATAGATCAGCAGAGACTGAATTACAGTTTTCTGCAGAAGGATCTTGTCCTTTCATTTCCTGCAGTTACACCATGTCCTTATCACTCAAAGAAAGCAAGATTACAATTTGCCCGCTCAACCACATATCATATGTTATTTTTAACCTACCATATAAATGGCAACTGTCTTTTTTAATCCTGATGGTCAGCTTTTCAGATAACAGGAAATAGTATAGCTACTTATTAATGTAGAAAATATATTTATTGTTGGTCTACACAAACAAAAAAAAGGGAAATTTTCCCATGATTTCAGTGTGGGTAAAATTTTAGAACCTCAGTGTGACAAGAGAGAATAATAAACAAAAATAAGGGAAGCAAGGACAGTGACAGATAAGGGGATGGTTGTGGGCCACAGTCTAATATATATCTTGTTTCTCATTTTTGGTTTGATTGGCTTCTATTTTTACTATTCTGTTGTTTATGCTTTCTAAAATAGTATTCCTACATATACAGCCATTGCTTTCTTCAAATTCTACCGGGAAGCCTGAAAGGAGGTTTGTGAGAGGAGCAAAGGAGACATGCAAACTTGCCTTATTTTAACATTGCTTATTTTCTGGCTCCTTCCTTAATTTCAGAAGACAGTGTGATTCTGCAATTCATACAACTCTGAATCTAAGTGCTCATTTTGACAGCACCTGGAGGTGCACAGCATGGACTGGATCCTTGGAGATTGCTTCTGGTGATGTTGTTTTCATTTGTTTTGTCAAAAGGATGCATCATTACTCAGAAAAGATTATTCAAAAACATTTCCCTGAAGTAAATCCCTTAACTGATTTCTATTAGTATACTTTAAAAACTTCATATGAAATTAATATTTATTCAAGCCAAGAGTTCCTGGCCATAGGGGAGAGCAACAATTCTCTTGGATGGTGCTGTAGCATCAGCTCCATGACAAGTGCTCAGCTCCACCAGGAGACATCATGTGAACCAGCTAAACAAAACCATTGACCAGCAACACTTCCTGACACCTGCCAGTTAAAAACAATCTTATCTTTGGGTTATAGGTCATCTCCACCTATTAAGTCCCACGTGACCAAGAATGCCTGGTTCAGTTCCTAAAGCTGTCATCACATGTGCCTTCAGCAGCCTAGATTTGATGCCCAAGGAGTTTTACACGCTAATTTAAAATGAGAGGTTGGTACTTCTGCTGAGTCTTTAAACCTGTCCTAATATAGCTGAGAAAGAAACTATCCCAATTTCTGAGATGTCCAGACAATTTCTATTTTTGCATAAGCAATATATTCAAAATATTGATGATATATTTTTCTTATTGATCTCTGCAGTATTGTTTCACTCAGCTGTAAACATCATTAAGTGCATCATTAATGATGCACTTGCTGAACAAGATGAATATAAAGAAACTGATTTTACCAAAGATTTGTTAAGAAATTCAATCTCCCATCAAATATATATTTTGATATATGATGTCTTATTTAATTTCTTAAATAATAAACAACACCAAAAATCCAAACCCTGACAGATTTAGCTAAAACTCTCCCCCAATTCAATATTTTTTCTTAAAAATTACTATATCAGCTTATCTAGTAAAAAACACACCAAAACACCTAAGATGAAAAAGTCTTTTAATTCTTTGCATAATTCTCCAGAATATACTTTTAAATATTAGTGAGTTCCTCTGATCACAAACTAAATTATAGTCCAGCATAATATTTCATCAGGGAAAATATTTGTCATATGAGAACTGTGAACAGCTGAACTTAATTTTTTTTTTTTTTTTTTTAACCTCAGAGGATTTGCTGGAATCTAGACCAAAAGAATCACTACTGTAAACCAAATTTCTTACCTCTGATGGATGTCCAGCTCTTATAAAAGTACAGAGTGGATCAAAAGCTCCTGTTCCACAAGCCAGAAGATGGGTCCTGTTGTATCGGTGAAGGACACGGATGTAATTTGCACATTCATCCTAGTTTACATAAAAAGTAAACATAGGGAAATATTAGCTTTAAAATTTTTTTTTAATCTTATGTGCCTGTAGCTGATGCTCTAATATTAAATCTTTCTATTCTATTTCACTTTGTGTTACTAACTCTGTGCCATCATTTTCACAGGTGGGAATTTTTGCATTAAAAAGCAAGTTTAGAGCACTGATTGATCATGCTTTATTTTAGATACATAACTAGTCAGGAGTTACTGAATTATAAAAACACACTTTTGTGCTTCTTTAGTCTTGGAGATAGTCTGCAAATCTGAATAGATCTTTACTATGTATTATTGGATGCATAAGACATAGAAATAAGATTCAGAGCATAAGTTGTGAATGGTCAGCAAACAGCTTCTTTCTAGAGTGAAATAAACTTTATCTCAAGAAAAATTTAACTTTTTTAATTGCACCATTAATTTCTTGTACAAATAATTGTTAATCAATATTTTTATATTGTATAGACACATACTTTGTCTGTTTCCACTGTTTAAACCCCTTTGAAGAAGAACTGTTAATTTCCCCCAGGGCATTACTTTGGGACTCATTAGTGTATTTGCAGCTTCATAAATATTACAATTAAAACATTTTCAAACAGCTCTTTGAGATGTGGGGTCATTATTCCTGTGCTAAACTAGAAATGGAGACAGTGAGATAAAAGTATCCCTTGATTTTGGGACTCTTGGGATTCCTGGGATTTGGTTTTAGATTTGTTTTTTGGCATTTTGCAATGGTTTCTATGAGTGGAGCAAAATTACTGTTCATTTCAATTCATTGCTAAACATTTCTGCAACTTAGAACCCTGAGCTTTAGGAGTCACATCAATTTTAAGACATTTAAAATGGAATTTATCTGAGATAACTTTAGCTGCTCTGGCATTTAGACATGTAATTTATGCAATTCTCCCAGGCTTTTTCAATAGTCAGTGAAGTAGGCCAGACATCTCCAAATGACAATTAATACAATCTTGAAATGAACATGTAAAACA
Organism: Cichladusa arquata; assembly: GCA_026413545.1. Lineage (NCBI taxonomy): Eukaryota > Metazoa > Chordata > Aves > Passeriformes > Muscicapidae > Cichladusa > Cichladusa arquata. The sequence continues at coordinate 8,677,550 of JAOTQP010000870.1, read as the reverse complement.
GAGTGGAGGAATTTCCTTTTTAGAAAATTTCCAGTGCTTCACTGATGACTACTCTCATTTTTGGATTGCTGTAGTTGTGTGAGAACAATCTTGGGTCTTATTAACCAACTGCAAGAACTTAATGTCAAAAAGGAGGAGTCTGCAGGGGATTCATGGGCAGAATTCAACTTGCAAATCCACAATAGGTTCACAACTAAGACACCCTCTTTCTTCTTTCTTCAAATCCTTGAATTATTCAGGGTAAGTCTTCCAAATGCTCCAGCAAATAAAAAAGGAAAGAAATCTCCCCTGCTACCTGATTCTCTTTAACTGCTCATCCTCAAGATATATCACGCTAATTCTAGAAGTAAGTAACCTACACAAGATGTAACCTGTTTTGTAATTAAATATTAGGCATATGCAAAGGGCAAATCAATCTTTTAAAATCTTGCTTTTGGAATTTCTTGATTTATAGCTAATTTGTTCCTTTTCTTTTTTTAAGGAAATAAAAACAGACGAATTGATAGAAGAATGGGTTGAAATCAATAGCATGTGTTCCTCCTTGTATGGATCAGCACTCAATTACAGAGGTGTCCCCTTTTTATGTTCATTTCCCAAATGTTTGCTGGCTGTATGTAGCAAAATGCTATTCCACAGGTATTTTATGATGCCAGGAAGTTTTTTAATAGATGCTTTACTGGGTGTTGATGTTCTTCTTGATTCTCCCTCTCCTCCTCCTGACTTATTCCCTCTGTTTGCTCTCAGTGGTCTGTTCTTTACTCTAAGGTTTCCTTTTTTATTCATATATGCCTTCAACTCTTGATCTTTGTGCCAAAATCATTTTAGGGACTTAAGATTTATTTTTAAATGGGAAAACTCTATACATCTTTTTTTCTCCTGTGTGCTTTTGTAGGAATGCCTGAAAAAATCTGCAAAAAAAAGCCCCAGGATGCAAAAATACCAAAAATAGAAGAAAAATAATTCCAAATGGCTAGACTTGTTCATTTATAAACAGATGACAAAAGGTGCTGTTCTGGGAAGTGTCAGGCAAAAAGGCATTGCTGATAACCCTACCAATAAAGAACTATACACAGAGCAGGGAAGAGATGCATCATGCAAGGGGACATTGAAAAAAGATTTCTTTATATTATATCAATTAATTATATACTAGTGTCGTCTTTAAGATGCTCCACAGATATATGAATAGATTTGTGGAATTTCATTCATCCGAAACTTCTCAGTGTGGAGGAGTGAGGCATCTCTACAGAATTTGATTTCTATATCTGAATGATTTCCAATTCTGATAAAGTAACACAGTGTAATTGAAAACTCTCACACCACAGGCTAACAGGTGTGATTCCTGGCACACTGGATGACAGCTGAAGGATTTTTTTTCCTTACCTTCACACAACTCCAATCAGAAAAGCATGGCCTTATTTTAAGAGCATGCATGTGTTGTTAAGACAAGCCTTTTTTAATTGTTCTATTAAGTCTGTTACAAGCTCTGAAACTGTTTATGACTACAATACTTGCCATTTTACTGCTACAACACAAACTGATAACTTTTTAAGGTTATATAAGCTTGTAAAAGTGGCCTGTTGTGTTATGTTATATAGAAAGAGGCAGCAAACTACATGTGAAGTATTTCAATGCTGAGAAGCTTATTGCAATATAATCAGTTCTACTTAATAATTATGCCTTGAGTAACAGATCTTTTGCAATGGAAAATAAAAAGAAGAAAGAGCATGGAAATAAGCAAAAAGTTTGAAATAGAGCAATATTTTTCTAGAGTTTTTAGTGTGAAAATAGCATTAAGAAAATAAAATTGAAAAAGGTTTGATTTTAAAACATTATGATATTAAGTCAATACTGGCTACAAAAAATTAACGTGATAAGAAAAATAGTAGGAAGGTTTTTAATTCTAATTTGGATTCCTTTCAGGTTGAGTAATTTATCTTACTGAATACTGAGCACGCTGATGAAAATTACTAAGGTTTCCCTGATATTAATTAGTGTTACTCATTCACATAGTCCATACATAATTAAGTCTCATGTGAGGATCACAATATTGTTTGGTATTACAATACTTCCAGCTTTTAAAATTTTAATATATTTTTCTTGAAGACTCTGCTTCTATAATCTTGTGATTATTTAAAAGTTCTGTTTTTTTCTGTAAAACAGTAGTTACACCAAACCTTCATGATGCAGAGAAATGTGGGAAACACATGAAGCTCTTAAAATGACCACATTCATACAATGCAAATTTGAGGATTTATAATAACAAACTGGATTGCAAAAAGGTTTTGAGTTTTAGGGAAACATGAGACTGAGGGAGCTAGCTTTGCTTTCAAACAACTGGACCTATTTCTGCATTTATTTAACAAAACAAATATTGTCAGAGTATCAGAAAATATGTAGTGTTGAAAGAAGAATGGTAGAGATTTAACTAATAACAGCCTATCCTGAGAGGCAGTATCAAATAAAGGCCAAATAATTTAGGTTTGGGATTCATTTAATATGACCATAATGTTCAGCCATTGTAGAAAACCACCATTTTCAACCAAAGTCACCTAAAATTATCAAAGACATAAAAGTAACCTGAAAAACTACAATGAACTCCTAAGAATCTTCAAAAAGGATCAATTCTAGGCCAGGTGAACGGGAAGAGTTGGAGTTTTATTATTATTGCTATTATTATTATTACTACTACTAGTACTAGTACTACTACTACTAGTACTAGTACTACTACTACTACTACTACTACTACTACTACTTTCCAGTCTGGTTCCAGTGTCTTAATGGGGATAGTTCTCAAGCTTTTACTTCAGAAGAAATCTTTATAGCTTCCTAATTTACTGGGAATATATGGTGTTTATCGTTGAGGCTGCTGTTTGCTGTTTCTGGGCAAACTTTGCATGTTCCCTTCCACGTCCTAATTCCTGTCGCTGTTTCTGTAAAACTACCATAATTTTCAGATCCCTTGGTTCAGTGGGAGCTCTCTCAGCTGTGGGATTTATTACTCCCTGTGTGTTTATGAGGTGCAGATAATGAGCTTGGTGCACTGCAAAATTAAAGAGAGCTCCCCTCCAGAAGAACTTTCATCCTGTTCTGCCAATATCAGCTGCTGTGTGTCAGCGAGCTTTCAGGTCTTTTCCCAGGAACTGATTACAGGGCACTGAACCACAAGAACAGAACAGTTCTGAGGTTCATTAAAACAGAATATTTTTTAATAATAGAACACAAAATCTATAGGAAGATATAAATTACAGTGTATTTTATACTTATTAGTAACTTAACAGCTTTTTTGAATGTATTCTAGAGAATGTGAATTTCAAAGATAAACTGGAATATGAATATGATAATCCACAGGTACAAAAAGAAAAGGACATAGAAATGGAAAAGGAGAATTATTAAGGCAGCTTCTTTGATGGCACAAGAATAAGAATTAGAAGAAAGTTCAGATGATCAAAAGTGTTCATTGCCTGTTTACGAGATGGTTTGAAGAGCTATTAAACTAATAATTTATTGTGTTCACAGTAGTTTCATGTTTTTAACCTGCAACACTTAACTTTATATCTGTGCTTTAATCTCTTAATTTGGAATGCCTGAATCCTTGTTTTGGACCAGCCACTGGTATAATTAAAGTATATTTAATCTGTAATTAGTGATACTTACAGCATCTCTTCCTTTAATTATGCATTCTTCTGCCTGCAGAGGTGTACTAGGCCAATGGATCTGAGAAAAACAAAAAAAAAAAGAAAAGAATTTAAAATAATTTAACTGTGAGTCTGATCATAGCAATCAAGCTTTTCCACTATTTCTCACGTGAAAGATTCTCAGATCAGAAGTACAAAATCATAGAACAGCCCAGGTTGGAAGGTACCTCAAAAGATCATCTGCTCCAGCCTTTGGTGGGAATGGGAGCCTAGAGGAGATTATCCATCATCCTGTCCTAGACATCTTTGAACACCCCACTGACAGAAACCCCATAATGTCCCTGGCTCCTTGTGAAGGGAGAGCCTCCTTCCTCTTTGAGATGTTATTTAAATACTGGAACACTGTGATGAGCTCCCCCTGAGCCTTGCTTCCCCTGAGAGGAAAAACCTTCAGTCTCTCCTTTGTTGGAACATAACTGTCTTTATTAGGATAGCACTGTAAAATTATTAGTAGTCAACAGAATTTGAAGGAAGTTAATGTATGGAACATATTTTATAAATTCAGTAGAAGCATCTATGCAAACTTTCAGTGATTTTCAACTTATTTATTTATTTTGGACTACTGATTTCCTGATTGAAGTGACACTTAGAAAAAAAATGGTTTACTGTGAAGTTAATAAGGGTCAGCAATTAACCTTATGGGAATAGAATCAGCTCTTCACTGTCAATTACTAGAAGTGAAGCCAAATCACACAAGTGAATTTCTTTTCAGCTACCTACTCTACAACATTTATGGTTCATCCCAGATGCATTATTTGTTTGGATGAAAAAAATATTAAACAATGACTGATCACACTGGAATGATTGCTTAATTTCTTACAACATTTAAAAGTGAAAACAAAAACATGTTCACATCAGTGATATCAGGCTTGGCTGAAACCAAGTAAATATCAAAAAACTGATGTCATTATTAAGACATTTTTGTCAATAATCCAATCACAATTTGTTTTTTCTGTCTGGAAGACATTTTAAAATTAAATTCTTATGCTAGCCTTTTTTCTTCCTTTCCCTCCCCCCCCCCCTTTTTTTTTTTCTTTTTTGATAATTCAACTATCTTAGTTTTCTTGAAATAATTCCAATCTGAGAAAATGATAAATTATCAGAAAACTTAATTGCAAGAAAAGTGGGGACAAATTATAAATCCTAGACGCCTAGGGCTTGAAAGTAAAAGATTCACTTCTCTTTAATATCTTCATTAATGATTTGAATGTGGAAATCAAAGGAATGCTAAGTAAATTTGCCAATGACACTAAAATGGGAGGAGCTGTTGACTCTCCTGAGGGCGGAGGCACTGCAGAGAGACCAGCACAAATCCGAGGGCTGGGCAATGACCAACTGTATCAAGTTACACAAGGGCAAGTGCATTCTGCACCTGGGACAGTGCAAACCCAGTTCTGTGTGTGCATCAGGGGATGAGAGACTGGAGAGCAGCTGCAGAAAGGGACCTGGGGTCCTGGTCAGTGACAAGCTGAGCATGGGTCAGCAGTGCCCTGGCACTGGTTAGGTCTCACATCATGTAAATCCAAGCTAATCAGAACATCTGTTTTCAGTCAGATGATCTTATAGCCATCTATGAGTGACCAAAACCAATCATCCAGTCATCTTGGTCAGGCCATTCCTGGTTCATTCATTGCAAAACTCAGGGTCCACAGTCATTTATTTTAGTCACAGGTCAGGAATTGAATGAAGCTTGGGTTAAGCTTATCCTTAACACAAAAAACCTAGAAGTTATAAGATCTCTAAGATCTCTCGAGGCTAAAAGTATGAAGCCACAGTTTTCACTTCCCAAAGACATGTTCTAACTAGCAAGCTAAAATGAGAGCTTTTGCCCACACCAGGTGTAGGTGGCTGTTAGGAGCAGAGAAACCACAGAGGGAATAAAACACTTGACTCTGTAACCTGATATTAAATATGCTGTGTGAAGGTGATTATTTTTGTATTTGGAGACTGTTTCAGTGCTGTTGAAAATACTTTGTATGTACATTTTCCACTTAAGATATACTGAATTAAATATATATACAGCATTAAGACAAAAAAAGCCAAAGAGGTAACCTAATGATCCTGCTTTGTCTGGAATGTCAAAAAACAGCTGCAATGGAGCTACATAAATTTGATCCTTGGCACAGACAAGTAGAATAAACCATGGAGCTGCAAAATGGTTTGTGTTGGAAGGGACCCTTAAAGACCAACTAGTGTAATCACCTACTGTAGTCAGGGACATCTTTCACTAGGCAATGTTGCCCAAAGCTCCAGCCTGACCTTGATCAGTTCCAGGGATGGAACATTCACAACCCTGTGCAAACTGTTCCAGGGTTTCAGCACTTTCATAGTTAAGAAGTTCTTTTTAGTATCTAATCTTAATCTATAGTCTTTTATTTTAAAACCTCTGTCTCTTGTCCTTTCACTACAGGCCTTGAGAAAACTCTCTGTCTTTCCTATAAGGCCCCTTTACAAATTGAGACTCCAACATAAGGTTTTCCTAGAACTTTTCTTCAGGCTGAACCTCAGTTCTCTCAGACTGAATTTATAGGAGAGATGTTCCAGCCCTTTGGCTATTTTTGTGACCCTCCTCTGGACCTGCTCTATCAGATTCACATCTTTCTTACGGGGGAACCCTAAGCTGGGGTCTCAAAAGAGAGGAGTAGAAGGGCAAACTCAGAGGTTGTGCAACAGTGTAGGAATCAACCTTAGAAGCTCATAGCAAATTACTGACATCTAAGGCAAGTCCATGTTCATTGCCTGAAGTACATGGGTCTGAATTATCACTCTAGGAATAGATATATGTCTCCTGAAGAAGTTTTATTATCCAGAAATAATTTTTAAAACTCATAACTCTTGCAAGGCTGTTGAGTTTTAACATAAATAAGTATTAAGATTTTAATCTCTACAGGAGTATTTTAGAATTGAGACTAAAAAAAATCTCTGCATGTCAGATTTGGTTATCATACCAAATCCAAATTAGCATAACATAGAGTGTGTTTGCACTGCATGAAAATCCAGATATTAATCAGCTGCAATGGTAGTCTTTAACCTGCCATGTATTACTTTTCCTGATGTTTATGCTTTAGAGGTGTGACAATTTTTATTTGGTTGTCTGCTGGGATTACAGTCATTTGGCAAGCTATCAATAAGTATTTTGGGAAATCTCCCTGGGTATATAGATTGCACGAGCATCACACTGGCATACATCCCACTGGGCTGCAGTCTTGACATAACTATTGGCTTGAACATAATTTTTCAAAATTTTTCACCACTTCAGATTACTGTGAATTAAAATTTTAAATTGCTTCTTTAATGATGTTTTCTCATGTTGTGCCACAGTATTCTCATCTTTGAGACCTGGATGATGTAATTTTAGCACTGTAAAGGGTAAATCACTGTAGGGAAAAGGTATTTTTAAATATACTCATCATGGGAAAAAATGGAGTTGTAAGGCAGTACAGATATGGGGGAAACTTTAATTGGAGCTGGAATGCTAATTAGTGTCTCCAAACTTTCTCTCCATTCAGCCACTAGCCTTAAAAAACAGGATGATATCTATACTGAAAACTAACTTAAAGAAATTATATGAGCTTTATAGCACCTCAGGCCAAAATAGACTACTGTGTGTTCTAGTCTGAACTCTAATGTGTGACAGGGCAATTAAGCAATTCAACCAGCCCATCCCCAGTTTAAGTCAATAAACAGTGCTTAATTAGCAGCTAACTTGTGCTTGGCTGAAGCACAAATTCTTTAAAAATATTTGCTGATGACTGGATATTGTATATATTTATCAACAAATACATGGCCACCTTCCCTCTTGGAAGATTGTTCCAACGGATAATTAAACTGACTAAATTGTGTGCTTCTCATTTCAGTTTACATTTCTGCACATTCCTACACAGTACTCAAAGAAGACACATGCAAGCCCTGCCCTTGCAGACTTGTGTTCAGCCAGCTCTGGAGTGGAAGTAGAGCTTCACTGGAGGCAAGATGAGGTCGCTATAATTTATTACTGCAGAGATATAAAACTGAATCTGGGGCCATCTCACACTAGGAGAGAAACAGCACGATTGAAATCTGCCTGCACAAGCATTTACAGAAGTGAGAAGGTTTCTATTCAGACTCAGAACTTACTAAGGCCCTTGAAGAAGCCAACTGTAAGGAATTTGCGGGCAAATAGGAAGAGCAGTTTATTTTCACCCCAATGTGAGACAAAAAGTAGGAACAAAGGTCCCCCTTCTCTATGAGCTGTCTGGCCAGTGGTGATGAGCTACTGGCACTGGCTCAAGTTTGCTGTTAACAAAGACCCTGTCTGGCACCAATTACAATGAACTGCAATGTTTTTGAAAACAAATTTGGCACCAGATACCAAAGAAAGTTCTCTATCAGTCTGTTAGATCACTACAATCCTTTAAGGCTTTGGACCAAATCTCAAATATGAGTAAGGTTTTATTCCAAAGGTGGTGTCAAAGGGAATGAGCTCTTAGGGAAAGCAAAGGTTAAGTGGAATGTGCCTGAAAAGCTTTGGCTTTACACAAGGTTTCAAGTGCTTATATGGCTCTGGTTCTCTGTAAACACTGATACTCACATTTCATATTCTCCGTCATTCTTGCTACTTCTTAGTGTTAGGGCACTCTTCACATAGAAACAAGACATCTAAGTAACTGTTCCAAAAACTTACAGCATTATGTGTTAAATACTCTAAGCAAAAATATAATACATTCTGCATGTATTAAATGTGAGATACAAAGAGCAAAGTAGGCAAAAGAAACACTATTTGACAAATAGAGAAGTGAGAGTTTTTCCCTGTCCAAGGTGACATGGAAGGTTTTTGCCACAGTTGAGAGCTCAGCCCAAATGTCTGGATTTCCCCACCAATGCAAGAATGACAGCAGTAGTATTTTTTCCCTGAAGGTTTTTTCCCCCAATTTTAGGTATTTTTTTAGTGTATATGAAAATTGGTGAGGATAAAATGTATTTAAAACAATTTGATTGAGATTTATATAAACAGAGAGATTTATCTATTTACATAAAAAAGCTATAATCTACCCTTCAGAGCATTGCAGTGTGTTTGAAAACTGAAGAGAATTGAACCTGAAGAAAACATGTAGTCTATTAAATAGAGATTTATAGGAGGCATACCTCATTTGCATCACAAGTTTTTTGGAAATGTTGGATTACTTTGGCAGTAAACAGGTCTCAATGCAAAAGCATTTTATGTCCACTCAGCATATGTTGTTTTTCTTTGGGATAACTTCTATTATGCTGGCTAGAACGGAATTATTTGGTCATTTTACAGCAAAAGGCATAAATCTCCAGTTGGGAATGGATTTCAGTTTGGTTTTTAGAAAACATGTTCATATTCCAAATTGTTGAGAAAGGGATGACTATGAATTAAAAGACATAAACTGTTTTCTGAGTCACAGAAGATGAAGATCAATATGAATCTGCCCAAAACTTCATGAAACCTTTCTTCTGCAGATAGTGAGTCATCCTGGTAATCAGAGAGAGAATAAAACCCAAGAACTTGCCTGCACTAATATACTTTCAGTGGATTATAACTTCTAGTTAGATTAATTAAGTTAAACTCTTCAGTCTAAAAGAAAAGGTCAAAGACTAACCAACTCACAGTGAAAGATAGATTAATTAAGAACTTTGGTAATAATTAATCAACCAATCTCAACTCCAGGAACTTTCTTTAATGTATCTCAGCAATTAAGGTTTCCTATAACAGAAATGTCTCATTCCACACTTTTGCTGATAGAGGTGTAAGATGATCATACTTCCCCTAAAAATCCCTGAATGAGATCTGCACTGAGTGAACACTGAGAAAAAGAGAAAAACCTCATGACATTTGTATTCAAGGGAGCCAGTAAGATCATGATTCTAAACATGCCAGCTCAAGCTTCGTTTATTTCATTTTCTCATCTTTTGCATAAAAAAGGCAAGAAGAGTTTTCATCAAATTTGCCATACTCTACATGGTTTCAGAGTAAATGGCTGATACTCCAATTAAAAACAAGAAGGGAAGCAATGAACTTAGAGTGTGTCCAGATGGGACTATGGTTGGACAGAAGCATGAAGTGCTCTATCCTTCATCTTTCCTCACAGATTTACTGCCAAATGGGGAAGAAGAGTGTGAGGGCAAAAATTTTATTTTATAGAAACAAATACTATCTAAATATTTTCATATCCCTGAGCTCTAACATCTTGTCACAGGATATTAATAATTTGTATCAAAGCAAAAAGGAATTAACTTACATCTCGCTCTTGAGGAACAAAGCTCAGTATGTAACTCTGCTCCCTGAGGAGTTAAATTCTGTTTTGTTTTTTTAAATATAGATAAATTCTCAAATAGCCTCCCTGAATAGATTCATATTCCATATCAAGGATTAACAATCCCAAATGCTTATAAAAAGAAAAAAAGCGTATTATATCTTTTCACAGTAGTGGAACATGCTAATTATGTTTGGAGATAGGCAAAGATACTTATGGTGAAGTTGGACTGAGTGTTGACATAAGAATAGTGATACTTTTAGCAAGGGGGAAGAAAGAAAATAATTTGAAACATCAGTGATCAGTGCAGTATAAACATCAACAAAAATATTTCTCCCAAGGGACCTGATTTCATTTTACTCACTTTTTTATTCCACTTATTAATTTTCAAATAAATGACAATGCATCAAAACACATTGGGAAAATTTAAAGAAGTAGATAAGGTAAACATTGAAATATTTCAAGAGATCATTTATCTGTATTCAAAATGATTGAACAATGGAACAATGCTCCTGCCAGCTTCCCTTGCTACTGTATATTTCCAATTCCAGCTTCCAAGGGCAGAAGTGAGTAAGGAATCCAAGGCTCACATCAGCTCAGACTCCAGCCTCTCCGCTTCAGTTGTCAGTTTGCCAATCACTTGTGGTTTCTACAGTGTACTGAGTTCTCTGGTAGGATTATGACTTAACCCACCTTTCTCCCACAGACCACTGAGTAGCCCTCAAATGCCACTTTCAGTCATTACATAATAGCAGCTCTGGCTCAAACCAATGCAAAATCCAGTTTCAAAGCAGGTTAAAAAAATAGCTGCAAAGGCTGCTATTGAAAATTTCTTACAGCTTACATGATAATTATTTTTCCTTAACATTTTCTCTTCTGAAACTCCCCAAAAATACCAGGGAGATTTTTTTCCTCAGTAATATAGTGGAGATACAGAAATCCGATGTCTGCAAATGTGAGGTGCTCTAAACATCTGTAACCATGCTGAAATTCAGTGAGAAATAGTTATATGACCCCAAGTCTCTTCATCCAGAGTGAGCCTTATGGGTGAAGAGGGGGGGAAAAATGCAAATATGGCCTTGGAGTTCATGCACAAAACACCTGCAAAAACTCCATTACCTCAGTCATGCAAGTTCTAATATCCTGTGCTACGTGTTGCAACATGAAATAACCAATGTATAGAAATATATATATCTGTCTTTTTACTCCACCTCTCGGTAGTTGTCGCTGATTCGCTCCAAACTGAGGGAATACAAGAGGTCTCTTCCTCCCACGAACAGTCGCTCTTGATACTCATCCAGCAGCATTACATGAAGTCCAAGATATCCAAACGGGCTACGAAAGACTGACGTCCTGTTTAAATCCCAGAGCTCTGAAATACAATCAGAGTGTTCGTGATAAATACCAAACAGCTTAGCTTTCATGGCTTCAGCTTCATATCCTCCTAGGGAACTGGGCGAGAAGTTGTGGGACATTAAAATGCTAATCATATAATCTTTGAGTAAGAAAGAGACACGAAACGCCTGGGAACAATTTTCAAACTAAGCCAGGAGGTTTGTCTCTGAGTCTTTACACCATAATCTTTATGCTTAAAATATGAGATGGGGAGGGATGAAAATTAGTTTTCTCATGGGCATTTTCTGAAAAGGAAAAAGTACTTAGAACAATAACTGCAAATGGGGGAAAAAATGAATGAATTAGTGGAAATTTGAAAAAAATACTGGAAATTGTGTCCTTGTCTTTCAGGTATGTCAAACTCCAGTTTTTCAGTGTACACACTGTTTTTACCAGGGTTTATATTTTTAGGAGGACTGTGTTGTGGGTTTTAAGCCTAGCACTCTCTTCACTCAGTTCACTGAATGCATTGCCTCTAAATTCAGTGAAAACAGTATGAAATCTGTAAAATGCATATGAATAATTTTCCAACACTGATTTTGTTAAGAAATGCACTGACCTGATATGGGATTTAGCTGTACATGATCCAGGCTAAAGCCAGTTCCACTGAGAAAGGGAAATTCATTCTGGGTAATGTTGCAGAAACTTGGATTCAGGCCTCAGGAAGCAAGAGGCAAAATATGGGGAACTTTCTGCACTGTAGTGCAGAGCACAACCTGGCTTGCAGCAGGTCAGAGAGGCTGAAAATCATTTTGCTGTTGAGAAGCCTCAAAAAGAGTCATTTGAGAGAGTACCTTGGACTCCTCCAAAAGGACAGAGCTTGGACTGGGGGAAAGCAATTATGCTCTTATTCCTGTATTGTAGCAAATTGTTTTATTTTGAAGAAATCACTTTTTGTAAAAGTAATTAAATATGCTCATCCTCATAGCTTTCAATTGTTTGGATGTGATACCGAAGCTGGAGAAAACTGTTGGCAGAAGTGTGATTGTCCCTGAGCCCCCATGCAGTTTGGAGGCTCCTGCTCCACCATAGTTATGTTCATTTGTCCATGCTGCACCTTGACAGCAACATAGAAACCACAGCTGATGTTCTGTATGCAGGAAATTTAATGTTTGAAATGGGTTACAACAATGGGTATTAATTTAATCCAACAAATTGGCACAGTTTTTATTAATTTTATATTATTAAGTATATTGTGTGTGTTGTTGTGTAAGTGATTTTGTGATATGTAAGTGATATTGTGTAAGTGATTTTAGTAATAGGATAAATATGTTTTGCTCCATTTACTAGGTCGGCTGTGTTCAGGTCAACAAAGGCTAAAAGTAACTAGTTTCTGAAAGCTGATTCCTTAGATGATAAAATTTACATCAAAGGAGCTGTAGTAAAAATTCAGCCTCATGTATGATGTCTTTCTCAAGTGCTCTTCAAGCAGAATCTATTAAATAGTTGTACCAGTGTGTGACTGGCCTTACTTAACAAATGGAAAACTAAGTCACAGAGAGGAACATCATGATGAAGAGAAAAAGAGACTTTTTTGTCTAAGCATTGCATACTAACCAGTGGATAGATACACATTTTTTGACAGTGATACACTCAGCACACAGCTGCACAGCAATGTGGAAATGACACTTTCAAAGCTTGCTCTCGCCAAGCAAATGAGCAGATTGCTGTTTTGGAAGAACATCTCTTGTTTCTGAACAGATTAGAAATGAAATGAAAGCAGAACTAGAAATACACTTTTGGTCCTAAATAAAGCCACTTTTTATTTGCAAGAATATAAATCATTCAATGTATTTTAATTTTTAATCAGTCGTGGAGTGAAAAGAATTGCATTTTAAATTCTAGTTATATACAAGCAACAAAAGGTTACTGTGGTAGATTCCCCTGATTTATTGTCACGTTGTCCTGAAGGCAAATTGTTCAAAAATGAGACAATATTTCTTTACATAGATCAGAGATATGACTCATGTGCTCTTATAATGATGAACAATTCTCTGCATAAACTGATAACTGCTCATATAAGACTCAGTCCTGCAAAGCACACCTGCAAATCTTATTGTCTTGAATGGATTTGAGAATACTAAATATCTTTCAAGATTGAACTTGTAAAAAGAGATGTTTCTAAGACTCTGTCCTGTAAACTACACAGATAGGGGGGTTGCTGTGGGAGTAGAGACAAAAATAGAAGTGAACCCGACACCTGAAAGAGCTGGAAAACAAGAAGTAGGTGGGTTTGGAAAGTGATTTTGTACTGAATCACAAATGACCTTAGAGATCATCTGGTTCCAGCCCTCTTGCCAGAGTTTCTCCAAGATCACGTTTCTCCAAGCCCTGTCCAACCTGGCCTTGAGCACTTCCAGGGATGGGGCACTCACATCTTCTCTGGACACCCTGTGCCAGTGTCTCAACACCCTCACAGTAAAAGATTTCTAACATCTAATCTCAACCTGTGCTCTTAGTTTAGAACCATTACCCCTTGTTCTATCACCACCTGCCTCTGTGAAAGGTTCCTTTGCAGCCCTCCTTGTAGCCACTTCAGATGCTGAAAGCTGCTTTAAGGACTTCCTAAAGTTTTCTCTTCTCCAGGCAGAACAGTCCCAGCTCTCTCAGCCTGTCTTTATGCTAGAGGTGCTCCAGCCCTCTGATCATCTTTGTGGCTCCAAACAGGTCCAAGCCCTTCCTGTGTGGGGTCCCCCAGAGCTGGACACACAGATCACTGCACTTTGCAGTGCTGAGTCACATTTGGTCATTGAAATCACAGCACAACTGGGGGCTAAGGCACTTGAATTCAAAGTTTTAAACAAATTTCCCCAAAATTGACCTTCAGTTACCCTGAAGAAGCTTATGCTCACAAGAGTCACCTAGTAAATACAGATGCCTTGAGGTGTCAAGAGTTGTGCTCCTGGTCATGCTGATACCCTTTAATTAAAAAAAAATAAACTTCTAGACAACCTAGTCTAATCTTAAGCATAACCCAAAAGAGGTTGTTCCTCTACCTAATACTAGGAGTTAATGTCCACATTTATGCCGGGTACATCTTGCACACTTGCAAGATCAGGTGCAAGTGCAATTTTCTTCAACAACTTGGCCAGAGAAAATATAGTGCTACCTAACATTTTTTAAATATTCTAATGGCAAAATCAGTCACCTGAGGAATAACAGACATGAGGCCAATTTCCTTTTCTACATGGATTGAAACCCAGATTTTTCTCCTTCCGTAAAGAGGTCTAACCATAAGTGATTACTACTAGATTGGTAGGGAAGGATGGATGCTTTCTCCATTTCCTGTTGAAGCTGTGCAACAAAATATTTTAATATTTAATAAACTATACAAACTCTTCCAGCCCATGAGTTAGAAACCCTTGACTTCTCCCTCACATGGGAGTGACTAAGGGTTTCACTTGAGCAGAACCCCAATGACCCTGACAAGGTCAGGTGCACAGGGCAGATGTTGTGGAATTTGGCAACCCTGGGGCCATCTCAATATACC
>JAOTQP010000870.1:8599478-8662613 GCA_026413545.1 Cichladusa arquata | reverse complement strand
CAGCCTAACAAATTCCCATTAAGAGACGCAAAAATCCCCTAAAAATCGAGATGAAAATGGCCAGAACTAGTCCTAAAATCGACACTGAAACACCCCAAACCCGTCAAAATTCCAGGCATTAATGGGAAAAAGTCCAGGATAAATTCGGCCTTAACAACCCAGGAAAATGTCTAAATATTTGCACTAAGAAACACAGAAATTGCCCAGAAATAGCACAAAAATGGCCAGAAAAACTCCTAACATCTGAGATCTTGCATGAAGATGGAAAAAGCCAGAGACACAGAGGATGAATTGATGAATTATTCAGGGTGTATATATTGCTAGTATTCAGCACACAGAAAAAAAAAAGAGTAGTCTTTCCTACTCTTATCTTTTGGTAAAAACAAATCTTCTGGAGTACTGATCCATAAATTTGAGAAAATGTTATCTTTTGTTCTATAATGCTTTGGCATTTTAATTTAAAGACTCAAGACCTTGACTATACACCACTGCAGTACAAACAGCTTTTTACTCAACAAAGGAAAGACTGCTTCAATATTTACATACTCCTATATGGCACTTCACTGTACCTGTGAAAGCTTTAAAGCAAGTCTGGAGTGCTGAATTACATTTCATAAGAGAATAAATCTTACTTCTTTCTGTTTTAAAAGCTGGGAACAAACCTGATGGTTTGCTGTCTGTCTGACAGAGCTTGCTGGCAAATATTCAGACTGATCTTGCTTAGCACATTATCTCTTATAGCAAATCTGCTTTGGTGAACATATTCATACTGTATCCTGTTTGACAAAATGGATTCTATTAAACATTGGTCTAACAATGTTAATTATGTTCCTAATAGGCAATTTCTTGGATATTTTAATGAGCAGCATATAATTCTAACTTCTAAGATTATTTTAGAACAGTAATATCTTCCATTAGAATAAAAAAAAAGGTCACTCTATTTTTACCTCAATGTTATTTAAATATAATGATTGATAAATTAAATGTACTTAGAAAATTAAATGCAAAAATCTCAGTGCTGGTCCACAGCAACAAGAGCATAGTGACATTTCATTTACAACACATTCTCAGAATTTAAGCACATTTTGAGTAATATATAACTTTGGACCTTGAATATCGACAAATATCACTGCAAATTTTTGGGTTTTTTTTCTTTTTCTCAGGAAGTGACAAAGTTGCTGTTGCTCTGTCTGTTCTTCATAGCATTACATCATCACAACTGCACAAGTCTATTGCCTTTGCCCTTTTTTACCCTCATAAAAATCTTTGGCTCCCCTTTTAAATTCTTCAGAAATATACTCTCACCTCCCACACTACTTCATGCTGCAGATCATTCTTCTGGCAAAGATGTTTTCCAGATGCAGGGCACTGACAAATGAGCCCACATAAGGTGGATGTTTAGTGCTGCTTTACAGGGAGAGTTAATGACTGGGGTTACCTTCTGTCCCCATCAATAATGTAAAAGCCACTGCTATAAAGTCTAGGTAATGTGAGCACCTGAATGACATCTTGGCATAGCCCTGGAATATAGATACTAGAGTGGAACAAGTTTTACAAGAACTTTGTAAACCTTATGTAGTTTTAATTAATTTAGCTTTTTGCTATATTTCTGACAAGTGATAACAAAATCTGCTTACATGTGACAAGAAGGAGACAAAAACAAAAAATGAGTAAAAATAAAAAGAGATATAGAGGAGAGCCTAAAATATCTGTGACACTGTTTATGAACTATAGGTCAATTGTAAGACCAGGCAGGATATGTACCTTCTGTTTTAAAACACTGGTACTTTAAGGGAAATGTTTATTTGAGGGTACTCTAAAGACTCATCCATCACAAGGACAAAAATATAAACTTACAAGTGGTTGAATCTTTTTGACAAGGTTAAGACCTCTAGCTGGCAATATTCTACATAAAATTAGTAACAGGAGGCAGAAGATTTCTTCCCAGGGGAAAAAAATAAAGAGTAAAATTCACCTAAAAACCTCCATTCTGCTGAATACGAGATTAACATTTTTTACTTTTCTTTGCTTACAGTCCTCAGTCAAATATAACCCTATAAAAATAATTATAGAGTCATGATTGTGATTATCAGGTAATGGAAAGTTACATTAACTCAGGTAAAACAGCAAGGAACTGAATTGGGTGAGAAGTAGAAATGGGGACAGTGTTAACTGGCCAGAGGTGGCTAAAGTAAATCCTCCTGCATGAAATTTGGTAGCAAAATCTGAGCTAAGAACTGTAATAGCAGAATTAATTGCAAATAGTAAACTAATTAAAAAATCCAGGGTAGTTGTAATGCTGAAAGATATCGCTATAATTTTAAACACTGTTCTTAAGATACATTATTGCTTTATTGGAAGAAGATAGGTTTAAAAGTCTGTGAGGGAGACTGAAGTATGAGATTTTGCTGCCTGAGTTGAGGTTTTATCTGTGTGGCTGCCAGGCAGATGCCTCAGAAACTTGGCAGGGCAGGAGACAGAAAGCAAACTCCAGTAACAACAAGCAAAAACCCATTAGTCCATAACTACTTTCATATGATTCAACCTCTGCTCCTAACAGCAGGTGAGTTTGGCTGTCGAGCTTTATTTGGAGAATGTAATTGGCTTCATGAAGGGAGCTGGTGCAGCAAAATCCATGAATAATTTTGCTTATTTGGTTCTCTTCCTCTAAATGTTCTGGATTTAGTGATGAAGCTTAAATTATAGTCAAAACTTCAAACAAAATCTTTCCCTGTCAGTCTGTCCAAATTACAGAGGCAGAAGTTTCTGAAATTAAAAGGTACAGTTTGGGGAGACAAAAATAGTTTCAATCTGTATGCAAGACAAAACACTCTTCTGGCTTTTTCTCCCCCTGAGAATATTGGAAAAACTTAAAACTAGAACATATAATAAATCTTAGGAAATATTTTTGTTTCTTCTGATTCTACTCAGATAATGATGGAAAATAGTCTGTGTAGCTTGAAAGTCCTTAACACAGCTAATCATGATAGCTCGTGTCCTAATCCTTGATATTTCTATTTCAAATTATTGTATGTCACATATATACTGTGATATATGTATACTCAGCCACATCTAGCAAATACTTAGTTTTTCTTCCCTGATGGCAAAATAGCATACTCAGTTATTAGCACTGTAGCTGGTTTGGTTTTAGTCACCAAACAACAGAAATATAATCATTACAAAAAGACCAGTGTTTATAGTGTTAGTATATTACATAACAGTAAAAACATGTATGCTTACACAGTATTTTATAATATTTTTAGTTCTTACTGGAAATTTCTATGGTGTACATCAGTTTAAGAGTAATCACACACCATCTTCATACAAGCTGGGCTTACAGCAATTTTAAGATACATTTCTAGAATTACATGCTGGTCCAATATAAAAAAAAAATCTGATATTCAATTTAATGTCACTAATGCTTGAAAAGAAATTAAATGCAGTGTAATAAAGACTTGATATTTTTGGGTTTTCATCACACCGACCTAGAAATGATGGATGATTTACAGATTGTTTTAGAAAAAAAACCTCTTTGTAAGTCAAATGAAAGCAGTTACAGAACCTACTAATCAGTTGTGTATGTTGAAGTGATATTTGTTTTCTTACACTAACATGTTTCTGGATCTTACTGGTTTTTATTACAAGCAGTAAGATAGTATGGTTTCTCATAGAAGGCCTAATCCAGAGCTCATCTGCCATTTCTCCCAATTAAGTTCATTAATTCTGACCTAGGTAATCACACCACCAATATAGATTAAATAGATGTAGAACAGTATAGGGAAGATAGTTTTCCTTCTATATTTTATCTGAACCTGAGAAACAACAGACAGAGAAACAGCTCAGAATGAAAAGAAATTTTCATCTTTTCAGTGTTAAACTACATTACATATAAATGATGTCTACCATTCATTATGCTTTTAATGATAGTATTCAGTTTTCAACAATAATAACAATTTCAAATTTTTAAAATTAAGCTTACTATATTTTTCCATATCTATTTCCATTTAGAGGAATATTGCTTGCAGAGTGGTGAAGAATTTTTGTTTTCTAATCCATTTCAGTATTAAATAGCAAATTTTGGCACTCATTCAAACAAATTTGCTATGGTAAATTGATGCAGTCATTATACCATTATCCTCTATTATCAAAAATTATTTAGCTTACCAGTGGGATTTTTCTTGGAAAAGGTACATGCATCCACAACATGGTATCTGACAACACAGATCAGAAACATGGTTGTGATAGAAAATATCAAATAATTGCTTATGCAAAATGACATAACACTGTGGCTGTTATGAACTCCCAGGTCTCAGTGACCTGCATACTGTGGCTGCCTAAAATTTTCTAGTGACTTCAAATCCTAATGATCCTTTATTTTTAGTAAAGCATTTTAGGAGGTGATAATACATGATAATGTTCTTGATAACATATATCTTCATCAATATTACAAATTTATTTCTGAATGGCAGACTGTATGATAGAAAGCTTCAGAAATGTGTTTTTCTATTAAAACATTCCAGCAGAAATATAAATTGGAATTTTTTACTGTGCAATTATTCTAGTCTATGGAAGACACAAGCATCCATGAAATAGTCTTTGTGAACTTTATGCACTGCAGCCAATGTACCTCCAAAGAAGGAAGAAATGTCCTTTCAAAATTATACTCACAGAAGATGTTTTACATTATATTTAAGATCTTAATAGTGTTAACAAGTGAAATAATCGATTTCTAAAACTTGAGTTTTAGAAGGTACATATGGTTCAAATAATCACAGACCTCTGCTGATGAAACACAGACAGTCCAGTCTCTTGAGGACCTGATTTATTAAGGTGTACCAGTTACTACATGCTTGTTACCACACCAGTATGGGAAGAGTAGAATTCTTCCTATGGAGAGATCCTGTGTTTTGACAGAAAGAGGATCTGGTGCTTTCATTTAAAATGAAGATGCCAAGAGTCAGGGGTTTATGCTATTCGAAATGACTGTTAAATTGAATTTCCCCTGTAAAAGATGGATTAAAAGGAGCTATCTCATGTGATTTTCAGCAGCATATGCTCTTGGGCAGGATGGCATGTGATTGACAGTGTATGTAAGTCTATCTGGAGTCATCAGCAGGAGAAAAAACAGAATTGAGGAGAAAGGAGGCATTGTAAGAAAAGCAAAACGCAGAGGGAAAATTGAAATGGAAATAACTAAAAAGATGAAAGAAAATTTTCAAGGCATTTTTTTCCCTGTGAAATAAATTACTCACAGCACATGCAGACTTTGAGACTATATTCCATAGGTGAGTTTAGAAAGACATTCTACACCTCATGCACTGAAATAAACTCAATTTTCCCTAAACATTGAAACTCTATAAACAGTGTTAAATAGACTTATCTAGAAATAAACACTTTGTTCGTCCAAAGTTTGTTCTTTTAATTGACCAGAATATCTTCTCTTGAATGATTTAATTCACAGAAAGGAGATGTATTCAGCTGCTACATCAGTGTTTTTGGCAGGTCTACCTCATGTGAGTTAACTCGCACTAATATATCCATGATTTGACCCTGCTTTTCCTGATACAACTCAAATACTGTTAAATATTAATGAAAATTGAATACATCAAAGGTCTTTTTGTTGCCTTTATTTTATTTTTTTTTTAATTATGACACAGAGCTTTATGAAAGAATTCAAGCTCTTATATTACAGGGTGGGATATGTCATATTCAGCTTTTGTTTTGTTCAAAGTCAGGTGTCGAGTTTAAGGTATTTATCCAGCTGTCTTTTTAATCAGTACAAAAGAAAGAGGTACTCCCAAATCTTAAAATTCCTTTGTAAGAGCATCCAATCAAATATAATCTGAAAATAGTAATCTCTATAATCCAAATTTTAAGAATGTAATCTAAGTTTTAGATACGTAATGCACTGTAGATGAATTCCAATCCAACATGCATTCTATAAATAAACCAAGGTTGTATTTTATCAGTGTTTGCAATTTTAATCACTGCAGTGATGTGCAACACGTAGAAATAGCTATCTTTGTTGTCTCTTCTGCTTCTCCCTCAGTATGCCCAATTATCTGTAAAATGCTGGTTAAGTAAATGCCTTGGAAGAAAGAGAGAGAAAAAAAGCTTTATTTGAATAACTTAAGACATGTTTGAAACCTTTCAGAATCAGTAATGCTTTGCAAATATTAACAGTCAAATCATTCTTCTGCCATTTGACTTTGAGCTGGTAGAATTAAACACAGTGTAAATAGTGTAACGAGAATAAAATCAATAATAGGCAGCTATTAATGGTCATGTAACTATTATGAATTGTCTTATTGCATTATGAATTGTATTATTGTTGCATATTATCCTCAAACCTTCATGGGCAAGTCCACCCATCCTCCCTTTCCTTTTTTTCCCCCACACTATTCCTTTGCTTCTGACAGATTTTGCAAGACAGAAAAATAATAGTACTTGTTTAGAAGTTTATTGTTCTTTGATATAAACATTGTATTTTCTCATGTCACATTCGATTATCCAAGAATCATACAATAGACTGTATTGAATTTCAGCTGTCATTTGTGCTCCTAAGCCTATCAGATGCTTTTAGAAAAATATCCAATGATAACAAAAGCCCCTCTTACATTGAAGAGAACTCTACATTAGAATAGAAAAACAGTCTCCTGAAATTACAAGTAAAATATCTATATCCTCAATTGATCCAATGGTAATCATAAAAAAATCTCCCATAAATCTCTCCCATTTCAAAATGGAACGTTGTCTCAGTATGACTCTGTCCTAAATCATTGTGCACAATGTCAAAACACCATACACTTATGGGTATTCCTTCATTAGTTCTTTCTTCACTGTAATTTAGAAATTCACCTTCATCTTTAGGCTTGGTTTAACACTGGAGCTTAATTTCAGATGTTTTGGGGTTAATCTGCCTTTTCTACTTGTAGTTGGCTTTACAGAAGGTAGAATATGAGTTAATTAATGGCCTTTATTTCTCACAAGGGCTACTGATGTTTAGAATTATAGACATACTATGAAAATGAAGGATTGATACAACTGCATCCTTTTTGTATACTGAAGAGCTGTGCAGAAGTCCAGAGAGATCTAGGGATTAAATCAAACACATATAGACAGTTTTGGGTGGGAAAGAACCTTCAAAAATCATCTACCATAAGCCCTGCCAGAGCCAGGACAGTTTGGTGACATCTGCAAACTTCCTGAGGGTGCTTTCAATCCCACAATCTACATTGCCTTTAAAGATATTAATTAAATAGTACCAGTCCCAGTGCAGCTCCCTGAGGAACACCACTCATTAATAGATTATGTACTGCTCAGAACAGAAAAAATACACAGCCCCAGACAACTGTTTTCGTCAGGAATTTCCAATCTAACTGGAAGGCACAGCCAAAACAAAATTTAAAAAATGGAACCAAAATTAAAGAATTTCCATCATGAAGATAGGGTAAAAAAGAAAATAATAATTTCATTATTCACAAAATTCTCCAGGTTTTGAATTTAGCTCTGCATGATTTGCACTGATTAGTCAGCAAGTCTGCATAAAGCTGCTGGACAGTTCATATTTTGAATGCAAGTAGAATGGGTGACCCAAAAACTACTGTCCAGAGATTTTGCCCTCAGGAGAAAAGGGAGCAGAGCACACAAAAGATATTGGGACTGGGAGAAAACATTTTTCAGACTCTGAAAGAATTTGCAAATATTATGGAAAATTTTCCCATCCCAAACTGGAATAAAAACTTCAAATGTAGATCATTTTCAAAAATCAGAAAATTCAGTTATTTTCCCATGGATCAAATTATCTGATAATTTTACCAATTTTATTTTGATTAATGTAGTCCTCTGTTTTTACAGTAAGTCACCTAAAATTTCAAAATTACATGTTCTTAAAGCAAAATATAAGTCTTAATTTAAAATATGTAACTATCCCTTTTTTTTTCAAAATATTAACCAACAGAAAAAAAATTAAATCTCCATAATTTCATAATGCTTCACAGAGGAAAAAAAAACACCAAAATCAAAATCCAAAAATAGAATCTGTACAGCTAGCAAAGAACTTCTGCATACTTTCATGCACCTATTATTATGCCTTCTCTAAAAAGATGTAGCTTTAATACAATTTAGCTATCTCCAAAAGCAATAGAACTTCTGAAAAATCTGCTGTGGATTTTTCATAGTAGTGTATAGAGATGGAAAGATGTAGAGAAAAATTAATATAGAAGACAAAATTCAGAATCCTTTTACAAAATTAGAAAATTTCTAAATACTAACCTTTGAAATATGCTGGTTACATCCAAAATGATTGTCAATATAAATATGAAAAATATGAAGATATTTTATTACAACTATAGATGCCAAGCACTATATACTTAATCTGAAAGCAATATTTTTTTCTTAGAATAGAATAGAAATGGAGAATTATATTCTGCATGTTATTCACAGGCATGGGACTATTTGAGGACAAATGAATTTTGTAATACCTGCTGCATATTGCACTAGTATTTGTACATCAGGATACAATTCCCTATGCCTGACACTAGGAAAAACATGTAAAAAGAACATAATGAACTGTATGAAATAACTTGTCACAGAATAATATATTTATCAAACTGTCAGAAGTAAGCACACTTAGGAACGAATAGATCCAAAACATATATTATTTAACTGAGAGCTATTTAACTGTTTATATTATATTTCATAAATACTTTAGAGGAAAATGTTACACTTAAGTAGTTCTGTCACTTATTATATAAGCTTAACTATTATAAGCTGAACTAAAGTTCAAGGGAATTTTCTCTCTTTAAGAATTAAAGAATTGGGTCCTTTTCTGACCCTTATAGGATATTATAAAATAGTGTCTGATCTGAAGGCAGTGGGACACATTTCTTTACAAAAAAGATGCAAAGCATTAGAAAATACTCATACATGTAAATGAAAGTGTGTATCTGGTTTGTGTTATTTACATAAATATCCATACACGCTGTTTCTGATTTCAACAGGCTCTCTTGTAGAAGGAGAGATACATGTTTCTCAATATAAACATCTCATCTGGCAGCCACTGAGAGACCATGCAGGCCATTATATGTGTTATATGTATATCAAGAGAAACCCCACTAAAAATGGTTTTCATTCCATCTCTTGTAATCTCATTCACTTATGTGAATTGAGTGTATGATAAGCATCAAACAATCTCTATCCATTTTCCACTGTTGGAAGCAATGGAAGATAAAGTTGTTAAACCACAGCATATTAACATATATTTGTTTATGAAAAAAAACAAGAAAGGGAAAAGTAAACAGCAAATACTGCAAGGACAAGACAAGGCATTGTGGTGGGTAATTTAGCAATAAGGATACAAATAATGTAAAAGTCAGATCTATTAGTTTCAGAATAATCTTCAAAGGCAAGAAGTGGAACTGCTAGTAGATGAACCAATTAAGAAAAGAGAGGAGAAAACATCTGACAATCTGTTCTAGTTAGTAGCCACACACTAATGGGGAAAGATTAGCTGTCTTCCAGGTTATTTCCCATCTTTATTTTTCATAATATAATTTACACTAAAGAACAAAGTTTGCTACAAGCACAGGATGTTGATACCAGATCAGTAGCTGGATGTGTCACATTTCCAAGTAAAATATTTCTATGCAATAGTAAAATTAAAAAAAGAATATTTACATTCATCTCCTCAGAAAATATTCATCCAAGGAAAATATTCTGTGACCCACAGAATGTGTATTTTTGTGCATGTGTGCAGGTGTGTTTATATGTATATACAAAATGTTATTTCACACAAAGCTCTCATTTTTTAAGAAAGATTGCTCAGCATCTGAATGTATTCTAATAAAGGTTCCAAAAATGATAGCTATAATGAGAATCTATATTTCCAAAAGCAACCTTAGCTTCTTCTTTTTCCTGTTTCAACTTACTTTTTTTTTTAAATTTTAAATTAGTCTCAGTGATACCAGTACAAAAATAAATCTCTACTCTAAAATTGTTAAAGTGCTTATTTATACCTACATTCTACATGTCTAGCCCGGTGCTGCTATTAATGCCATTTGACAGTAACAATTTTTTTCTGTGGTTATCAGTTCTTTTGTCTGTGTCCATCACCATTATCTGAATAGCTTTATAAATGCTAAAGAGCTATTGGAAACAATTACTTTTTCTTCTCTGTAGAATTTAGCACTTAGGTGATCCATAGGTCAGACAGTCAGTGGAATTTGCACTGCTTTCCTTGTTGCTCCATTTAGAACGTTTATAAAGATCAGAAGACAGGTCCTTTAGAAGGATTTATTTTCACTGTGTATCTGTTAGTGGTTTACTGATAAGGATTCACATGTCCTGCTCTAGTAAAGAAGCAATAGGGACTCTGCCTATGTTGAAAATGGGAGCTGTGGTGTTTGCATAGTGGTGTTTGACTTTGTGAAGGCAGCTGTGGCTTCCACCAAGTCAGCTGCCCCCCTTCTTGCATTTATACCAAAAATATAAGCATCAGCACCTTAACACAAATTACATGTCTTGAAATGCCTCTGCTTCAAGTAAGTTGCATTAAAGACATCTAAGGAATCCCTTCATGCTAAATATTTACCTCCTTGCCATATTCTTTTGTTGGAGAGCTTCAAATGAAAAAAAAAACAAGTGCGGCAAGTCTACAGAATATTAATGTAAATAGTCAGAAGTTTTATTACACAAGAGTTCTAGGAAATGTGGACTCATTTTTGCTTAACAACCTTTATTTTTTTTTCAATACAACCCAGTTTGGGCTTTTAGTCACAGAACTCAATGCACTAAATTTCACATCAAGCTAAAAACTCTATGAAGATACAGGCAATTTTTCTTGACCAAGTCTTTTTTGAGGAAAAAAAATTAAAAAGGTATAGAAATATATGTGTTTAGAGAATAGTATAGCAAATCATGCAATAGATGGACTCAACATAGGTAATAATGATTCAATTTCAAATGTGCTCTAGTGTCTCCAGGCAAAAGACCATCGCTGCCAAAGAAGATGGAATGACCACTGTGCAAAAGGTAGCACTGTAAATTGCTCAGTGACATTTCACTTATTTATACCTGTGTAGAATCCTGTCCTTGATGCACCCTATTGCTGTTTCTGAATTATTTATACAGTCTGCTGATCTAAATTACAGAAGGAATTATCCAGCATTAGGAACAAGAAGATATGATGCCTACTATTTAAATCCAAAATGCTTTTGATTATAAAAAAAATTTAAGCTGCATTTAAAAATGTGCATCCAAACCTACTAAGTAATGTCTGCAGCCCTTTCTTTTATGACTGCAGAGAGCTGTAATGGTATTCCACCAATAGTGTAATTTTCAGATCAGATGATCCAGACTCTCATGTTTAAACTAAAGACGGCACATTCAGTCTCCACAGAATTTGGCCTCTCCTTACACATTAATCTTGTGTAATAAGTGACAGAAGCCTTCAAAATGCATTAACACAGGTGGACCTTTGGTGCTTATTTGCAGCCCTGTGGAATAAGTGTGCTTCAGGCTGTTTGTACAGGTCCAGTAGCAGGGTTAGAGCTTGGGAGTGATAAGGTTACCTAAACTGTAGCACAACTTAAGAAAGTCCATCCATCCAAGAAAATCAAGGTAGATTTCTACATGTCACATTTAAAAACTAAATATGTGTATTGCCTGAGGAATGCATTTGAGACGGCCAAGCCTGGTAGGAAAGAATGTTTTCAGAGCACTGTTTCAACAGGAGTATTTCTACTGGGAATAAATAAACTGCTGAACGTGCCTCGTTTTTTAATGCTCCACAGATGTAAACTGTATTTGATTCTATTGTCTATAATTTAATTTAATGCTTGGAATGTTGCAGCAATATACAGTAACTGATATGCCCTTTGATTGAGAAACAGCTAGACCAAAAAAGTTTATATTATTTTCCTGCTCTATAGAGCCTTCTTATAAAGAAAAGGTTCATTTTAGCACGCATTTCAATTATCCAATCTTTATTAGAAAAGACATACAGAACTGAGAGCATGACAATGCCTGCTTTATGTCTTATTAATTGGAAAGCTCTTCTGTTCTATTTGAATGGAATTTTTCTTTCTGCTGTAAATTGTGAACAGTATCTCAATCTAGTGGTTCAATAGAAGGATTGGCTGACTAGCACCATCATCTTTACTGTGAAATTCTTTTTGTGAAATGTTTTTCTCCAATTGTTTTTCATGTATCTTTATCCCCATTCCTGTTAAACACCTCTAATTTAATATACAACTTAGTAGGCCATACAAAAAAGATTCAAAGCAATGAAGAAATATTCAAAAGTATTTTTCACTTTGAAGTATTTCTAATCAGAGAATTAACAAATATTTCTATTAATTCATGGCGCTACATTGTAACTCATGATATAATAGAATTTTAATATTTTTCTCCATATTATTTCCACACTTTTCTAATGCATATAAATTAGATGGTTTATATTGTTTATAAAGTTTATACTATATTGCATACCAATACTTTGGTTTCTTTTCAAATCACAATATTTCTGTTGTTTCTCAGCTGTTCTTCAGACGCCAGACATACAAGGTATCATTTAACAAGGTAACATTTTAACTTCTAGAAGGGGCTAGTGAATAGTTATAATGCAAAAGTTCTTAAATAAACAAAAAGTACCTTTAAACATGTTTTTAACTGTTTATATAGATGTCTTTTTTTTTTTTTTTTTTTTTTTTTTTTAATAACCACAGCCTAGTCATAGTCTGTTAAGACACCTGAAGGATATCTTAATTTTTCCATAAAACGAGACCTTGACTATCTAGGTTAGCTAGTGCTTAGTTACACTGTGCATTAGATTTTGTTCTCCTTGTGAATTAATTTTGACATGAGCAACAGACCTTCTAAAATTATGATGAGTTATGTGCAAAGTTTGCTTCTGACAGAAGCAACTCACATATGGGGCTGCATACATCTGGAAGCTGGTTGAAACAAAGTACATTTGGTGGTTGTTTCCACCATTGCTAGAAAGTGTGAAAAGTAGGACTTACATTTTTGTCCTGTTTATCACTTTTTAAAGTTGTAAATAGTGAACAAACTCATCTATACACATCACATGGTTTTTATCACGAATCAGCTAATAGGAAATCCATGTCAAGGTCTAGGATTTGTATCAGTTTAATGGTGCAATAATGTATTATAAAGAAGGAAAGATGGTGGTGCTAGAATGCTTATATATTTGCTCATGCATAAAAATCAATAGAAATAATATACTGATCACTTATTAACATTATAAAATAATCTACTTCCTTTTGAAGAATTTGAGATTGTTGAAGGCTGAGTCACTTGCTGATAAGAATACCTTCCAAATATAAATATTTGCATTCCTTGGGGGTTATTCTTCTCCAGAGGAATGAGGAGCACTTTGCTTTGGCTTTATGCCTAACTACACACCTTTAATGTGTGACAATCTCAAAACTCTTGTACAGCACATTGTACCTAGAGATTAAGTGTGGCATGTTAAGGGGAGACTAATTTCAATTAAAAATGCAACAATGGCATTAAAATATGTGCTGCAATAGTCTCAGTAAGGTCTCTTTGCTGTTACTGTCAATAGGAGCTTACTGGGGTTTGTTTGGTTCTGTGTGCTCAGGGAATGATATAGTTGCTAAAGGTGTGGACAGTGGCTACTCAGCTGAATCTCAGAGAAGGAAAAAAACCCAGCAATTTAAAATTTTTCTTCACATTATGGCACTTCAGCCTGCATTTGGGAGAGTGCCAGGTTTTACCTTCATGACTACTGAGAATCTCCTGTCTTTTGCTGGCTTACTTGAACAAAGAACTTTAAAAAACCCAAGATATATATTTGGCAATCTTTATTTATGACAAATTAAATAGCAGAAATATATTTAAATGAACAGAAGAAGCATCGCCTTGAAAACCAATTAATTATAAAGCAACAATAGAGTTGCTGTGCTCAATAATTACACAGGCCTACACTGTGCTCAGCACAGAAGAATCTGACATTTAGACTTCGCGAGCTAACAAACTCTGAAAAGTATTCCAGCTTATTTAAAAGTGTATCTTCAAAATGGAAACTGATCCTACAGCTGGCAGATTACTTGCCAGGTATTTGATTCACCTTCAAGTTCAAAAGATATGAGCCTCTGAGCTTCAAGGCAGGGAGAGGCAAGTTGCCTTTGAAAAAGCAAGGGGAATAATAAGGCAAGAAGACGACTAAGACTTTTTATATCTAAAAAAGAACATGCACCAACTACTGGGAAAGCATCAATTATTAGTGCTGTGAGCAATAATTGCTATTACTAATGAGCACCCTCACTTATAGATATGATAACATGTTTTAAGAGACAGATTTAGGGGCAGATTTTTAATGAGCTCTCCTCATAAACACTTTGTTGCTCCCCCACAACATAGAAGGGTTTAATGTCTTTTCTCATGAAACTTTAAGCTAATTTTCTTACCCTTTCTTTAAAGATCTCCTCTTTTCCTCTGAGATTCTTGGTGAGCTGTATTAATTTTTTCAATAAAGTTCTATGACAGATTTTGGAAAACTCTTAGGCATTCCTCTTTCACTGTACACCACACAGCAGATTCAGTGTCTCAGTGTCCAGGTGGAGACCAGTGTTGAGTGATGTTCCTCAAGGACTGGCACTGGGACTGGCAGGGTTTAACACATTGACCAGTGGCATGGTAAATTTACTATAAAACACATTTACCAGTGACATGGCCAGTGGGCTTGAACACCTTCAGCATGTTTGCTGACAACACCAATCTGAGTGTGGTCAACACACTGGAGGGAGCAGATGTCATCCAGAGGGACCTTGACAGGCCTGAGAGGTGGGACTGTACAAACATCATCAGGTTCAACAAGTGCAAGGTGTTGCACATGTGTCAGGGCAATATTGAGCACAGGAACAGGCTGGGTGGGGAACAGATTGAGAGCAGCCCTGGGGAGAAGACTTGGGGAATTTGGTGCATGCAAAGCTTGCTGTGACCTATCAATGTGTGCTCACACACCAGAAAACCACCTCTATCCTGGGCTGCATCCAAAGCAGCACAGGCAGCAGGATGAGGGGGTGATTCTACCACTCAACTGCACTCTCATGAGACCCCATCTGCAGTGCTGCATCCAGCTCTGGGGGCCCAAACATAAGAAAAAGGTGGACATATTGGAGCAAATCCAGAGGAATCCATGAAGATGCTCAGAGAACTGGAGCATCTCTCCTTTGAGAGACGAAATGAAATAATGGTTTAAGATGACCATTTTTCTTCTGCTTAAGTGGATACTGACTGTACTTTAACTGATTTATTTTCACTCTTTTTGTTTTTTTCCAGCATATTCTCAAGCCATACACTCTACTGCTGGACACTGAGGTTGTATGTCAAATACAAGTGTAGGATTCCACCACTGCTGATGTCTGTCATTATTTATTGTTTCCCTTGAAAGAACACTAGTAGTGCTTGTAGGTCAACTCAAATTCAAATCATTTTCATTACATGTGAAATGGAAAATATATCAGCAATGTCTTTTTCTGTTCAAATACCTTGCTAACATCACACTCCATATAAGCTGTAGAATGAAAAATAGGTTTGCCAAGGGAGACGATAACTGAGTGTGTGGTGAAGAAACCAAATACCATGGCAAGAGTGTTTAGTGGAAACACTCTCTGGATAGCCAAGTCTTTTTCGTGGATAAGTGACAAAAAAGGTGACTAAATGGAAGGATGATTAATTCCCTTTTGTATAAAAATGTAAGAAAAATTCTTGTGAAAGAAGCAACTGTCTACAAAAATCAAGATGAAGATACCATGAATGCACAGATTAATCAAACTAGGCTATATCCCATTAATCATATATCTTGAAATGGAATAAAAGTGCTCTACTTTACAACTTTTTATGCACTGTTGATGAACTTTATGTATTTCTGTGAAGTAGCCAAACTGTCAGCTTGACAAATGCTTTCACGTGATGAAAAAGCTCAAGGCGGTGTTAATTCTCTTGTGCGCTGATGACTGCAGGAAAGTATAGCATAAAAAATTTCAGTGTCTGGTCTCAAGGATGACTTTGTCTTGGCAACAAATTTTATGATATTTAACAAAAATGTATGGAGGAGAGTCACTCTGAATAGTGTCTTCTCTATTCTTCATTCCATTCAATTATGAAACATAAATGAGTAAGAGACAGATTTCAGAGACTGAATAAAAAATTTATTTGCACTGAAAAGTGTACAACAGTGTATTAGCAGATCTATTAATAAAACTAAGGAATTTTAGTTCATACTTGTCAGCATTATTTAAATTGCATCCAGCCACTTTTATCCTCATATAAGATAGCAAATAGCATCAATACCAAAGAGCTGCAGCTGATGCAACTACAACACAACCAGGAGAGGCGTGAAACTGCAACCCCCTCTTCTTTTGAAAGTAGCAATTCTTTAATAGGCCCTGCTAGTGTGAAAGAATATGGCTTCCTTGGCTGCAGAAGTCTTACTAAATAAAACTTGTGTGTCTCAGAGGCCACATGGCATGCATCCATAAAGCTAAAATGTTCCACTGTCTTCATCTCCAAGCTACATAACGTCATCCAAGCCCCCTATGTAGAATAGACCTTGTATTGTTTCCTGAACCATGCCCAAATATTGTTTGGAAGAGTACTATTTTTCAAAGTTGCCAAGAAGAACATAAAAAATTTAAATACTAGGCATTATCACAGGTCAATGTTTCAGTGGTGCTTGTGCTCTGGATTTACCTTTTAAAATGATACATAATCTTCTCTAAAACTACACTGATGGGTTTGTTTCCATTTGGGTAATTTTTTTTTGTTTTATGGCATGTCTATTCTGTTCCAAAATGCCTGAATTATTATTAACTGATATATTAGAGCAGAACTGGGAGAACTGAGAAGAATTTCTGTTGCACCAGATCTCACACGTGTACAATAAAGACCCAGTCCTTTGCCAATGAGTTAGACAAAGCAGTAGGGAAATATTCACGTGCTGCCTCATAGCCAAGGAGCAATAATGAGCATAAGTCACGTCACCACAGTAATGATAATGAGCAGTGGTAACTTTAGTTACCACCAACAGCTGAAGAAAAACATATCTGTAATCTGTTAATTAAAATCTAGTTAAGAAGCTGCTTTGACATACTTAGGTTTACAACATAGCTCAATATTAAGAATCTTGTTTAATCTAAGAAGAATTTGAGGATGGAATGCAAAATTAAGACATTTCTTTCATTTTGAAATAATCCAATTTTTTGGGGAAAGGATAGGATAGGGATATATACAGCCTCCAGGAAATCTGTACCATAGGAAAGGTTCTGGAATCTAACAGATCAGTCAATTTCACAGGGGAAGATATGTGAAATAATTGCTTCAAATTACGGAAATTGTAATCACATTGAAGACAGTGACAGGTCACTTTTCCCCAGCATGGTCTCCTCATCAGATAAACACATATTCTACAGTAGGTATATATTGATAAATCATATTACATTGTGCTTAGGCACAAACTCTGCTCCTTAGGGAAAACAGCAAAGTTGCATGAACAGCATGTTATTTTTTACACGTAACTTAGCAACTGCAACTTGTTCTAGTGCCAAGAACAGCATCTAAGGGTTGTAGTCAGAATTTTGCTTCATTGCTTTTTCTTTCTATCATCAGAATCCCCATATCCAGAGCTGTAAGGATTAGGTACTCCTGATATGGGGATTCCTCCTTAGAGTAGAGCTTCAGCTGCACTACTCAACATAGGCAGGGAGCTGTCTACTATGTCTCCTTAAGAAGTAATCTACAAATGATTGCTATGATTATAAATATATTATTTAGATTTTCACTCTTTCCCTTTTTAAATGTGTACATATGAATATAATCTATATTATAAACCATAATATTAAAACTCTGCCAGCTCCTTACTCAAGTAAAGCATGAAAGAGTTTCATTTTCATATGCCTTTACTAACCTTTGGCTTCTCACTTCAACTATGTGATAAATCACCATCTTGTTTGCAAAAACCAGCTTTTCTCATTTAAGAGATGAATAATAAGCTTGATTTCACTACAGGATCAACCTTCCCGTGCCAATATTTCCTCACTCACATTTTGCTGTAGGCACAGTGCTACATTTTCCTCTCTGTAATGTAGACATGCTGAATGGCATAATCCAAAATTAAACAATCTAAACTAAAAAACCACATCAAAGTAACACAAAAGAAGGAGTTGATTAGCCCCACAATAAGATTACAGATATATTTTCCGCTGCCTCAAGTCCATTTAGATTAATTATTTTGAAATATTTTTCTGATACTGAAAAGAGAATGTAAGATTAATTCTGAATTACATCATTTTCTAATATTGACTGGCAGTATTCTGCTGGCAAAAATCTGATACCTCTGGAATACTTCTAATACTGACCAGGTGCCATAGTACATGTGTTCCCGCACTCAGAGTCTTCTGATATAATGCACATGCAGCAGAATGAAAATGGATTGCTGTTATCATTTGTGTATGTCAATAGCATTAAAAGTTCATTGCTAATTTAATCAATAAATTCAGCTGTATTAGTAAAACAATCTGTTCTCTAGACTGCTGAAAGCATATAATATTTTTAATGTGCGTCCACATCATGATGTGAATATTATTTAAATAATATTTTATATATATCTTCATATTCAGTTACTCATAGTATTCGAGACTTCAAAATCTTCCTCATCTCTGTTGTATTACATTTAATTTTGGCTTATTTTTTTCCTTATCAAATACTTTTATTTCCTAGGTCTATAAATACATATATTTGTATGGACAAAGCATATTAATATAGTATTTAAGATATTTATGAATGCTGAATTTTATTTTTTTCATTGTTCAACATTCTTGGATTAGAACTTTATAAAAAAAGTAAGTATAATTGAACAAGTAAAATTATCTCCACGTGTTTCAATAGTTTCATGGCCCATAAGATGTTGAAAGGCTGAAAAATTGTTATTCCTCTCAAGGAAAGGTATAAATAATCTACAAATCTTAAACCTTGTGTTTTTCCATTTACTTTAGCATTTTTGAAGATCATTCTTCCAGGGGGAAAAAAAAGGAAGAATTAAATTAATTACAAAAACACAGTATTAAGAATATAAATGAGGTAGTTTTCTGTAGAGGTCTGATGTTTACTTTTTCTTATCTTCACTTACCCTTCATTGTTTTAAAATTTGTTGCCTTGTTTGAAGCATAAAGGAAACAAAAATACAGATCTATGGTTGCTAGATACTTTCCTTTACTTTACACTAATATTTTCCATTGAGAATGCATTCAAGAAATTTCATGAAGTAGAGGAGAAATTGCAGATATTTAGGACAGAGTTATTACACTTACAACCAGGTAATCAATCAGGAGAATTCTCTCTAGAAGCCAAAGACACTAAATACAAACCCAGAGAACAGCAAAAGCAACAACAAAAAGAACAAAACATTAAAGAAACCCCAAAAAACAAAACAAAAACAAAACAAAAAACAAAAAAAAAGCAAACAAAACAAAACAAAAAACTCCCCAAAAATAGAAGAATGGGGAGTGGAGAAAGGCAAACAATGACTACAAAGAATCTATCTCATCTGCTGCTCATTAGTACAGTAACTCACAGATTAGATAAGCATATAATAGGACTCCCTGCTGTTTATATCTTCCATTATATCTTCCATCATTGTTGGATGGAAGTACGTTCTATCAGCATAAATGTGACTGCATGTGAACCTGGTCACACTTTAGTGGCATGTTCATTCTGTATCTTTTATAAAACCTGCTGATGTCACATGAAAAAGTCTGAAACTGTCAATTTAGGGAAAATACAATTATAATAGAATATATTTGCTACATAACTTCACTCTTAGCCTTGTCCCTGGATACATTTATACAAAAGTAGTTTATTTGTCCACCAAAATTCACTTTCTTTTACCTCTTCTGATTATTAGATGAGGTCATATTTCCAAATTTAACATTTTTCAGCTACTTACTACTGTCTTGCTACTGCAGAACTCAAAATAGGGCTTTCCTATGGCATGAGCTGTGATGAGTGGGAGATCATCTGTGTGGAAGGAAAAGGAAAGGACACCCCACCACACACTCGTGCTGAGTTCCGTGAGCCATCTGCACCACTAACCTGAGACTTCTTTCAGATCATGCTGCTTCAGCTTTTTTCTAGAGTAGAAGTCAGTAACTCTGTCGCTACAGCAGAGACACCATGTGTTCACAGAGCTTTGCTCAGGGCTCTGCCATCAGAAGCAGGACTGGCGGAGTTCTACAGAGCCATACAGAGTTTCTGCCTTCTCACTTGAGAGCCCCAGTCCCTGGTCCTGGTGGGTGACAATGAAACTTGTTTTGAGAGCAAGTGGTGCTCAGCATCCTCACTGGTGCTGGGCTGGCAGATTCTGCATCTTCTCCGTGCCTTTCCAATAGTGTTGCCCAGTTCACAGAACTGTTGAATCTATGATTTTATGACTGTCTCACCTACGCCTCATATAGTATTTCCCAATTCCACTGGAACCACTTTGCTGAATAGATTTTAGGAGCCCCTCTTTCTTTACATGGCCAATCCCATCGTTTAGCTACTAATCTCTCTGGGATCAATTTTCACACTTCCGTTTTCTTCCCTCTTCTGAGTCCCAAAAATCTTGTCTGCAGCTTTTAACAGAGTCATTTGTTATGGACCTTTATGTTCACATCCAAACATTCCATACTATTAAAATTTCATTTAGTTTATTTCAGTCTAACACTTCTTTCTTAAGGTCATCTATTTTGTTCATTATCTGCTAATTTCTTTAGCAAATTGCTTGGTTTTCTGCCAAGCCTATAAATGAGTCTATTAAAGATGATGCATTCCATGAATAACCCTGTGGAATTCCGAAAAAAGCCGTCTTCAAATCCAGCTACTATCCCTTTTTTTTTTCTTAGTTTTATAAGGTGTGTGCAAATACCTGTCAACCCTAACCCTCTGGCTGACTAATAGCATCTTACAGCACTATATTAAATGTTTTTCTGTAGTCTAAAAACATATTCTCTACTACATTTCATGTCTGAAGGAATGAATCCTATATTAAATAATAGTACAAGTAATTGCATTTATCTTTGATGAACCTGTCTTCAGTTTAATTGCTTGCTTTCAGTTTAATTCTGTTTAAAGGACTGGTTTCTTCCTTTAAATTGAAGGATTATTCCACCTAAATTTAGCAAAACATAATGTAGGCATCTGGTGTAAAGTAGCCTTTTAGGTTCTAAATGAAAGATGTAAGCATATGTGAAGAGTAAATCACTTCATACATTAGCACCTGTACATATACACAGACATATTTGGAATTAAATGAGATACCTATTTTCTCTCTTGAATGAACTAGGATCCATACTTTTAGATAGCTCCATCAGCCTATAGCTGGGGCTGAAGAAGGTTGTTTTCTGCCTTAAAGTTGTGGAAACCTTCAGCTTTTTTTTTTTTCTAAATCAAACAAAAACACTTCCCTTTTATAAATCTATTATTTTAATTTTTGATATTATTTCCCTCATTGAAAGCAAATTTTTATTTAGTTTTGGCTCATACTTAGAACATCTCTAAGCTCTGCCCTTACTGAAGAGTGATCTAATTGTCTTCCCCTTCCTATTCTCTCTTTCAGATACCTAAAGTTCTTCCAAATGCACTCACTGTGGGGGACTAAGATTTCTAGATGTTTTTAAAAATATACTACATAATCATATTGAATGTGATATCAGGGAAAAAAAAATTAAAAACCAGATTTTATTCTGCTTTTTAAAGAAAAAAACCCCTCTATTGACTTTAATTGGCGTAACTTAATGGACCCTAAGAAAAAAGCACTGATGCAGGCAGCAGACTTGTATTGTACCTGTTTTCTCAAAGCTTGTCTGGAAAAGCCTGGCTCCCAGTTCCAGCCCTGCAGCCTCCCACAATGGGTACAATGGGACAATGGGACTCTTCTTGACTAAGAACAGTAGCTGAACTGACAGCTCTTCATTCCATAGGCTTTGCTGCTGCATTTTAACATGACCACCACAGACAGTTTTTTCTGAAATCCAGTTGAGGGTGCCAGCTCTAAGGATATTACTCTGAAAAAAAAAAATCTACTTCTGTGCTATAAACATAACTATATCCTTATGTCAATGTTATTTTTTGTGCTTTTCGGTGTCAAATTGGACAGCAGTGACACAAAGCCTGTAATATGAAGTAAAATGAATTCCAGATGGATTGCCCCAGTTTGTTATTTCAGTAGCATTCAGAACAATTTTAATTTATTTTTACTAAAAATTGTAGCTTACAAAGATGCCTTTGATGGTTTAGCTCAAGGGTGTAAATACATAAATACATACTTGTGCTTTAAAATGAAGACCACAAAGTCCTTAAATATCAGTAACTCTAATAGCTAGTCAGAGGCTGCAGCATATGGGATTTGGAACCTTTGGCAGTGGTCTTCATCAAAACTACCCTATAATTTTAGATTTTTATTAGTTTTTATTACATATATAAAATTAGACACACCCCTAAAATATAGCTCTGAACTTACTTTATTTGGATTCAGACATCGTATTTATCATTAACCATCCATCAGAAGACTTCACTGAAGTCAATTTTGAGGCAGGTGCAACTCAGTTTGTTAAAAAGGGTACATCAGGGAAGAGGGACAGGGCTTGTTCAGACAAATGAGCAAACATGCATTTCAACCCTTGCCTAGCAGTTATTTCATTGTCTGGAAGGAAAAACTCTAGGGTTGTGATTCCTTTTCCCAGGAAGATTATGCATGCCTTTCAGGGTATGAGATACAGGATGCAATGACATTTCTTGATCAAATGAATGCACTCATCTCAAATTTTCTGTTTGGAATTTAGATGATTTGCAGGTCTCCAAAGGCCAATATATGTCTAGTTGAGATAGATTGAACCTCATTCTAAAAGGTGAAACTACAATGGATAAACATTATTACCTGACTTGTTACATGCAGTGAGATTTCTTTTGCGTCAAATGAGAAGACAGTGAAGGTAAGTTGAATATTGATTGAACTTGGTTGTTTCTCTAAATTAGAAACCATGCATTATTTCACATGTGACTTCCCATATGAGAAAACTGGTTGTTTAATGGTAAAACTCAACAATTCAGTTACCAGGAGAAATCAAATGCTTCAGTTTAAACATGGCAGTGTTAACTGGGTGAAGTTTGCCATACCCAGCACTAATATTGGATTGAATATCAGAGAAACCCCAAGAACAAAAAAAAAACAAACAAAAAAAATCGGTCCTCCAGATACTGTATGTATCATTTCCTTTACACTCTCCTCAATAATATTTTTATTCATATGGATTTGGAGTCATTCCACCCCAGGTAAGAGCTTAGGGACACACAAGGTACATATCTAGTAACTGAATTTCCTAATAATTAATGGAGACAATTAACAATTTAGCTTACTGCAGATCAGCCTTGTCTTCTGGAAAGGCCCATCTTTTTCCACTGACTGCATGTGCTTCTTAGTAAGACCAAAATATTAATTAAAGACTTATAGGTGCCTGAATTTAGATAAGATGAACATATGCTTTGACTCCTACAATGCATATAGTGACACAGATGTGGTTAAGATGTTATAAATGCTGGCATTTCCATGCTGTTTAATTTACAAACATCTTGTATTATTGATGTAGTATGTGATAGTTTGATAGTCTTTGAGCCAGGAAAGTTATTCTCAGTCACAATGCTGGTACATGATGTATGGTGGCAGTATGTGTAGTGGGTAGTGGCAGTAAATATTTCCCTGCCTTTGCTAGTTATTTGTCTTAGCTCTGAACTGCAGAGAACCACCTACTCAACTGCAAGAATAGTTCAGTCCCTACACCACTGAGTCTTCACTGCAGTCTCTGGGACCACCAGGAAGGTCCAAATATCTGAGCTCCAGATTGTCTACACAGTTTGCCAGCTACTATTTACTTGCTAGCCAAGTAATTGCATGCTTCATGGCTCGTAATAATAAAGACATTTAATCCTATTTACTTCATTTAAAAAGAAAAAAAAAAGTTGCAGCTAGCATTCATGACAATGTTATTAGAATGTATGTCAATCAGGGTTTGATTTCAGGCCAAAGGAAATTACAGATACACCATTATTTCTATTAATTGCAACTTAAGTACTTTTCAAAACCTCACTAAATGCCAAGAAAATTGTCATCTAAAATTGCAGTGATAACTCAAGGCTTTGTAGCAATTGCAATTCACTTGCAATTTCAATTGTTTTCAGTCAAGTGCATTAGAAATTGCTAGGGCTGCTGTTAAGGCTTCCAGGGAAACAGGCATGTTGCAATACTTGCACAGTCCAGGTCAGAAGACTGGGCTCTGCTTTTGCTTTTAAATCTATGAATTTACTCCTAACACTCTCAAATAAGATCTCACAACCACATTTAGAGGACAGGCTAATGGCATTGTCCTTGCATAAGCTTAGAAACATAACTTCTTTTTTGTAAACATGCAGATATATGGCTGACACCTTACAAAACATTAAAGGCAGAATATCTAACTCCAGAAATCTGATATTTAGGTATTTTCTAATCTAAAACAGAGAAGTGAGTCTTTCTAGGAAAATAGCTGTTCAGGTCTCCATTGTACAAGTACAACATTGCTGGCATAAATTGTGCTCTAGAGGTAGTTATTTCTCTCACTGGTTTTAAAGGATGCTCACAAGACAAACTCAAGTGGAGCTGTTGGTACAAGAATTTTCTATTTATAGGCATATTATTGATAAAATAGATTCCATTGCTCCCAATCCACCTAGCTCACTTGCAGTTACAGAGTTAAAAATTGGCTTTTAAAGACTGTTTGTTTAATAATGATGGTCCATCTGTCTTTAAGATATTTGTATTTCTGCTCACAGCCTATTGATAGGATCATTGCCATTCTGGTACACAGACTATGTTTTTGATGTTTTTTTCTCCTTAGGACTCTCTGTTAACCACCTTGGTTTTTCTCCTGTTCTCTCAGATGGCTTTCATTATCAAGCCAGAACTTAAAGAAGCTATAAAGCATCTGAATCATTTCCAGTATGATTCTGGGATAAGTAAACAGAAGTATGCTGTCTGCCACATATAGATTATATTTCAGGTTTTACCCAAATTCCCATTGTCACCTATTCATGCATAGCTGAGCTGCAGTACCATCTCCTGTGCAACACCTAAAGAAACATTTCCATATCCTTTTCAGTTACTTTGTTAAAACATTTTGCCCAGTATGTCTAAGAATAATGTTTTACTTTCATGTTTTTCCTCGTAGTTAGCTTAATAGGTTATCTGTAGATCAAAAGATCTGAAAACATGGAGATTGAAATTAAATAATAAACATCAGTCTACTTGAACTAGAAGCAGAGTTTAAGGAGGCAACTTTAACATTCATGCTTCTGTTTTCAATACTGTTTGAAGTTTTTAATCCAATAAGATAATATGAAGGGCAGCCCCCTGGTTAAATCTGGACTGAAAGCTTTCTTGTTTCATATTTCTTAGCTCTTACTCTGGTTGTAGGATAATCTTCCAAGGAAGCATTTGAAAGGCTCTTACAGACCATCTTTGAAAAAGTGTATTTCAAAATTCCCTTGACAGAATATTCAGATTAGCAATTCATTAGTGAACATAATTTACATACATGGTAACTTTATATTGTCATCTTAAAAGTCCAATTGATGATGATTCTTCAGATCACCTTTAACATCTCAAATCTCATTAGAGTAAAAAGAGTAACATTCTCTTGGTCCAGCAGTCACTAGGGGTAAAAGAAATCACTGAGGCCAAAGCTAAGCATGTCACAGTGAATAGTGAAATTCCTCTGGCACCCACAGCTCCTGCTGAAATCACGTAGTGCCTTGAGGTCTGCCCATGGCTGGTGCAAGACAGCAAAGGAGATGCTATTAAAACTGTTAGAAGTTTGGAAGATTATGGAAAATAATTGGTTAAAACCCAGTCTCCCTCAGTGCCTGTGAATAATCTAATATCAATGAAGAACAGATCACGCAAATTCATGCAGCCCTTTAGATCTTGGATTACAATTTGCCAAGGCTTCAAAAACCAGGCAACCTATGAAAGTGTTCTTAGGAAAGTGAGAATGAGAACCATCACTTCTGAAGCAGCTGGAGGATTTCACTGGGCTTCCCTTTCACCTGGCCTGCTTAAACCCTCTAAACTGGCCTATCAGACATTTCCAGGTCAAACTGTATTTTCTATACTCATTCAGTCTACATGTCCATGTGAGTTTTTACAAATAAGGAAATCTGCATGGGAAAAAATAAACTAATGAATCTTAAGGAAAAAAAGAAGCATCAACCCCAACAACACAAAATGTTGGTGCCTCTTATGAAGAATATTTACAATTATTACATAAGAAAAGTTAAAGTATCAATTTCAACCATTCCTTTTAATGAACTATCTCTCTGTGAAATGAACTGATTTTATTTTTTTTTTTTTCAAATCAAAGTAAATCTATATTTATGGTATCATGGTAATTCTTGTTGGATTTGTGGTCCAGGTCATTTTACTCTGCAAGAACTCACTTCAATGTAGTAGTCATTTTGAACCAAACACCATAAGAGATTCTTCTGATCATAAAATATATCCAGCCATCAACTTACTTTTGAGAAGGATTTTTTTAGTGGACTTAATTCCTTTTTAATTTTGTAGGTCTGACCAAGAGATTAATAATTATAAATTGTCTAAATAAGTTTATCATTAAGATTTAAATTGATATTTTCTTCTTCTTGTCAGAATGCATTTACTTCAGAGAGAAGGATTTTTAAGGCTGCTCTAGAGTTGTTCTTTTATATCACATTAATCTCAAAACTAGAATCACTAAGGGAGTGGATTCCACTAATAACTGGTATAGAGATACTCACGGAAATAAACTTATATAGTTTTAATAGTGCAAAGCCTTTGCAGAAATCTCAAGTTTCAGTTCATTTTATTTAGTCAAGACCAATAATCTCATAATCCTTAGGAGACTCTGCAAGCACAAACAGAAGCAGCCAGCTGTGAAGGAGCTGTGCTGAAGCAGCAGTGAGGAAACCTGTTACTGAAATACCATAATGCTTTCTCCAAAGCCTTCAGGCAATTTCTCCCCTTTCAGGCAACCACTTAGTTTTGAAATGCTTGCTTTGTGCTAAAACTGCCATATCATTAAATCAATCTCTTTTTCGGTCTCAACTATTTCAGTTATTAAAAGATATAATCAACATCTTTGATGGATTAAGTAATGATCCCATAAAACTGCACTCAGCCAAAAGATAGATTTTAACCATGTAACTTCTACGTTGAAGAGCTCCTTTATGAGAAAAAGGAATGCAAAAAATACCAATTGATTCTAATTAGTCTATACCTGTTGCAAAATGCAGTGAGATAATCTCTCTTATTAACAGATGGTGAATACTTAAGATTTAAATCCTTCAAAATACAGGCTAATGCAGGTATCACTGTAATCAGAAGCACATGATGATGGGGAAAATCATATCCCTAAACTTAATTAAGTGTAGACATAACAAAGAAACATTTATAAAAATACATTTTTTTTCTGCTTGAGGCACTAAAATTACAATAGCAATTACAACATACACCTAGCAACTGTCTGCTATTTAAAGTGGATATTGCAAAATAACCCTGAAAGATCTGTACCAAATGCTTGCCTTCATGTCTGTAGAACAAGCTGCCTATTGGACTGCAAATGGGTCCTTAATAAATGAGAGTTTCCTCAAAGGAATGAAACATATTGACTTTTTTCTAAAGGGATAAACCACTCTTTATGTTTAATTAGCATTCTGAAAGTTGAGAAAATGAAAAAAACATTAATTAAAATGAAGCACTGTGTAAAGCAACTGCGATTAAACCTACTAAAATACCTTTTCATGATATCAAAGGAGGTTTAAATTTCATATGAGCATAGTTCTTTCTCTAAATTTTCCTTAATAACTTTTAATCTTTAAATCCCTTTTTAGATTTAATTTGAAGATAACTGAAATTCTATTATAGAAAAAAAATTAAAAGCATGTGCATTGACTAATATTAACTATATAATGTGACTTAATAGTACTTTTCAAATCCATAGACTATCTTGAATGTTCACTGCTGCATTTTGTAAGGTATTTAAATCAGTATTCCATACTGTGTGAAGGCAGGAGCATAGCAACTCCACTTCATCCCTGCCTTTCAAGATTTGGAACATGCATGAACCTCTCATTGAGGAGGGACAAGAAGTCAACGCAGAGACCTTGGTTGCCAGAAGAAACTGTTCATTTCTCCCCCACACAAAGGTGAACGATGAACAGAACAAGAAATCTGCTTCTGGAAACCATGAAATGCTGCTGCTCAGGAGTCAAACCTCCTGCTCCTGCAGCTGGCTGACCCAGACATATCTTCAGTCAAGAAAGTCCTCACCACTGGTTGATATGCAGAACACTAAACATTGCTATTCTAGCTGATCAGGATAAAGACACCAAATTAAAAATTGAAATAAAGGGAAAAAAATTATGTACTTGTTCATAATACTAAAGCATATCTTTTGCTAACTTAGACCATTACTTGGCTTCATGTTTTCCAAAATGTTCTCCTATCCCTGACTTTTCCTTCATGTTATATCTTGTTAAGAATTTTAAATATTACTTCAATATGTGGCTATTACCTTTTCTACTAATTTTTAATGCAGGTTTCAAGCACTTGTATACAAATTCCATTATGGGATTAAGTAATTGATTTACCATAGTGGAATTTGCACCCTTCCTACTTTCACCTCTGCTCTTATGCATTTTTAAGTGGAAAAATCCTGCTAATATCATCAGATGATGAGTTAATAGAGGCTTACGTCTCTTACTGTTAGTTGTCTAAAAATTAGACGTTAAGTCTGAACATGTACAGAGGTATCCTCCATCTCTGTACATTTGACTACAACAGGGAGCCACTTGGAGATGGAACTTCAGCTCACCTCTCACATGAATTAGCTTTAAGAGCATTTCTTTTTTTTTTTTTCCACAGGCCATAGAGAAAATCTGAGCTAAATGGACACCTAAAGTTAGGTGTGATGATTATGAGCCTTAGTTAAACATATTTTAAAGTAGGGCTTTTTTCCTCTATGTGTTTTATAATTGCTTT
The DNA here is from genome assembly GCA_026413545.1 of Cichladusa arquata. Lineage (NCBI taxonomy): Eukaryota > Metazoa > Chordata > Aves > Passeriformes > Muscicapidae > Cichladusa > Cichladusa arquata. The sequence goes on along the minus strand of JAOTQP010000870.1, from coordinate 8,633,482 downwards.
TGGCAAGTTTTATTTTCTAAGTTACTTTCCTATTATGCCATTGGCAATTTTTACTATTATCATTAAATAACATTTTAAAAAATAATGGGTTAAATTTGGGAAGTTATCTTCTCCAACATGCAGACAATGACACTTTTCAAATAAGCTTTCTTTTTTCACAATTTCTTGTTTATATGAAATGCAGAGAGCACAGTTTTCTGATAATAGTATTACCGAAAATGTAAATTTGAAACACATTAATCTACAGTATTTAAAGAACAACAGCTATGATTTATGATCACAAGTGCATTAAAGTCTTGCCTGTTACTGAAACACATCCTGACATGTCTGTGATTTGACTGAGAATGTTATCTCACAAATTGGTCACTAATTGCTGTTGAAGATCAATTCACTAAAATAATGGCTTGGGAGTATTGCTGAATGGTTTGTCATGAAGGATATATAAGAGTGAAGATAAAATGCTTTCATTTCAGCTGCAATTTATAAGTTATGTCTGAGCTGCCAATCACATCTCACAGTCAGGTCACCTCTTCCAGTGGTCGGAAATCCTGTCAGCATTTTCACAACTGAGAAGTAATTGAATTAACTGCAAAATACTAACATTATCCCTTTTCATGTGCACTGGAAAGAAAAAAGAAATTACATGTCATAAAAAGACTGAAATGTTTTAAGACAGAAGCAATTAGGGGGCACAACAGCAGACTGACCTGCTTTCTATTCTAGATTGCTTGGGTCTCTCTGCTGCTTTATATGAAGGAGCTAAAAATATAGGCATTAACTTGCAAAAGAAAAAAAAAAACAGCAGGGACTTAAACCTGTGTCTCAGGGAAGTTAAAAGGTTCTCTAATTGACTATAAAAGGATTAAGATCTGCTACTCAGTGCACAACACATACAATGTGTACATATTTATATATACATCTATATATATGTACACACTATCATAACATTCAATCTAGTAAATACTATAGCCCAGAATTAAGTAAAATCTTAGCAGGTTCATTGGCAGCAGTGTTAGTCATAATGAGCTAAGGAAAGTCAGATGAACAGATGCTAAATTTCCATAGGGACATTCAGCTGTTTTCTCAGCACGATAAAGGAGGCACTTTCATATTTTCTTTCCCTTAGTAAATGCACACAAGAATAAAAAAAAAAAATTCAGTTACCATAGCAAAAACATAAATAGGCATGTCCCATTGTATCCATAGTACACTCTCCTTCGTAACCCTTGATTACATTACACAATATATTAAAAATAAATTACCTAAAATACCTTTTTTCTGTCTTGAGCTAACACAAGCAAAAGGTTGGTTTGTAATTTTATTGATTTCAATGAAATAACATTTTATTGAAATCAATAGGACTTAGGTTCTATTAGGATTTACTTGACCACAATTTCACCTGCAATTGAGGACCAAAATGTTTATTATGACTATTTATTTTGATCTCTTTCATTATAAAGGGTGTAAAATTTAATGAAGTAATTTCTGCATCAAGCCTAATTACTTCCTGATGAGCTTAAGTACATGATTTAGAGAAACACTCAACTATAGCTGCTCCATCACTTTGCTTAGAAAATTCTCCTAACAATTAATTATTCTCATTATTTAAAAAAAAAAGACTCCATAATTTCCCATGGAAATATGTCTTATTATGCCTTTGTCTGTTACATTGTCTGTGTTTAAAAAGATAAATTACTCTGTGGTGGCAGTTTTGGAAGGATTTCATATGAACTTAAGAGAAACAGTACTGCTTTTTTTTTACTTTAACTTTACGTGGCCATTCAGGCATGGTGATGGGCAAGCTGCCATTAGATATTTTCCTAATTAACACAATTTAGTCTCAGTTGAAGACATAAACGTTCTCTGAAGCAAAGATGACAAAAGCAGGTTAAAAGAGCAAATTACAAAAATGAGCCAAATTGATTCTTAAGGCAGAAGTCAAGTTGTGTATGTCAAATAAAGTGAGAGGCAGAGAAGCCAGAATGGCTTGTTTCAAGAAAAGAAAGAAGAAAGAACTATGCCTTTTCAAGTAAAAAAGCACCATAAAACAGTACTGCAGCATGGACTAAACAAATTCAACACAGATATGTCTTAAAATATAAAGGATAGACTAAACAACAGAATCATCACTATGAGTCACACAGATTATTAATTTCCAAAGGGGGAATCTGGATTAAAGATTTATATACTTTGTCTACGGCCCTTAAGAGATGGTAGCAGTGAACTTTTTCCTCATTCAAGGTGCCAAAAACATTAAGGAGTTAACAAACTGGTGAGCAAGGAATTTGATTCAGTGCCTTCAACTCAAGGCTAGCATATAAAAAGCATGTCTTCATGGAGAAAGCGGGGAAAGACAAGTAAACAGATGCTGAGAAGAATGAAAAGGGAAGTTAACCTGTGTTTTGCTGAAGCCAAGGACTAGTGTTCCTTGACAACAAAATTGTGACATGACCTGACTATGCTCCACACAGTCTAAAGAGATCTGATATTTCTGATTATAATCTCTTTTTCATCAGAGAGCAGGGGTTTGACTTTCTTGCACGGTCTTCAGAACAATTTGTCCTTGTCACCTGTTCTTATTTTTCTAAAAAGTAACCTTCTTATAAAGCTGTTTCAGACAGCAGAGATGTGAAGGATTTGTTTACAAGCTTATAATCAGCAGCATATGAACTCTATAGTGAGGATAAAGTTACACATGCTAACCTCTTGCCTTGCTCATGAAGATCTGAAGTTTGGCCATGATATAAAGTCTCAACATGAATGACCTTGTGAGCCATAATTAAAATTCCTTGAAACAAAGGTTTTTCAAAAGTTTTAATAGCTTGCAGCCCTGGCATGTGTAGCCCAAGCTACCGGGACACTGATTTAGGTGAAGTGACTACAGCTGATATCTCACTACAGCAAAATGTGGGGATGAGATACAAAGATTTTACAGAATAACTGATGCTTTTCACCTATTAGTATCAGTGTGGGTTGGCTTTTTTTCTTACATTAAAAAAAAAAAGTGCAATTCCAGTTTCCTTTTATTCCCTGAAGGCTAATGAAAATTATTTTTTACACAAATCTAAATGAAAAATGTAAACTTGGTGGTCCTAGTAAATCATAATACAGAAGACTTTCAGAAACTGTATCTAAATAAAGAGGACTAAATCTGATCTGATTTCAGGAAGGGTGGAAAAACTTCGCTTGTGGAAACATTTCATGTGTATTAATACCACAAAGAGAAGCTTCTTTCTACTTTCTTAAGGAAGCTGAATGTTACACTTGAAGCATACTACACAGAATTTATTCTATGAATGCATGTATTATCCTTTCCATTTCTGCAAGAGAGGAATTTTTTCCCTTGGAAGAGTATGGGCAGTCAAAGCAAAGCTGGCTGAAACCTCAGTGCTGTTGAACAGAACCACGTTTAAATGGAAAACTTCCTTAGAGAAATGTCAGTTTCTTGCTATGAACTTTTGATATTTTAGAAACATATATACTTTAAATTATGTCCATAAAGAAATAACTGACACTGAACTTCTGTTCTTTGTGTGAATAATATTTTCACCACATTAGATTTTGTTTTTCAGTTAAGTACAGATATGTGAATGATAAAAAAGGCTACTAAATACAGAATACCTATTGTGCACTAATTAGTGAATGAAAATCTCTGCACAGCTTGGGCAAAGGATTATAACTGAGCAAATGGTACAGTGTTAACCTACAAAACAAGAAACTGAAAGGGTTTTATGAACATGTGTATTTACAGAAGAACGAAACTTTATAAACCAAAAGTATGGAGACGTGTATGCATATATACATGTAAATCTGTGTATAAAGACAGATCAAAGAAACCTGTGTCTATATACACTCCACATCATTATACATATAAACATGTAAACATATTCATACACTGTTCTCCTCATCTTAATGCTTATTTTCATCTTACTGTATCAGAAGAATATATGACCAATGAAAAATCAGGCTACCAATTAGTTCACCTTTTTTCAAATGCCAAGCTGTTCTTAAAAATGTGCACCTGGAGCCCAGTGCCTTGCCAGTGCTGGCAAAGTTCTCATTGAATTTCAAGAGCATGAACTTATTACCTGATGCTGGATTGTATCAGTTCAAGTATACACTCTCCTACTCTTTTAGTAAAACCACCACTGAATCTTTAAGGATCTTCTCTCAAACCACTGAAGTTTTAATGCTACATCCAGTAGTTCTTAGCGTACTTGCTGTCCAGAATGTGATTACAGTGAGACAGAGCAAAGCTAAAACACTTTTTCCCTTGATGCAAAGCAGTAGACCAGGTACACAAAAAGAATAAGCTGTTTTTCAGAATATAAGAAAAAAGCATTTGAATGGAGAGGCACAAACTCTTACATATTTTGCTTCTTTCACCAAAGGAAATATTGAGTAAGGCAAATAAAAAGATTGCCACTGGTCTTTTGTAGGTGTATATTCTGATTTGTATGAACACTCTTATTCAGAACCCTAATTAAGCATAATTACCATCTTAGGAAGAATGGATTAATATTGAGCTGAAGGGATTTATCATGGATAACTGTGAGACCAAAATATATTTCCTCTGTGGATATATTCACAGGAATGTTAATATTTTAGCTTTATTAGAACATTAGAACATGAATGCCTTTCAACAGACCCTGACATACAGGGACACATGAGAAATTCTTCACCGTAGAAAGAAGCATTTCTGCTACTTGGAAACATCCAGCTGCACAGTCATTAAATGAGTGTTTAAAAGGGTTTCACCTGACAGGTATCCAAGAGTGAAGTTATAAAATCTGCAAGCCTTCTAGAGTAAGGAACTACATATTTATATTTCTATAGTAATGCATACAGTTTCTGCTGTATTTCTAACTGTGAGATTCATGACAAAAACAATGGAAGGAATGAAGCAGAATCATGATCTCAGATTTTCTAATGATCTCATCAGAGTTACTTTACATGCCCTCAATTCAAGCTGAAAGGACACGTGAAAATACAAACATCATTAAGAAGGTTCTCCTTCCAAACACATATATGTAATCTCTAAACCTCAGTACTCACTTTGCTGTTGAAATAGATTATTCCTTTATTTTAACTCCAAGTGGGAGGCTGCATGTAGCTCCTGGGGAACCCAGGGAAACACTGGGAGGCACAGACAACCATCCCTCTGAGTCATAATTCCTCCCTGGCTTCCTCCTTTCACCCTCAGCCTTTCCATTTGCTTGTGGTCTTTTCCAGAAATAAATTCCTGTGCCACCTGCACGCCAGCTCAGCTGTGGCCAGCAAGTGGAAGAGCTGAGCCAAAGGCAATGTTAACTGCAGGCTCCCGGGTGTTACCCGGGCTGGGAGGGCAGCAGAGCCTGCCCAGAGCTCCAGGCAGCCCTGCCAGTCTGGGAGGCTCAGGAAGGATTACCAAGCAGCTGTGGGTTCTCCTGTGCTTACCCTTTTATGTGGGCAGTTCGCTCTTATTCTTAACCTAACCATTCTCATTAAGACCAGAGATCCAGAGTCCTGAACTGCACGTGGATTTCAGTGACTCAAGAAGTAAAAACATTACTGATATATAAATAAACAAGTGCAGCTAGCTACTGGCAGCAAGTCTCCCTGGGACTGATATTGGCTAATAGGCTTCCAGATGGAAGAAAAATTTAGTGCCCAGGCATTGTCTGATTTAATACATTTATCTGCTGTGTTTTTTCATTTGTCAGCAAAAGCAAACTTTCTTTTACACAGCAAGCCTGCGAAAGCTGAAAATCTTCAAAGCAATTAAAACTGAACTTCTAAATCACCAAATCCAGTCTGCAGAGTTACACAGAACTAGGATCTGTCTCTCCCAGACTCATATTTTCACTGCAAATGCTGATTTTTATGGCTCTGAGAATAACCTATTAGAGCCACTTATAATACATTAACTTTCTCACATACTTTTAAATTACTTGGCTCCTGTTCAGAGTTTAAAATAGAAATTCATGTGAGAAGCAAGGCATGGTTGCAGCAGGCTCAAAGAAAGCTAAATTCAGTGCTACAGTGCAGATGATACATGCAGTTTTTATTAGCTGTGTAGTAAAATTCAGCAATGAAGATAACATTTAAAGCAATAATTAGAAATTCAGTTTGAAATACTCAAAGTTGGTATGCTAGCATCTGCCTAATTATATGGAGGATTTTGGGAGGTCCAGAATTTCCTTAGCCAGGGCACTGCTGTAGCTTTCAGGTTGCCACATGGTAGCCTTACTTTCACCTGTATCCTCTCCTTAATGACGTAAATGTTTTTACAAAAGTGATAGCTGTAGTGTGAGGACAGACAATGGATCTCAATATAATATCAAAATAGTCCACTGAAGGTGAAGGATAAAAAGTTGTATTGCCACCAGCCAAAGAAGGAAGTTGAGTTCAGACCTCTTCCATCTCTAAGAAAAAATGTTCCACATAAATATACATTTAGGTGGGAATGAAGTTACATCAAGAAACAAAAATTGACACCTCATCTCCTGTTTCAGAAGCAGATGATTACCTTTAAAAAGTAAAAAAAAAAAATTATAGTTCTGTCTTGTAGATATCTGAAACTCTCAGTTGCTTGGGAGCTGCCACTATAACATTGCCCCTTTTCCCTGCTGACTGGCACAGTGCAGCTCCTCAGTTTGTTTCTGACTTTAAAGATTATTCCTTGCAGTGTGTTGTCAGTTCTCTCTCTGCTGAGATACATAATTTTCACATGTGGGAGACACTAAAGGAAGACACAGGGCCTTCGTGTTCATTACAGAGGACAAGGCTATCAATTAAGTAGTGGAGCACCTGAATTTTTACTGAACCAGCCAATATCTTGTGATGCCTTCTTCCTTTCTCTGGTCCATTCTCTCATATCTCACCTTGGGGACATGGCAGCAGACATGGTTTATTCCAGTTTTATTCAATTTAGATTGTGACCAATGATGCAGGATTTGACTTCCTTGTTTTTCTGATACTATCTCCTACTTGCCCAAAAACCATCTGAAATCAAGGTTCTAGTTGTTGCTGATCCTAATGAGATCTCTGCTCATCAGAGAAAGGATAGATTGGACATAAGAAAATTCACTCTAACAGTTATTTAATGATACTGCTCCTTACTGCATTATATTTTCCATTTTTTATAGCCAGTAATATATAGCAAATTTATTTACTTTCCAAGATTATTCCCAGTATGATAAAAATTTTTCACATTTCATCTTTCCTCAAGTGCAGATTGTTCCTGATTATTATGAAAATATTGATAGGGAGGTAAGGTAAATAAACAAACACAAAAAATCAACAAATTGAATAGAATTCTACCAAATATTTTCCATGTCCAATTTTATGTAAAACTGTTGATGGAAAAATTTGCAAAGAAAACAGGATGCATTTGGACTTTTTAAAATAACACTTTTTGACATAAAAATAAAATTAACTATGAAGAAATCAAAGAAACCAAAGAAATGAGAGTTTTTAAGTTATAGCTCTTGAAACTGGGCTGAAATACCATGAAACATCTCTCCAATATTTTTAATGCATTTCTTAAAGATGCTTTCCTTGGCAAAACCTGTTTACTTTTCAAACTGGAAATAACTCTGTCTCAATGAATGTAGATGCTCTGCTAGAAAATATTCCTGTAATAAGAAACATACAAGCTTAACTCATTGTGTCTGAAAGTTACTGGAGCTTGGGGAGATCCATGGAGTTGAGCAATATGGGGGAAGAATTCCATGGGCTGCAAAAGTTGTTTAGTTAGGAAGGGAAAGGGACAGAGATAGAAGGTTCTCAAGATCTTCTCACTTGTCTATATAAGTTAGACAAGCAGCTAATAATAATATATTTGAGATAAGGCACCAGCATGGGTAGTTTAAACTGGCTGACTTTTCACAGGCACAGCCATGCTGTTACTTGACCTCTGCCTGGAAGAGGGCACTAAAATTATATAAATATAATAAATAATAAAAATGCAGCAGACACATGTTGGCTTTCCAAATGAGTTAACCGGGCAGATGGTTTATTTAATGAGAATCATTTAATGAGTGTTGTACATCTTCTAAAGTGCTCTGAGATCTCCAAGGGAAAAGCAAAGTCTTAATACAAATAATTGATACAGAAATTAATAGCTATAATAATGAAGTATAATTTAAATCAATTTAATCTCCACTGTCACTCAAATAATGACCACAGTATATTGCTATGAAATACTGGATTTTACTTCTGATCATAAGCACCCCTGTCATACTAACGTCAAATATTTAAATCTTTCTCTTGCTTGAATAAGGCTACTTATGTATAATTTTGCACTTTCATTTTATATATTAACTTTTCACACGAAATGTATTTCCATTCCAGCTGGATTTTAACCACAGTAAATAGCCTTTAAAAAAATCTTTTTTTTCTCTCATGTTGCTATTTTAATAGCTTGTTTCTTTCAGATATGAACAACAGAACCTGAGATATTTTCCAATTAGTAGACAAGTCTTATTCCATTCTCTATTTTCCAAGTTCCTATTATTTCTGTCAAACAGAAAGAGTAACTTTCAGATCTGGTTATGAAGGTAAAGAAAGAACATGATATTATGTTAAAAATGAATGACTCAAAAGTCAAAGTGGGTGATGTCAAATGGCTGTCTCCAAGACATTTCAGACAACCATACATGTGATTTTGTTTGGCTTTCTTTGCTGTGTAATTGCAAATACAGAAACTAGATTTTAAACCCTATTTTATCCCTATAAATCATACAGCAGCACTCATGTCTGAGCAGTAGTATATGCTGCAGACAACTCAATTGTTTTTCAGACTGATTAAACCAATATGAGTAAAGAATTTGACTTTATATAAAAACTGAATTAAATTCTCAGAAGAATAACATTATAAACCTATGTTTCCCTAAATTACAAGATCAGAAAAACTAGACACATCTCATTAAATCCTATGGAAGATGCCAGAATAGTAGTCAATTTCTCTAATGCTTATTTTTCCAGCAAGAAGGGGCAGTATAAGGATATACAACCACAACTGAGTTTAATACTACAGATATTTTCAGACAAAAGGCAAGCTGTGCTCCCTGGAAACAGAAGAATCTTCCTACAGATTTACACAAATGTCACCCTAATCTTACTCACATTCATACTAGATAAAGGCAATAATATCTTCAAAAATACTAATAACTAAAGACATATAGATATGCCAGACTGTTGTAATTAAAGTAATATTAGTACAGTATTGTGTTGTGCTTGAAATTGGTATGTTTATGAGTATTTGATGCAAAATTTATATATAATACACAAAGCACTTTAAGGAGAAGGAGAAGCTGTGCTAGAATATATTGCCAGATATAAGTGCAGTCATCTTATAGCTGCCTTTTAGTAATTCATATTTTTTTAACAAGGATATTTTTATAGTTTTCTCAAAAGAAGATAATTAAATATGTTGTTTAACAGCTCACATGTATCACAAATATAGAATTATACTTAATAAATAAATAACTTTATTTGAAGAGTTAAGAAATATCACCTGCAAATCACCAGCTGTTCTCCTTCTCAAAGACAAAAGTGCTACCTTATGTATCATTTGAGAGGTACATGGGTACTTTCAGAAATAACTCATTAGGAGAATTCAATAGTTAATAATAGGTTCTCAAAGGGTTTAAAGAGGGTTGTATAAGCACTTGGTCACTGAAATCCCTTCACTGAAAATGTCAGCTAACATGAACCTTTCAGTGATAAAGTCAAAACCAGACTCATTTATGGTTATATTGTATTTAGTTAGAATTTACTTGAGCCAAACACTAATCTGAGCATTGAAACAGAAACTTCTTTAAAAATGCAAGCCACCAACAGGAGGAGCAGATTATTGTTTAACTAAAACTAAAATGGCAGAGTTAAAGAAAAGTTTATTTACATTTGCCTGAAAAGAAAAATGTTCCTTTAGTTGCTTTGTGAAAAATACATTTATTAGTTTCCATTAAATAAAAAATTTCCACGAAAAATTCCACTTGTCAGGCACTTCCTTAAAAAAAATGCTTTTCAAAAATGATTGCAAAATCAATTCACATCAGTATTTACTTTTTATGAAGCTTTAGATCAGAAGGGATGACCCCACTAGCAGAGTTTCCAGTAATCTAAATGGATTGAGTGGAATTGCTAATTAAAATTCTGTGATATTCCAGACATGGCATCTTAAACAGTGCATTTGCAATTATGCCTCTGTTTATGTAAGACTTTAATTTAGAACATAATTGGGAATGGTGCTAAAAATGTTAAAGCATAATGGGATGAATCCCAGAAAGTTCTTCAGTTGTTACATCAAATATCAAGTCACACTGATGCTTCATGAAAACTGAGTGTCTGCAGAGTTCCTACATATAAATGAACTATTAAAAAATAGTTGCTTTTCTGAATTTAAAACCAATTGCTCATTATTAAATATCTCTAAGTATCTTAATTAGGTATACTTACATATGTTTCTAAAGAAAATATATCCTGGCAATTTCTTTATTTTAAAGAAAGGAATACTGCTCAATCCATGCTTCTCTCTAGTCTCTTTTCTAAATGCTTTTTGATTTAATAAAACCAATGTGATGTGATTTTTGTTGTCTGTATGTGATTTTTTTCCATTTCCAATGTTTTCTAAAACAGTGAAATTCATTAAAAGTCAGAGAAAACATTATTCTATACATAACAGAGTATCCTTTTTAACTAGAATTACTTTCTTTTCCCTGAGGATGGGAAAAATATGCTGTGGTTAAACAGGATAAAACTTCCTAAATTTTTTTCTTTCTTTCTTTTTAAATTCAGGCATGCAGTAGCAACTAAAATGATATATTTCATATGTTAGCCTAAAGTCGAATGAAAAAAAAGTGCATCAGATCAAAACTGAACATTAATGATGAAAGAGTATCAGAGATGCCTTTATAAATTAGGAGTCTATTGACAGTGAAATTGTATTAAGCCTGTACATGCCTTTGCATTCAAGAGAGCTGGACTGAATTATGCCAAATAAGAAACGTCCCAGAAATTTGAAGGATTGAAGTGAACATTACAAAAATCTATCCTAACCCTGTGTGCACTATTTCAAAAGTCAGACATATGAAAAGACCCTTTCTTTTACCAGAGATATTCTCATAGGAAATGCCATATTATAGGCATTGCTAAATAAATATTAGTATTTATGCATGTATGCCTGTTGAGAAACCTTTATATTTATTTTTAAAAATATATATATAATATGAATGTTATAATATTATTTAACCAAATATACATAATGAGAGACCAAAGACAGAAAGATTCCTCATATCAGCTAACAGAAACTAACTCTAATTTTTTTAGGCTCTTTATGAGAAGAGCAACTGGAATGTATTGAGTTCTGCCTGGCAGGGGGATGAAGAATCAGTTGAGTTTGTGGGTAAGAATTAAGGGGCAGGATAACATGGTGACTGCTGTGGGTGTTTAAAGGCCACCTGAACTGACCACCCTGATATCTGCTCAAAAGCCAACACAGCCAGGCACACACAGGCCAGGAGGTACAATGCAGAGCACTGATTTTTAGTAAATGTAGTGAATGAATCATTCCCAGTTGGATTCATGGGAATTGTTCCCTTTTGGAACAAAGATTGAGTGGAAATGACCAGCACAACACTGAGCTAGGCAGCCAGGTCTGCTGATTGCTTTGGTACAAGATAGTTTGGATACCTCAAGCAGATCCCAAGAGGTTGTTACTGGTGAGACACCACATCCCAGGCAGAGCAAAGGCTCCACTGGCTCCTGAAAAACCTCATTTGAGCTTTGTTAGCTAATCCAGAGCAGCAGTCCTGTATGCCTTCCACTCCCACCTAACTCTCATCCAGCACTACACATCTGGGCTGACCCAGCACATTTCCACAAGCCTAAGAAAGCTGTAGATAAACTGAACCTGCACTGATGTAGAGCAGTGAAATCAGTGTACATCACTGAAGTGTTGGGTGATACATCAACTTACACTGAGTTGCAATGTAAACTGCAATCAATTTGGAATATGAATGCAATCTGATTTGCACTGAGTGGCAAAGAAAGTGAGTCTGAATATATTAAAACTGGACACTGGGACTCCAGTATTTAGCATAAACAGAGAAAGTGTGAGTAGAAACTTATGCACGTGTAGCATATATGACAATGAAAACTTTAATTCCTGGATTATTCAGTATCTCAAAATGAAAACCTACTCCTTCATAGAGGAGAAAATTTTGCTGGTGTTGAAATATTTGCTTCATGAATATGTGTGCAGTCACTCAGGAAAAAAAGATGTTTGAAGTATGATGATTGAAATGCCAGGTGTAGACTAGACTCATTTTACATAATAGCATTCATTAAGGAATAAAACTATCATCATTGTCATCATCAGTCCTAATTCCTACTCTGCTGCTATGAGCTTTACACTGATTTATCAGAAAGAAGTTGTGAAACTCTGTTTGCACCAACATTTAATACCTAAGCCAGATCACACAATTTGCCACAGACTCTTCAGGTTTCTATTCAGAAACAGCACAGAAATGGCCAGGTGTGGACAAAATTTGCTCAGGGATTATTATTGCTCACTTGCCCAAACATCTTTTTACAATCTATCACTTCAAGGTGTACAGGTTGAGGCAAGACATACTCTTATTGAAACAATTGCTTCTGCAAACCAGGTTTTGCAATCATTGATGCAAACTCCAAATATTGATGTTTTCTTCTCTAATGATCCCACTTTTGGATGGCTGTGCTAGGGACTGCAGGAGTTGGAATTATTATTGTAAGAATTCATCTAGTCGACTGAATAGGCTGACTCTAGGAGAAAAGTAAACTGAATAGCCTTTTTTAACTGTGAACAATATGTTCTCTCTGAGTATATTCAGCTACTGATCACTGCAGGTGAATAACAAGAATTCCTGCTGGTGAAAGGTGTATGTTATTGAAATATATAGGGTGAAAAAAAAAACTGTTCTACAAGATGTAGACAGATGTGGTTTTTTGGACTGTAAGAATGATATACTGTCTAACTGATCCATAGTGAAGCAGAAAACTCTACCCTTTCCTTAATTAATAGTCCAGGAAACTGGCTATACTCCATGGATCTACTCTAGTAAGATGAAGCACCAGGGATCACCGCTTCTCAATTACATGTAGCAAGCAGCAATTACTACACTATGTGCAAGATTTTAGTGTCCTGCAGGCTATTCAAAAATAAAATCTTGAAGACAAAATAAGTCATAGAGTGGCCTCCAGCATCTTTTTAGAGTCTGAAATTACTGATGGGACGAGGAAATAGTTTGTGGCCAGGGTGACTGCAAAGGTTACTCAGCCAAGATATGCTAACCTTCATATTGCAACTGTTCATCTATTTTTCCGACAGTCCCACAGGATAAAGGAACCTGGCTTTAGAAATTCAAGAAGTATTCAAATGACAAGGAAGCCCTTTTTGAACACTGAGGTACAGTACTGAAATACTTTTCAGTATATTTAGTTATATAAGTATTACCTGTAGTAGAGTTTTACATCTCTTAATATGGTCCTAAAATCAATAAGCAGTTTAAAAAGCTACTTACTCAGGAGAACAGGAAAACAGCTATCATGCTTTATATGTAGCAATATAGCAAATTTCAAAGTACAATATATAACAGAAAACATAAGCCAATATATTTAAATAATTAAAACCAAAACACTGCAAGAGCCAAATAATAAATAACAAGGTACTCAGGACCTGTGCAATATATATATAGACTTTACCTATAAATGTCATTCACATAATGTGAAAAGTGAGAATAATTTCTACAACATCTTGCATCTATATTTATCCTTATTATTTCTTTGAGAAAGAAGAAGTATTAACTTACAACAAAATGTGTATTTTCATATGAGCAAGGGTAGAGCTTTTTCAAGACTTTATGTAAAATGTTCATGCAATCTGCTTTGTTGTTCATTGTTATTTTCCATAGGCTCAGCTATGCATTCACAAGGAGAAAAAAATGCAGAGATACATAAACACACAATCTTTTTCATCTATCTGGGATCAGGTTGAAAAATTTCTGCAGCTATTGTTATTGTTTTAAATAATACTACTACTATTAATAATTTGAATGTGGATCAGCAGTGCCCTGGCAGCCAGGAGGACCCAGCCATGTCCTGGGGCCATCAGCACAGAGGCTGAGGGGATTGTCCTGCTCTGCTCTGCATTAGTCCAGCCTCACCTGGAGTCTGTGTGCAGTTTTGGGCTCCACAATGTGAGGACAGAAAGGTGTTGTAGGGAGGGCTGCGAGGATGGTGATAGGTCTAGAGGGAAAGCTGTACAAGGAGTGGTTGGAGTCTCTTGCTCAGCCTGGAGGAGACTGAACAGAGACCTCACCTGATCTGCAGCTTCCTCACAAGGGAAGTGCAGGGGCAGACACTGATCTCTTCCCTGGTGCCCAGTGACAGGACACAAGGAAAAGGCACGAAGATGAGTCAGGGAAGGTTTAGGCTGGATATCAGAAAAAAGGTTTTTCCTCCTGAGGGTGGCTGGACACTGAACAGGCTCCCCAGGGCAGTGGTCACAGCACCCAGCCTGGCAGAGTTCAAGAAGTGTTTGGACAATGCTCTCAGCACAGGGTGTGACTCTGGAGGTGTCCTGTGCAGGGCCAGGAGTTGGACTCAACGATCCCTATGGGGCCCTTCCAATTCAGGATGTGATATGATGACACTCAAGTAAAGAGAAATCCATATCGCCTTTACAAATGTGAGGCAGCTTAAAACATGAAAAAAAGACATTTTGAAAACTTGCATTAATCATGGCAAGTGAGAACTTGGCATTTAAAGTTGTGTCAAATTCTATCAAACCATAATACAAATTAATGCAACATAATTCCTCTGTTCAAATCTGTTTTCAATGTGCTTATGTAAGTCAGCCTGAGATCACCAACTATAGATGTGGAAAGGCAGCATTGGATTCCATTCCAGCAGTTCCAAGTAATCAATTTGTCCTAAAATTGCTTACCTCAAACTGTATTGCCAAGTACAGAACTAGCAATGTTAGAAATTCAGAGTCCTTATTTAAGATGAAATGAATGTACAAAGAAAATCATATCTGGGTTTTTTTTTTTTGTAATTCTGTATCTTCCTTAAGAATATTGTTACACTTCCATTTCTGATCCTAGTTATAAACACAGGGGTAAAAACAAGGCACAAGGGAAATAGCAGAGATACTTAGATAAACTATCTAAATATTTCATATCCTACAACACTGCTTTTCTTTGTTTTGGTTTTCATTTCAACAAAGCAATCATTTTGGAGTGTGGCTTATGTGAATCTTTGCTAACACAACTGGCTTTAAAATAAGTCAGTCACTTCCCACATTTTATTCATGGAGTCTGGTTGGGATTTTCCCAAAATGTAGGTAAGAAAAACAGAGGCTACAACTTCTAATGCCAAAACATTTGAAAAAAGCAAAAGTTTTTAGATACAAGATCTTTTCTGCAGGTATTTCAGATGTTACATGTCCACCTCAAATGTAGGATTGTGATCTCACAGCATGACAATTAGCATTTCAGTTAGATCGTGTCCTAATGAGGAAAATAACCCAGCTGTTCCACTGACTGAAGATCTGAAAGAATAGGAAGACCACACATTCCTTCAGTGGATATGTGTCTGTAACTGCAACACAGGACAGCATTCAAAAATACAGGTCAAGATTAGGCAGATACTGGTTAATCAATTTAGATGAAACATTTAGTTTCTGCTCTCTTTCTACTGTGTTGACTTGGACCCTGTAAATAACAAGAATACTGCAGATTCTCACAAGGTAGAACTTTTTCCATAAATATAATGTGAATAATATGCCCATCCTCATTCTGGCTGTAGCATGGGGGTGATGGCAGTAAGGGCAAGCCCTATGAGGCAATATTATAAAACTGTGCCAGAGGAAATGTGTCACAGTGGCACAGCCTTACCCAACTTCAGCACATTAATCTGAGGCATCCTGAAGCCAACTCCAGTGGTTTTCTAGAGATGATTGCTCTGGTTTGCAGTTTTTTTAGGGGGATAGAGGAGAGATATGATGAAATTACTTTCTCCTTTTCCTTTCATCTTGCTTCACTGAAATTTTTTCAGAGAGTGCTCACAGAATATTCCTTTTTTTCTTACAGGTCCAGCAATAATCCTAAGAGCAAATCACTACAGGAACAGTTCAAATGAACTAAAGAATCAAAACAAAAAACTGGGTGTGGATGCATAAAAACCCGGAAAGATTACTTAATCATACTATTTTATTAATTCAAATGGAGTATTCTACCTGAATATTATTAATAAGCACCAGAGCCTAAAAATCAACTTAAGTTCTCAAACAATACAAATTCACCAGCATGTCTCTGACACCTCCAAGATAAGTAATAACTATGAACAGAAAGAAAGAAGTAACATTTCAAAGGATGACACTTCATGCTTCTTCACTAGTGTTAATGTGGGCTTTTCCTAGGTTCTCATTCACACGAGAACCTTTAGGCTAAGTTTAGGAGAATTGCAAATGAAGTGAAAAGCCCAGGTTGGGCTGTGGTATATGAACTAGTTCTGTCCTGATTTTGCAGTGGGTATGCAGTGAAAACAAAACTAATTCAGCTTCCAAACCCACAAGTTGCCTCAAAATTTGGAAAAGATCACAAGAGACTCAGCCAGCTGAAGCACTGAAACGTCAGAGGATATGTTCACAGAAGTCCCAAACACATGTTCTGAGGATATGCTGAACTTGAGCTTCCTCGTGTGATATATAGCTCAAATCTTGTTCAAGATTGGACTTAATGCATACAATAATTAGTATGAATGGGATGTATATTTAAATAGAAAGGTCTTGTCCTTTCTCTACCCCTTTTTCTGTAGAATATTTTTCTAGAACTATTTGATCAACATCTGAGAGACTAGTTAAACTTAAAATTAACATAGAATACAATTTATTAGATATCCATTAGATATTTCTGAATTCAGTACACTGATTTTAACAACTCAGAACAAATTCCACATATTCTTATATCATCAGTCATCATTTAAAAAAATCTTTAACCAAGGGAATCTATGCTTTTAACATAGACAACAAACACAAAATATTCACTTTACAAATTCTCAGCTTGGGAAGACAAAACCACACTACTTATTCAGTAGTCATGAATGATCTATTGTTTAGTTATGTCTCTCTCTTTCCAGATTATCCAAGGAAAGAAGGAAGTTTCATCTGTTATTAAACTCTGGATAGCCTGAACAGTATATCAGAAATATACCAATAGCCATATACGCTTTACCCAAGAATTTACTGCAGATTGAAACATTTTTCTTAGATCAGAAGTTGAATAATTCTAACTACGAATTCAGTCATTGGTTGTCCATGTCTCAGAGTTAACACAAAAATTACTGCTACAAAAATTCTTTAGACTTTTTCCAGGTTGCAGTGGAAGTCTAAAGGAGCAAATGAAAAAAAGTAAAGCCCATCTCTGAAAAAGCTTGACAGCTTTGGAAGCCAAAAGTTGTACAGTTCCACTGCCAACAAACATGTTGTAATCTCAGATTAAATGCTTTAAATAATGGGCAATTTTCCAGAAAATTTGTAGAGGTTCCTCCTTATCTCATTAGGTTAACAGCATTACAACATTCAGTTGTAATGCACACCAGCGTGAGTTTTTGATGTCTTCTGCAGTTGACTGATAATTTGGTGTCTCTTTTCTCATTGCTGTTGTCAATTCTTATTGAAATCCAGTTCCACAAAACTAAAAGTAACCCTAAAACAAGTGTGTGGTTTAGAAGGACTACCAGGAGTTACTGACGTTCCAGACATCAGTACAGGCTAAAGAGCACAAGAGAGTTTCCAACTTCCTGTAACAACCTGAGCACACAGAAGAAGTTGTATATAAAAAAGTCTCAAAGGAAGGCAGTTAAAGCCCACTGCCAGTCATTACCTTAGCAGCACTTTGTTAAAGTTACAGTGTCAGCACCAGAAAGGAGAATAAGAAAAACTGTGAATAAAGGAATTCTTGATACCAAACATGGATGTCAGTTTAATTCTGGGAGTTTTTGGGTATAATAGAAGGATAGGAGAAGAATATATTAAACAGGTATCTGCCAATTTTATATCAAGAGGAGCATGAAGTCTGTTTCTAGTTTCTGCCATTCTCCAGTGCGTTTTAGAAAAAACAAAAGAACCGACAAAAACAAACGAAAGAAGGGAAAACCAACCTTAAAACCTGCATCCAAATTTTCTAGCAAGAGAAAAAATGTATCTTTTCTCTCCTTCAGAAAATACGTTCTTTCCTGAATGGATTAGGACCAGATTGACAGAGTTGAAAGAAATGCTGGGCCTATGTCTTTTCAAACATCACAAAACACAGAATCATAGAATAATTTAGGTTGGAAAAGGCCCCTACAATCCTTGAGTTCAACCACAAGCCCAGCACAGCCAACCCACCACAAACTGTAAACATTCCATCTGTACACTTCTCTAGGCAGCCTAATTCAATTCTTGACAACCCTTTCCATGTAGAAACTTTTCCTAATATCCGACATAAACCTCCCCCAGCACAACTAAATCAAATACCTTGAGCTGAAATTTAACTGTTGCTTTCTGTGTTTTCAGTTGTTTTTCAACTTCTAAAAAAACTAACGGACAGTACAGAAATTCCTCTTTTTATAAAGATCTATAAGCATTTCTTCATCCAGAGGTCCCAAAATTGAGGAATAAGCATATGGCACACAAAATGGGTGGAAACACTTCCAGGGTATACAAACAAGAACCTATTTTGATACAACTATTGAAACAAAGTACATGTACTCTAAAATATGAGAAGTGCATTTATTTCTTAAATTGACGTAGAGTACACAGAGAGAGCCCTAAAAATATGGCACTACTTCTCCTGGAGAGAATGTTAAAGGCATGATCTTGGCTATGATTAGTGATGCAACAAAAAAGATGAATATTACATTAAAACATATCTTGGACATCTCTTTTGTGAACTAATTATCTGGCATAATAAAGAAAACCTCTAAAGAAATTCTATTTTGCATGTTAAATGATTCCTTGAAATGGCTTGTTTTGGAACATATAAAAGGAAGTTTTAGTCAAAAATAGAAAAAAACCGTATACTTAAGATATTAAGCAATAGTGATCTAACAAGAATTAAATTTAGTTCTCTTAGAGCAGGAATAATATTTACAAAATAAAGTAATTTTTTTATAAAAAATTAACCTTAGATATGACATTTCAGAAAGTAGTTAAAACCAAAATGAAACTTATACCAAAAATAAAAGGACTGACATAATATAAAGTTAATTTAAATCCTTGTATTACTAGCTGGAAGCTACATAAACACATGATACTAATCACAATTATTTCTGGATCTTGAAGAATCAAGAAAATGAGTTTTAAAAACTCCGCTAGCAAAGCAGAAAGAATCTTGGACTTTTTTTTCATTTTGCATTAAGCAGGAACCTTTTCAAAAGAAACAAATAGCCCATTGAGGCCAACAGGAGAGAATCAGTCATGAAAATGAGCTGGATTTGGTACATGACCATGCTGTGATGAGGTAACAAGTTAGCATGAATGCCTCTGAATCAAGTAATTTTGGCCTCAAATTAACAATGATGCTGTGAAGTTAGTTTAATTTATATTTTCAGCAGGCTGTAAATGTGCACTTAGATGTCATGTGATTTGTTAAACCACTGGAAACTGTTCCTGAGCCCTGCATATGTGAATTGCAAAGATAATGTTAAATCTGAAGAATCTGTAGACAAACCCCAAACCAGGGAAGTTGTCTACAGAAGGATCCACGTCACCAATGCTACTTTAGAATGAATGAGCAACTGAACATTTGCTTTGTTCTTCACCACAGTAATTTAATCAAATACCTTTTCACGACGTACTTGTTTCAAGAAATGATGATAAACCTCTGTCCTAGAGAAAAAGAATCATTTAATGTCCCTGATAATGTTTAAAAGTTTTACTACTTATTGACATTTATTTAAAAAAAAAGCAATTTTGCCAGTATAGAAGCTCTTATAATGGCAGATGAGATTTTCAAAAAAAAAGCATGCAATATTTTCAGAAATACGTGCAAAGCCCTTTCAATTTACTGTCATTATTTTCCAATATTTGAAACAATGAAAATTGTTCCCGAGAATTTTATGCAATGCTGCACACTATCAATTTCTAAAACTCTGACATATTCTTAAATATCTCTAATTTCAAAACATGGGACTTCAAAGAAAAATGTTGTATCTCAACTTTTTAAAATGGCAGTCATCACTAAATCAGTTCATATAGAATTCCTGAATTAAATGCTTATCTGTGAACAAAAATAATCATTATTGTGGAGACCAAAATTGAAAGACAACAGCCATTTACTTTTTCAAAGTATTGCTACTGTTTCTGACAATTGAGATAGGACAAGGCTCCTTTAACATTCCTAAACTATCTGTAAAATTGAAGTTAATTAACAGTATCTAGATAAACATTACAAAAGAACAAATGGCAGCAGCTTAAGGAAAAATTTGGTTTCATCAGCCCACTAGAATTTTTGGAATGCATTTAGAGCACAATCAATAAAAGGAAAAAGGTTAATTTATCTAACTTAGTATCTCAAAGCACTTTAAATAAAATGCTGCACTTAAAAAATTTAGAGATTACAGATAAAAAAACCTGCTTGTTGGCAAAACATATAACAATTTATTACTAGTTTATCAGTCTGAGCTGAGAATGACACCATCTAAGATAATACAAAGTAAATAGAGAATGCTTTTTTGTTATTACTCCTAAAGTAGAATGTTCTCAGATACCTATAGATGGTATTCTTAGCTTGCTTGTCTATATACTTTTCAACTGCCAGCCTGAATAGTTTTTTCTTGCAATTTTCATATTAACAAGTCTTTTGACAAAAGATTGCCCATACTGATTTAGTGGGTTTGACTGAGGGTAGATGAAGCCCCATCTCACTACCTCAGCTATATGGTCTTCTCTAAAACATCCAGTGCAAATTTTATCTAGAGAGGATTCTTTCATCTTCCAGTCACATAGAACTTAGGTGGTCCTTTTTTCCTTCAGCACTGTATTGATCTGGGACACTTCCATCATTCTTTGGCTTCTTGCTTTAATATCCAGGCTCCAGAAATCTCCACATGTATGTACATCTCCAAGAATCCCCTGGGAATAAAAGCATGTCAAAATCCTAGAGGAAAGGGCTAGGATAATAATTCTAACCCATCTGAAAGCAAGGAGTAGCACAGAAAAGAGCTTCCAAGTACTCATTTATTGCATTGTCTTCAATTACTGTTTTAAGGCCAAAAAACTTCAAAACAAAACCCCATGTTTTTATTAATTTAAATTCTCTTAATCCTTAAGAACAGAGATTTAGTGCCTTTAATTAATTAAATAAGAAAATATCTTCAGGCTAAATCATGATTAGATATCATATGGATTTCACAGGAACCACTACCTGCAACATAGGAGACTGGAATTTCCATAAAAACTATTGGAAAAGATAATTATGTTGCTACTGAAATGACAGTAGCTATCTGACTTCTTTAAAGAATTATCAGTTTGGAAGGACCAAAAGAGAAGAATGATTTATCAGAGTAAAAGTTATTTGCCTTGTGATGCAAACAAGTCTAATTTCTTGATAAAATCAGGTGCTCTGGAGCACTCTGCTAATTGGTGACACAATCCATGTTCCCTATGACACCTGAGATCCCATTGACCAATTTTAAATTTTGTGGGAAAAGTGTGAGGAGTAGGGGCAGTCTAAAAACCATGAAGTTTTTTCAAGTTTCCTGAAAGCCAGCAGCTAATGAATAGAAATACTCTATTAGCCCCTTAAAAAAGGAGAACAAAATCATTAGACAACTAATACAATTAGTAGGGCATTTAACTATCAATTAGCACATGCAAACTAACTGGTCAACAAGCCCATGCAGAAACAATCATACTTCTGCTATTTTTTGCCCATCTAGAGAGCCAAATAAGTGTTTAATGAATAAAAAGAGTTGAAGGCTATATGAGAGGGATATAGTTACTGTAAGGGAGACCTTAGTCTCTGGGATACCCTTATATCTGCAGTAGGAAAACATTAGGGATGAGGAAAAGTGAGTATGACTTTGGAAGAATTAAGTGATTTAATTAAAAAAGTGAAGATCTAAAAAGAGCTAGTAATAAAAAAACATAACATCTCAGACTACTTTAGTAGAGAAAAGAAAAGAAAAAACCCAAGGGACATGTGATATAAGGCTATGGGAGTGTGAAATACATCTTTCATTTTCCAAATTTTTCTTTAATGATAGCCTGCTATTGAGGCATGTCTTTGTTCAGATGCCTTACTGCCAGTGTCACACTACTCAAAGGTATTTCAGTCTCATGAGGTAAAACAATAGGTAGTTGGAAGGAAGTTTTATTCTCCATGTAGGTTGTATAATTCTACTGGGAAGCAAATTATGAGATTTAGCAAGACTTAAATAACAGAGGATTCCAGGAGCTTGCTGAAAGTTTTCTACGAAATTTCAATTGAATCCAGTTTTCTCAAATCTAATTATTAGCACATTATTGGTGATCCAATAAACTCAATAAAAAAAAACTCTCAGTGAAATAAAAGGCCTTGACTTTCCAAAACCAAACTAGTTTAATTATAAAAGTATTTGGTTCAAAGACAAGTTTCATGGGTACTATAACTTCTATAAGCATCATATCAAAGCTCTAGATTTCACCATCCAAGACAGACACCAGCCATCAGTTGTGAGGTCTTTATTTGGGTTAATCTTCTACATTTTCAGCAGGTGTGAGGTCTTTTTAAGGATTAAAAATCATTTTATGTTTAGGTTTTTTAAGGATTAAAAATCAGTATATGTTTAGGTTAGGAATTGATGGGTTAAAAGCAAGTTTCAGCCAATCAACAGCATTAAGATCAGGAAGGCTTTAATATCCAATTATGGAACCTGCTCTCAGGATTTACCTCCACACTCTCAAATGCATTTTTAAAAGTCAGTAAACAATCCTGTAGTGAGTAAGCACTATCAGTATTGTCACAATTCCTCTGAAACCAGCTGCAGGACTCCGAGATGCCAACAGAAACACGTTCTCTCCCTGTGCTACTGGAATGTGTTTGCAACCACAATTATGGTGCTCGGGTGGGTGCTGTAGTATCTAACCTCTGGCACCTAAATTAAAGTGTCTGGCAAGAGCAGACCTTATAGACTGAAGGATGAAACGCTTATAAAGCAAAACCACTGAGAAAAAATTCACACAGAAATCAACACCTATGGAGACTTTACCACCGTGCTGTGAGCAGCTGAATGCGGAGGCCAAACAAGCAACAAGGCTGAAGCAGGGCTACAGTCCTGCATACAAAGTATGACTAATTCAGAAAAACTCTGGAGTGCCTTTTCATCATAGGTTAGAGACCTACTTTCTTCATGTTAATTTACAGTATACACCATTTAAAATCTAAAACATGCTAAGACATGACAAGTTTAACTCTCAGATATTCCTCCTGGGTCCTGCAACATTCCCAGGCACTGGTATCAGGTATCAGGACATGTCAATATTTCTGTTACCTTTCAACAATCCCAAGGTAAAGCATTTATATGCTGCTATCAAATTCACAGCACACTTCAGGAACTGTTTCAAAAGAATGTATAAACACTAGTTATTATTATTTTCAAATATCCATGCTGTAAGTATTTTGTTTTACTCTTAAATTAAAAGTACAAGGAGTTTTCAACAGCCCAGACATCTAATTTTACAGCTCAAAGATTTTAGTGCTATTACATATTAAAGCAGTAGCTGTGAAACCACAAAAGAAAAATCCGTTAACCTGATATTATGAAGTAATTTGTTTCATTTCCTAAGAAAGTAAGGGATTGTTCCATGCCAAGAAAATAACAGAGACCACATATAGCACTTGTAAAATGTATTTCACAATACTAAATGATACATACCCACACATATTACAGTGCTCTATAAAAGCCTCAAAGAAGCATCTTCTGGAAATACCATTTTCCTTATGACAAAGGAGGACAGTAAGTTGTAATTCTCAAAATTTCCAATAAGTGTTTAACCATAGAAGAAAATGGAAAGTGAAATTATACATATAAATCAAAATTTTCAAAGTTTCAAGTTGTAATGCCTGAGGTATGGGCAAAATAAACCAACTTTTGTCATAATTTATTTTAATCAATCATACTACAGGGATGGCCTCAAAGAAGCTGTGCATTAGATTTTGATCTTGTAAGCAAACCCCAAATTAACTTTTAATCAAATAAGCAATTTGTATAATTAAAATTACACATATAAGATCAAATACTTTGGAACCAAAGTTTTAAGATACTGTCTTTAGTTTGGAACCAAAGTTTTAAGATACTGTCTTTAAGGCCACTTTGTGTGCAGTGGAAATAACTTACACAGCTGGTATCTAATCTCTAGCAATTTTTACTGCTTCTTTCCTAAGGAGTAGCTGAGCTGTGGCAGACAGCTGTGAGTGGCTCACCTATTTCAATACAGAAGTACATCAATTTAGTTTAAACTGTTCTGAAAGCTGCTTAACCTAAGCTTGTCATGCTTAATCTAAATCAGTACAGTGTGCATGGAGGCAGGTGCAGAGCACATCAGTCATTGCTGTGGTCCAGAGACAATTGTGACCAGCAGCTCTGGGAGCAACTCACACTGCTCAGGTCACTGCTCAAATGACTACACCTCCATCCTCTTCTTCCAGACCATTATTAGATCAAACATACACTACTTAGGAATAATATTTTCACTTATACATTATCAAGGCAATAGTGCTGTAGCTTGTAAACTCTGCAATAAGTCATTCTCAGCCAGAGAGTTTTATCCTTGCATGTGTAACATGCTAGACCTATCATCAGACATTCTTCCCAAATCCATCTTTTATTGAAATGTAAGGACTCTGGTTTAAGCTGACCACTATTCTCCCTCTAAGCTCAAGAGCAACAGAAATACACCTCCAGGTGAAATGCAATGACCAAACGGATCGCCTCTTTCAGAGAGTAATGTCAGGAGCAAGGAAAATCCTGTCAACTTTGTAGCCACAAAAGTTTATGGGAGGTTTGCTATTGTAATTAGTGAAATAAGGCCTCTGTTCTATTTTTTCATTAATTATTCTGTTTTTGTAAAAAGTTTTCATATATTTAGCAGCAGAATTTAAGGACAGTATACTGCATTCAGAGCTCTTGTTGGAGGAACACTCTTTACTGAAACTTTGACTTCTAAACATGAAGCATTTTAATAACAAGAATTCAATTCTTCTAGAAATGAAATAACCCATTGCAGAGCTTGAGTGTTAAACCACAGAAGCTGCAGTCCCTCAAAAAGGAATACGATGGAATCAGTAAAGTGCTTGGGACTGTTTACAGCCCAGTTATGAGCTATAATAAGTACTGAACCTGCTGAATACTTTAACACCTTCTCAGGAGTGTGTTTAGAAATGACTGCTATCCCAGATGCTTGTGTAACCCAAAAATATGCAGGAGGACATGGCCATGCCTAAGATAAGCAGAGAATAATGACTTACTGCATGTAAACACAGGCACGTAAAGACACGACATTTTCTCAGCAACAACATTAATAAGAACAAGATCTCCAAGACAGCTTATGTCTTTCTGGGCTCTCAGACAGCACATATTTTCAAGCTTTGCATCATACCATTCTCAATCAACTAAGATGAAATATTTAATATATAAAGGAATGGGTTTATTTTCCTTTACTCTTGGCTTTTACCACACACCCACAGGAGAGCACTTAGCTTAATCATAAATAAAGAGTTGCAGGAGCTCATGGAATTGAGCAACACTTACTAACCTTTAGCTTTCAGGATGAAAAATGACCTTCAGCGATGACCCCAGTGAATAGTGCTATCTGGAATAGTTCCCTCACATCAAGAAACCTATTATTTTGCTATTATTAAGTTTTAGTAACACTGCTGGGAGAAACCATCTGTTAAAGGAGAAACAAGGTACTAACCCTTAGGTATGTGGGGACTGTTGTTTTCTGCAATCAGTTTAAGGCACTTTTCATTCATTCTGTACAATTTCCTTTCACCAGTGTCAGGAAGATCAGAATAAGAAAAGACCGACATCCTTGTGATGTGTTTATTGCACATCAACAAATAAAAGATATATTTACAGCTGCATTCACCACTTTACTAGGCCTATTAAACAAATGTGTTGTAAGAAAAAGCTTATAAAGCAAACTTAGCAACAGTAAAAACCCCATTGTTTGACTCCCCACAGAAGCTTCAATTGCTTCACAGTATGAAGTCAGGAATCCTTTAGATGAAAATAAACACAGAAGAAGTAGAGAACAGATACATTAAGGATGTGAAGAGGAGTTAAATCTTCTTTCACTGAATGCCTATCTTCCAAGCACTGGTCCCTTGGCTTAGAGAATTATTTTTGGGGGGAGGGAGGAGAAAACCCATCATCATGTTAGAGGGGACTAGCATGGGTTGAGAATATATGTTTGTATGTAAATTTGTTTTTGGGGGTTTTAAAAAAATATAGAAAGAGAAGGTAAACTGCAAATGCTGAACAAGCAAATCTCCTAAAACCTGAAACTCTTCGTTACTGATGAAATAAAAATGCTAGCAACATGATTTCACAAGGATCATAAACAACTTTTTTCGTATCTGTTCCTGCCAAACCACAGTCTGAAGAGTACTGTATATTGCCTGTCATCAAATTCTTATAAATAATGAACATCTTTTGCTCAGGCCAAAAAGATAGGAGAAGCTGTCAGTGATAGTTTTGTCTTTCTCCCATTTTTAGCTACTAGACATTTTTTGGTTGAGTTTGGGGTTTTTTTTAAGTTTTCATTAATGAAATTTTTGGCCTTTTTTTTTTTTTTTTTGTATTTTGACATTAAATATTCATAAAGATCCTTTGAACTATATTGTGATAGATTCCACAAAGCAGGCAAGTCTC
Organism: Cichladusa arquata; assembly: GCA_026413545.1. NCBI lineage: Eukaryota > Metazoa > Chordata > Aves > Passeriformes > Muscicapidae > Cichladusa > Cichladusa arquata. The sequence continues at coordinate 8,606,554 of JAOTQP010000870.1, read as the reverse complement.
ATGTTTCTCACATGATCTTCCTTGACTGGAAAGTTTCCTTCACAATTAGGAATTTCTGATATGAAAATTCAACCACGAATGATAATATAATTTTTGAATGTTACATGTCTCTGTGAAACTAGCCTTTTCCATTTGACCATTAGAAGGTTTCTTTTGCAATGATTTTGTAATTTGCCAAAGTTTACAAAACCAGCTTTTAATCCATGCCTTGATACTGGAGGTCTAAGTACCAGGAACCCATCAGTAGCAGGCAGGTGAGTTTCAGAAAGTGCTATGGCACTGTGTTTCTCCATGGAAAAGCAAAGACCAGAGGATGGAGTGTTGCTGCTTCCTGATACACAGAATTGATTCTGTTCTTGTAGAGTTTATGAGGGAAAAGGTTGGCACTTCCACAGGGCAAATGAATTTTCAGTCTGAAACACAACACTGCTTTCAGGAACAAATCTGAGATCATTACATGGAACTGGAAGACTCTTGTTAACTTTTAATAAGAATTGAGCAGATTCTGACTGACAGAAGAGGCAATAAAGCACACCAAGTACTCTAGTGAGACAGGGTAGAAAGACATGACATAAACAACTGCCAGTCCTCTGCTTTCACCTGAGACTAATAGAAAGTAATTTAAAGATGAGATTCAACTTTTATTCCACCAAAATTATTTTGCAGCTACATGAGTGATTCAAGTTTTGCAGCTATTGGCTGCACACACAGGCTGGGTGTCTTGCCAGGGCCAAGATGCTTGGCAGGCATCCCTTTGACAACTTTGTGGTTGCAGACCTCCTGTACATACTTGCACAGAAACTGTAAAAGGAACTTTTGACATGTCATTACATTCTGGAGGTCCTCTAAATTTCAGGTAAAATGAGTAGACTAGAAGAAGAACAAAGATTCGTCACTAAGATTATGCATTCACCAAGAGCAGGGCAGCTAAACAGTGCATTTGGATGCTTGATTGTAATGTGCTGCAATTTACAAATCCTTTGAAGAGGTCTAGCATCAAAATGCCACAAAGAACCCCTGAGAGAAACCAGAGAAACCATTCCTTGTGTTTGTAATATTTTATTTTAAAAGAATTTTTTTAAAAACACCAAACAAAATTTATCTCAAAATACTTTTGCTTGGGTGACTTTTATAGGTAGGAAAATCATCACAGGGTAAGAAAAAAAAATACATAATGGTACCTTCCTACTTTACATTGTTTTGAAAGGGATAAAAATGTTTAGACTGCTATAAAACTGCTTGCCAAAGGGATGCAGCATGAATGAAAGCATATCAATTTATAGCTTAAACTAAGAAAATGAGGAAAAGCACACTGAAGTCAGCTTTCAATTGAAGTTGTTAACAAGGAGAAATCTCTCTCCCAAAATAAGAATTTGTAGCCTTGAGGGTGATCAGAAGAACCAAGATCAAGGGAAAAATGGAATATGTCAAGGTGAGATAAACGCATTGGTTTTAAATCAGTGCTCTGAGGGAATCATGATGGTTTCCTTTGTTTTAATGTATACAACAGGCTCAGTAGATTCCATTTCTCAAACTGAATCTTGATGATGACAATTTAAATTTTTCACCAATTTAAAGATGGAATTTATTTTTAAAACTTCTTAAATAATTTTGAAGAAACAATATGCGAGACCTTTTTTAACAGGAGTTTGAAATTACAGCTAAAGTATACTATAAATATTTTTACAATGCAATATTTTCATTCTTTTTCAACATGATCTTTCATGTTTAATTCTGAATCCTTAACTGATTTAAATAAATGCCAAACATTAACTAACCAACACAAAACATTTTAAATAGTATGCTCAAGAGGGCTTTTTCCCCCTGTAAAACAAAGATTCCTATCTTTATCCCTACAGGCTACAAATTTCTTAAGAAATTATGATTTTTGTAATTAACAGTGTCTGCATACTATAGCTTCATCATATTTGCCTAGCTACATGACAAAACCAGGGCAGCAGTTTTAATAATACACAATATTTCCATTGCACACTTTTAGTACATTTATTGATCAGAGGTTTCTCAAAAGGCCTGACACAGATGCTCACCCTGCACACCATCCTGTAAATCATGTAAACAGCATTAATCCTGTTTTCATTTAAGTAAAATGTAACGCCTGGTTTCAGTGGAATAATGATGAGTACAATATCTGATGAAGAGTTTAAAATAGCAGATGGTGTTATCACTTTGAAAGCAGGGAGTGAGCTGCAGAGAAGCAGCAACATGCAGGATATTCTGGTCTTGCACCTTCAGCTAGTACTGAGCCCTTTAAAGCAGGAACAGAAAGTGATTGATGTTAGGCTGCAAACATTCTGCTCCTTGCATCCCCGGCGCTGGCGCTTATCACTTCAGAGCTCTGCCACAGCAATACTTACAGCAGCCTTTGTCAACAAAGTGCAGTTATGAAAGGAACTAGCATGAATTCTCTGCCAAAAAATTCCTGTCTCAGTGAGCATGTCACTCTAGGATTACTTGTAAGCACTCCTGAACTTCCTAGCAGCCACCCTTTGTGATATGGGTAGATAATGGACCTAAATCTTGTCCTAAATGTTGGTAGACAAGCAGTTTCTTATCCAGTGGGAGGTGCAAAAGCTCTCCTCTCTGCCTCATAAGTGGCCTAGAGATGCTTGTGCATCTTTGCCCAAGATATTTCTAAGCTGACATTGAGTTCTACGTGGCCTCCAGAATTATAAAACATAACTCATCACGTGTTTTTTCCAAACACTCATAATTCTGGTTATCAGTCCTTATACCCAAGCACATTCAGATGTGGAGCCATAATAAAGACCATTAGCTTCTAAATCCTTGGAATTTTACTGCTCTTTAATTCAATGTAAGAAATAAAAAAACCCTTCAATCTGTTATATACATACACATTTTACAGAGATATATACATATTTATATATGTGTGTGTGTATGTACATATATCCTCTTATTTTTTTGTACATAGACTTCTCTGGACTATATAAAAGCAAAGACCACAAGTCAGTTCCTTATCTTGGTACAAAGGCAAGGTGATTTATATCTAGCATGAATTAACATCTTTATTGAATTTGAATTTGCTTTGGTAGGGGAGCTGCTCTTTCCTCGTCATTCAAAACCAGTGAAAGCTGTTAAAAAAATGTAGAAAACATTTTCATGCATGAAATTGAATCAGTCATGATTCAGTTCTGGGTTATGTGGCTAGTCATTAATTAGCCAGGATTTATGTGGCCAGGTGATTACTAATTGAAAATACTGTACTTTTATTAAAGATATTTGCCTACTTTAGAATTTGAAAATGGTGGTCAAAATATTTCCTACATTTTTGTTACTCAAAATATAGTTGTTAGCCCCTGAGTAAATTTTACTGCCCTCTAGCTAGAGAACAGAGTAAGGTATCATGGATAAGCATGGTGAAACTCTTAGTTTTAATTACAATAAATTCTAAATTGCGAGTATCAGGAAAGTTAAGTAGGTGTGCTGAAACTGTGGATCCTGCAAATGGCAATTAAACATTTTTTCTGCTGTAACAGACATCCAAGATGACTAGGCATCTAAGAACCCTAAATTCTTCCACATTAAATATATTACACATTTTACATATTAAAATTTGACTATGAACATAGTATATAGGAGAGTATGAGGTTTTGTCTGCAACATTTCATCTCTCCCTTCTTTAGCAGTATGTTACTATTTGAAATATTTGTGCTTGGATAATACATTTTTTAACCCAGATGATTTGCTTCAAAGTTCAGTCAGCTCCTTCTGACTGCTGCACCTTGCCTCTACTGTAGAAAGTTGCAAGCAGTTTCAACAACAGGTAAAAAATACATATTTCAATGGGTGAGGTAGGCACAAAAACTTCTTAACCACACTTTTTTCAGACAAGAACAGTGTCCAGTGCATAGACACACAACCTGAGGTCAGGTAATGCCAAAATCCCTCAAGTCACTCAAGAGAATGTAGTGGATAAAACAGAAATAGATCACTCAAGATGTGCACATTGCTTCACATAGCTGCACCAGACCCCATTGTAGCAACAGAATTGTACAGACCAATCTAAATGCTCAACATCTCATTTTCATACTCTATTACCTTTGTTCTCTACCGTATTTATGAACTAGGAAAAAAACAAAAATCCCAAATCGATTAGAAATACAAAGAAAACCATGTATAATGCTTGAATTATACAATTACATCCTTCATGGGCCTTTCAGGCTCACATGCTTCCAGTGTAGCTCTGTTAGGCTTATAAAAATATATTCCTCCTGTCCTCTGGAAACCCAATCCATTTCAATCTGTAATGTAAATAGTTTCTTTTTAACACACAGTGTGTGCTGATTTCACCTTAATTATATATTTCCCATTGCGAGAACTCAAACTGTGGGATACTGGGAAAGAATTTAACCAGCAGCCTATAAAGTACAGGGGCTGAAGCTTGGCTTCCATTAACACCTCATTAGCCAGAGTCTGTACTGTATGTAAAATGAGCTAATGATTTTAAATGAAGTTGTCAACCTGTAACTTAATAGTGCAGAAATCTATTTCTCTGTAATAGTAACAAGCTATAGCACATTTTTATCTCTAAAAATCAACATGAAGCTATTGGAGTACACAGATCTTGGTTGGTCATCTTCAAACACTGACCATTTGTGCAATCATAACACTAACACCACAATTGCACTGATTGCAGTATAAGTTTTCTACAAGATGATGGTTTGAGGAAAACACCTTCGAGTTCTGGATATAAATCTATCTGAACTTACTGAAAATGACGTTAGAACCAGGTGGTTATGGGATCAATTCTCATCTGATAAAGAAATGGCAATATTCACATTTGAGTTTACTGTGACTAAAGACCAGCATCTACCTTAGCAAAAATCACCATTACAGTTTGCATTGACTTGACAGGTTTAACAGTAGTTCATGAATGCAGGACTTTCATTAACTCCCACTGAAGCAGAGCAAATGGCCACGGAGTCAAACAGGGGTTGCACAATACACCCCTTAATTGGCAGGGGGATTGTGGTATTCCCATCCATCAGGCGACCCCTCTGCAAGGGTTAGGACCTGATCTTGTTGCTGTGGGTTTGGAGACATGTGTGCACTGCAGGTGAAGGTCTGGTTTGCTATGAGAGCAAAAGGTTCCCATTCACTGTCAGACCACTTACTCACTTTCGTTGAACACCACTTTAAAAGTGATTTAAAGAGAAAATTTGTGAATTTATAAAAACCAAAATTAAAGTAGAATCTCTTTCTAACTTGTGCAATTCTGTGACTCAAAGGAAACAAGTCTTTAACATGGACTGGTTTTCAATATCCTTCCATAACAAAAAATCTGGTGTCCATAACTCATCACAGAAACTTTTAACTTTCCAGCCAGCACTAGCCTATCTTGCAAGGGCCTGAACCCCAATTAGCCACCAACATCTGCAGCTCCAAAGGCTGGCAGTTAGCTGGCCTGCTGACTTCCATGTTGCAGGATCTTTGCAGTGAAATTTTTATCTGAGGCTGCAGCTACTCCACGCTGAAAATTTACACATATGGGCTTCATCCTCTGCACCACAACAGCAACTCAGGACAGGCTGAAGCACCTTCATACAGAGGGTGCATGACCACCCCACATCTCCCTGGTACCCACAGCAGCCTTTCTCTGCAACAAATGCAATTAAGATGAGGGTCCCTCCTGCTGTTCCTGTTTAATTAGTGAGGACAGCAGTGACATTTGCTCATTGTCTTCATGCTTGGTCGCTACATTCTTCTGGCTGGGAGGGCTGCAGTAGCTGTTCCCAGGGTGGCAGGCAGGTATGCCATTTCCAGCCCTTGGTTGGGGATTTGTGCTCAGGCACTCCCTGACTGCAACACTGCTCCTAAAATCAGTCACATTTCCTAAGTGTGAAAAATGTGATAGGGTATATTGTACACTGTGAAATATAAGATGGTGATGCGTGTGACCATGGTAGGGGATTTATGAGGACAGATCTTTCTGGATCTGAGGGAATTGCCATCAGGTAAGGTGGCCCTCTGTGAGAAACTGAGGATTTAAGATCTCTTTGAAGATATCAGTTATGATGTGTTATGGCCAAATTATTGGCTCACTTCTGAAAAGAGAAGTAGTATGTAGTGAAATGTACACCAGTTCCATCCATCAGGAAGCAAATACTACTACAAGTGAGCAGAGAAGTAGCTAATAATCACAGCACCATAGTGGGGAGCTTGCCAAAACTGTCAGCTAAGCCAAAGTCCTGAACCAACATAACACCAGGTCTATTTGTCTCATTTAATGTGCTTTTCTCCTCTCCCTTACCCCACCAGAAGAAAACAAATATCAATAATAATTATAGCCCTAGCAGTTAGATCTAGAAATAAATCAATATTCAAATGCAAATTTTTCACATCTCTTAATGTTGAAAGATTATACAATTAGCATTTGGCACTCATTCCTACTCTACTCTGAAACTATAGGTTAAAAGAAAAGTGATTTATATGTCAAAAAAGATCATAAAATTTATTTTTTTCAGAGCAATTAATTGTTTGCTTACAAGACAGCTTTTCATGAAAAATACTTTTCTCTAAAACATTTCACTGCCCTATAAAAGCAAACCCCATTTCTTATAGCTTCCTACAAGACTTTCAGACCAATTATCCTATTCAGCTTCTCCCTTCCTTATAATTGGTAATTTAGCATGCTATATAAAACACAATTAAACCTTGTTTAGAGTAAAGCTGTACACACATGGATCTCTAGATGCTGCTAATTCTTAAATCTTAGCCATTCTCAAAATAGGTATTCTAATGTACTCCACACTGATGCAGCTTAGTTATCACTTGTATAACCATTGAAATGTTCTTCAGTAAATTGGAATTTGCTCATTCCCAACTATGTCAGCAAAAAAGCATTTTCTTTTCATCTGTGCCTAAGAGGCAATATCCAAACATTATTGATTGGCCAATCATCAGTTTATCTTGCACAATTACATTTTTTTCTCCTATTGCAATGATCATCTGTCATACCTGTCTAAGTATATAATCTATAAATGTATGTCCTGCTGCAGAGAACTGACATGCCATGGCTGTGCACAGGTGTATATATA
>JAOTQP010000870.1:8586878-8599378 GCA_026413545.1 Cichladusa arquata | reverse complement strand
GGCTGTGCACAGTTGTATATATATATATATATATATATATATATATATTTATACATATAAGGGAAGAGTTTAAATCACATGCAATCCAGGACAGAACAAGGATACTGAAGGAGCTAAGGAAGAATGGTTCAGCGTTCAGGTAACTGGCACTTAAATAATTTTAAGCAAAAAATAAAAGTTACAAGTATTCTGCAAAAATATGTCAGAAAAAATAACATTTTTCCTTTGGGTAACTCAGTTAAACAGCAAACAGACTTACATTGGCAGGTACTCATTTTAATTATAGTGTGATGACACTTGCTAGTTTAGAAAATGAATCATATGGTTGCACAGGAATTCAGTCCTTTTGCCTCAGCTATATTTGTAGACAGATAGAATTGTAAAAGTGAAACAGACATTTAATTGCTCAAGGGTTACACGATGTACATTTATCCAGCAATAATTTCAGGTTATCTTCTCCATTTCTTTCCCTCTTATTAAGAGATCTGTCAGCCTTCTTACAGCATGGAGAGCAAGACAGAATGACATGCAAATCTAACACACTTTCAGGTAGAAGAATATTTCAGTGGTCTAAAACCATTACTACAAGTACCTGACATCTTCCAGAATTCAGTAAACTTAATCTAGGATGCAGTTCAGTACAAGGAAACAATTCACAAGATTTCTGAACAGGAACATTTTACTCTATCAAAGGACCATAATTTAATCCTGATGCAATACATTCAGTGAAGTCAGTGAACTTGCAGAGTTTAAAGTCTTTAAAAACCTGACACACTGACCTACCTTTATGTGACAGGCGTAACCTTGGTTGCCTCGTATCTGCTGCACGACATCCAGCCGGTAACTCTAGTAACAAGCCACACAGTGCCAGGATTAGAAGGTCCTGAGCAGATGCCATCCTGCCCAAGAGAAATTTCTTGTTCTCTTCACTGAGCTGCTGCTGTTTGTTTGTTGTTTTGGTGGGGCGTTTTTAAGGCTCCAACTTCCACTTCTAGTTCGCCAGCGCAGTTAATTCTCTCTCTTTGGTCAGTTTGTGGGGTGCCTCTGTGGGAAATTCAGCGTTCATCAGAGCAGCACACAGCCTCAGCTAGCCATTTGTCAAGCTGTGCAAATGTCATGTAAAAATATTCCCTCCCTAGGACAATTGTTTATAAAGTGCAAGGACATTCCAAGGCGTTACTCTGCAGTGTTGTGTCTTGAGCTGTCTTTAGTAACTCTGCCAGTGGATTCAGGAAGAAGCTGTATTTTCAGTCCCTCCTGCAAGGCAATTCATTCAGAGAAGGAGGGAGGGAAGGGGAAAAAAAAAAAAAGAAACACGGAAAAAAGGAGAAAGCACCCTCCTCCTTGGTGCTCCTCAGAACTGAGCCCCTTGCTCTGACTTGCCAAACAGCTAGTTTTCATTCACCTTTCACCTTTGCTAATTAAAAACAAGAAGTGCCATTCCCTCCTGGAGTTGCAGATCCACCCAGCGGGAAGCCGGGCTGTCAGGCTGCTGTATTCACTGGGAAAGTTCAGGGAGGTTTCGGCGATGTACAGCACTGGCTGCTTCCAGGGAGGGTTTTCACCCACGTGCCGTGCACTGATTCCTCAATTGCTTTGTGGTTTCGCGTTGTAAAGCGCCAGGAAAAGGGTCAGAATTCCTCCTGCCCCTCCCTTCCAAAAAGTCATTTCAGCTTCTGTTCCCAGCTCAGTTTTAGAGGAGGATCAACCCTTGCATTAACCATTTAAGTACATTATTGCTTAGTATCGTTAAACAGCATGCTACTAAGTGGATGGGGGTAAAAAGATTCTAGTTGTATACACTTTCTCACTTTAAAGAAAAAGGGATCTGCTTTTTACATTTTTCCCACTTACCACTTTTACAGTGTAGCTTCTCCCCTTTACATTTTAAATGTCTCTGAGTCTGGAACCTTAGGTCATCTATATATTAAAAATTAATTATCTGACTAGATGCCTGTAAGATTGGACAGTATCAAAAGCCTGATGAAAGCACTGTGGTGATTAACAGCGTCAGATTTAAAAGTGCCAAGCACCTACCCCTTAAACTGCTAACAAGTACCAGAAAACTTCCTTTCTTTTTTGCGTGTGTGACTTAAAAATATACCCATGGCAAGAACTAGGTTTTTATACATCAAAACTACAGATGTCTGGAATACATTAATTAAGGAATAAAGTTCTCTGTAATTAAGATCTCATGCATATAATCATTCAGGATTATGCAAGGTGCATTTTAGACATTAACAATTGCACTTATTAAATAGGATGAAGCATTAAAGTCATGTTAAGTCTTTATACTTCTCATTGTTTTTTACAGAAAAAAGAATCACAAAGAAAGTAAAATGAAAACTAATATATGCATTTGACAACAATGCACTAAAAAAAATTGGTAGGCAACCAGAGATAATAATATCTGGAGAGAAAGATTTAATAAGACATGTCTGTATGCCAGCAAACTGAAAAGAACACAGAACAATAATATAATGAAATGCTAATAAATGTAATAGCAGGATACATGGATGGGAGAGGACAGATCTGTTCAAGAAGAATAAAATATATGAACTACTAAGACAGAGAAAAAAAAAACCACAGCTTTGGTGAAAGGACAGAAGTAAATCATCAGAGTGCCCAAGGACTCCTGGAGGCTGCTGTATAATCAGGAGCAGGGAGCAGGTCATATCTACCTGTTAGTTCTCCAAGAGCAGGTCACATCCACATACCTGGGCTTGCTTTGAATCAACTGGAAGCTGTGCCAGCAGCAGCTGAACCACAGGAGCACAAGCTAAATCACACAGCTATTTGCTCCAATTCTTGCACACAATTGCAGGTTGCAGAGGATTTTATGCTGATGTGCCAGCTGTCTGGCAGTAGCTCAGCATGAGTACTTGAGATATTGTCAGTGGAGAAGGCAATGCAGGCTCTGCCTCCAAGCACAGACCTCAGCAGAGATGAGTTTGCATCCACCTGATGGGATTTTATTACTGACACCTTTCTATAATACTGAGACATACAGGAGTTCTGCCTTTGGCCATTAAGATCTGCTGTAAACCAGCATGATCTGGTGCCTGTTAAGGTTAGTGAAGACCCCTTTGATTGTGATACTGTGAGTTCTTATTGAAATGTTTGCATTTTTCCTAAAAAAAGAAAATCAAAACTGCCCCAGTAACATACAATTAAGACATTTCCCAAAGACTCATTCTCTGTCATCATATGACTACAAAATGTAAACATTTCTAATTCCAAGGCAGTCCAAATTGAATTTTTCCTTTGAAGATGTCATTGTGGAAAATTTAATACTTCTTCTTATTTATGATATATAGTATCAAAAAGGATACAAAAATCCAAATGTGAACTCACACTATGAAAGTTAAACCATATTCAGTGAGTAAAGTATTAGTGCAAAATCTCAAATCTTGCCTCTGTCTAGAACTCCTCTCCAAGCTGCTATTTGGTGTTTTTTATTAATTTTCCTGGGCTTCAGCTGGAATCTGAGATGCTCAACAGACTGGATAGGTATACTTTGTTATCCTGAGATGGTACCAAAAAGGTTAGCATGGCAAATTCAAAACAATTTCCCCAACATTAAAGTTCTGTTCTCATTTTCCAGCTGGGGAATGGGAGCTCCTAGAAGCCATGGGCCTTGTTTTGTATTTAGATAAGGCGTAGGGTGCAGCAGGTCTATTCAAACAAATACACACATACAAATTAGGGCAATTCCCCACCAAGCTGAGCTCGCATGCACTCACTTGCATTTCCTACCCCACATATCCCAGCCATTACACAACTCCTTGGCTCTCACAAGCACAACGTGACCCAGGGCTGGAGCTACAGAGGAGTCAGAAATACCCAAACAAGCTGATTTCCATATTTGTGCCCAAGGACAAAGCTTTTTTGTCTGAAATCTGATTCTCAAGCAGGGTGGGCTGTGTGGGTGCCTCAGGCTCCTTCCCTGCCTGCAGAGGGAAGGGCTGGGGCAAAGGCACGGAGGCAGAAGCTGCTCAGTGTTCAGGCTTTGGCTGTCAGCAAGAAATCTCTGGGAATGGCTGCTGGGCATGGAGAAAGATGACTGCGCTGGAAAGTAACCTAACAATAGAAAAGGAAAATTCACATATCGGTACACGCAGGAGATAGATTTTTTCCCCTAAGTTTGTGTTCTCACAGGGTAAATCCTCTCTTTATAATTAGCAAATTGCTGTGTGAGGATTGCAAGCCTCTACACCCTTACACAACAAGTTTTGTAGCAAAGCAACTGGTGGAAAGGTACACACAATTCAACGCAAGAGAAATGTGTGGCCTCAGGCAAGGCAGTCAAGCTCTATACCTCAGCATCTTTTCAATTTAATAGGTACACAGTCTTGCCCCAAGGGGTTAGACTTTTTTCTATTCAGTTTTAAAGAGTAGGTAGAAGGATGGCAACACAGATGTTCAAATATTAGGATTCAGTCTTAGATCAGTACAAACATGAAGCCCCAGGGCTGTGGAGCCCTCATGTAGTACAGTACAAGGGTCTCTGAAGAGTAAACAAGGTGGGTTTACTCCTTATTTTCTGTTTAATAAGGTAAATACTACAGATCTCTGTCAAACCGGAGTTTGTTTCAGTAGTATAATTGCCACTTAAGTAAATGCTGACAGATAAGGGGAAAAAATGCTTGAAAACATGCCTGTAAGTAAAGAGTATTTGAAAATTCAAATGGAAACACTATATTTGATTGACAGGGTAGAATCCCTATAATTGCACTATTTTAAAGACGAAGATGGTAAGTTTTTTTAAAGGGGGGAAAAGGTTTCTGTGTTCACATGCAGTCTTCATGACAGTAAAGAAGTCCATTAAAAGAACTAAAAATTAATTGTGAGTTGCTATGTGAAATCTGTGAACCATAGTTTGATTGGCTACAGCTGCTGCAAATCCAGAACAATTGTAATGAAATTGTTGAGCCTGTAAATCTAAGAACTCTAACACAAAGTACTTCTGACATATTGTGTGAACTGGTTTAAGTTTAACTGATAGTGAAATGTAAACACAGGAGCACAACATAAATAAGTAGATCTGCAGCTACTAGTACTACTGACAAATTCTAAACATGATAACCATAAAGCAAAATGAAATGTTTAGAAAATTTAAAGCTGGGGTGGTCCAAGATTCACCACAACCATAACTAGAAACCAGGTTCAAAATTTACAAAACTGCTTCCTTCTTCTGATGACAATATACTGAACCAAAGCAGGAATTCTCTCTTTCTGTCTCTGTCTATGATTGCAGATCTAAAGAAGATGAGCAACCCCAAAAGCTGTGTGGCCTTCACCAAAGTTAATGGTACCTGTATTTGCATTAGTACAGTACCTGCAGTAGATGGAGCACACAGGTGATGATAATTTCATTTATTTACTGCAAAAAGATTTAAAAGGCACTTAAATAGCAACTTTTGCAGTGCTTCTCCTGTAAATCTTTTTTATGTCACTACTTGTCCACTGGGTATTGCAATTTATATTGACACATTGACTTCCAAATTTTGTCGTACAAAAATTCTTACAACAGATGTAGGATTTGATGGAAAGATCTATAGATCTATAATACATCCTGTAAGTGTTACCTCTGCTTTCTCTCTCTCTTTGAGGTGGGAATTCATGACTGCTCCAGTCTCTGTTACAGACTGGCCACTGACTCCCTTATGTGAGCTATACTGGGAGAAATGGTCACACCAAACTGGGAGTCAGGAACTGCAGCATCCCAGCTCCCAATCATCCCAAAAAATTCCGTGGACACATTTGTTAAGAGTGCTGACAAGACACAACAAGAAAGTGAAAAATCTGATCCTACAGGTGAGTAATCACTCAATAATATCTTCTGGAATCTCTATGAAAAAGGAGCAAAACCACCACTTCAGTGACCCCACTGACCACTGACCCCCAGGAGGAGATGCTAACTGCTAGCAGAAGAATGCTGCCAGGTCTTGCTTGGTGCAAGGAAATAACAGTAAATAATAATAAGACTTGGTCCTTTGTGGAATTTTTTGATTAGAAGTATTTTAGATCTTTGCTTTTGTCATCAGGAATTGAACCCTAAACCTGGGTGAAACCAGAAGTGCTTGTATGAGATGTGTCCAGGACGGGGAAGTGTTATTTATCTTGTTTTATACACAGTGCATTCTCTTTGATCCAAGATCAAATTTAGGCAATATTCAAAAGAGTTTGACTGAACATGAACCTGTACTTCAAACTAGCCACAAAAATACATGCTAAATTAATGCTCTGGAAGAAGAAAAAGAGTCTCAATTATATTCAATTCCTCAGCTCCAGAAGGACAAGGCTTTGACAGGTAAATGAATATAGAAACTTGCTGTCTTTGGAACATTATTGTTTGCAGTAACATCGTTTCTATGGGTAATTGAAGGTGAATGTCAATACTGCTTGGGACATAGATTGGGTATTTTGGCTAACCTATAAAAAACAGGAATAAATATTTCTTTTTTAAAATTCAGGCTTCTTAACAGATTTCTTTATATGTTGGACTAAAAATCCAGGCATATCAGTGTATCTTATTCCTGAAATCAACTCCATGTGCCTGACTTACAATTAGTACATGGGTCACAGCAATCTGTACGGTTAGTTATGGATGAAAATCAAGTTACTGATTCCTCTGGAGGAATGTAGTTCTATGATATTTTTGCTACTGAATAATTACTGGAGTTTCTCAAAAGAAAAAAAAAAAAAGAAATGAAACAGTTAGCTGTTTGTCGAAGATGAAGATGAAATATGGCATGACATATTTCCTATCCTGATCACTGAGCAGGAAATAAAAATGTAATGGTCAAAAGTCTGATATTAAGTAATTATATCAATCAGATATTTCCTATTTACTCAGATGAGGGATTTTATTAAAAATTAATGATGCCCCTTTTTATCCCAAATTATCAATATGAATACTGACTGTTTAGTCAGTATGGTTTTGCTTCTGGTTGATTTCTTCTTGGTTCTTCATTACTTAAAATGGAGGCAAAACAACAAACAACTAACTAGTTAAGAAAGGATGATATTTTATGGCTTAAAAGGTGCCATTTAATGGCCTCAGTTCTTAGCTATTAATTTCTCTACAGAAGAATATGTGATTTGGCCATCGTTGGAGACAGTTGTAGACAATATCTTTTCACAATCAGATGTGCAAAATTATAACCAACACATTTCTGTCTGAAGCCTATGACCATCATTTAATGCAATTATCATTTTAAGGTGAAATAAAAACTATTTGTTAAAAAATTAACCATTTTGACTATAAATGAATTGCAGGTTTTAGAGCTACAAATACATTTTGATGCAGAATATTTAAAAATCAATACCAGTTTCATTGCCCACTAAGAGATTCCACATTTCTATTTGAGCAAGGTGATGACATCATCAGTTCTGGACACAAGTTCTGGGCTGCACTTAGTTTGTATTTTTACTCCTATGTATGCCAGAGAGCTGGTATATGCTGTGGCATTTGCAGCAGTGGGACATAATCTACTGTCAGGAATGTATTAGATTTCTTGTGACAGCAACATGAGTCCAAAACTTGGAAGTAAATCTAAAGAAATTCTTTTGGCATCTAACAGAGAGTGTGCTTGGAAGTGAGCTGTCCTTATTCAAGTTCAGTGCACAAAGAAGCTTAGCGGATACGCTTCTGTGTCACAGTGGTTAAAGCATTAATTCTCCCCTTGGCTTAGAGATGTTCCTAGGTGTATATATCCTGCTTTGAATCCCTGTACAGCTGTCAGGCAGCTAACACCCAGGTGCTGAGCACTGGAGCACACAAATCCCCAGTGTTTGCAGCAGCTCCTGGCGAGCAGTGGCTGATCTCACTGCAGCCATGGGGAGCTTTGGGAAGGAGTTCTCAAACCTTTCAGACTGTACAAAACCTCTCCAAGAAAAGAACCCCAGTGTGGTAAGAACTGAAAAATCTATTTCCCTTGAGGTCTTCAGAAATCCCAGCATTAGCCAGATGATAGCTTTCAAGGGAGAAAACCACAAAATCCATGGCTGTGTTTCTAACCACTTAACTGTACGCACACACCCTCCCTGCACCCACGCTCTGTGCAAGGGAATTTCTGGTCTGACTGACTGCACTTTGCTGTGTGGTAGCTGAAACAAAAAGATCTGGCTCTACATTCAGAACTTGGGTGTTCTTTACACCACAAATTATTTTTTTAATCTGCTTTATTATTATTATCATGAAGTCATCATTGGATTTCACTATTGACATCTGTCTAGACAGATATTTATTTGAACCACCAACACATTCACTTAAAGAAAACGAGAAAAAGGAAACAAAAAAAAACCCCAAAACCAAGGGCTTTAATGAATTTTCTTTACTGAAGAGCCAGCAACTTCAGCTTTCAAGAAGTCTCTGGACAGGGTATCAAACAGAATTAAGTAAATCCTTTAAATTACAACCTTGAGGAAGTAAAAGAGGAGTTTCAGTCTATTTTACAACTAGATAAGTGAATCATTTATCTCAGGGAAATATGTTGTCTGCCTGTTAAGGTTCATTTATATCATTATTAAGTCTGTACAAGTATTACCCTCATCTGCTGAGATGCCCTCTTCATAATCATATTACATTGTTCCAGTAGCAAAACCTATGGTTTCAGTCATTAGAACAAATACTCAGAAATCCAGTGCTATAGTTGTGTAGTGAAAGTGCAATAGTATTGCAAGATGTGAGAAAAACATCAAAAATTGAATCCTGAGGCTCTGTTGGCTGATACAGAAATTTCATCTATAAAATTTCCCCAGTTCAAAAGAGCAGTAATGAGATAGGAGCATAAATAGGAGGTGAGCAATTGTCTGTGTGTGAAAGGCTGTCCTCAGGCAAGGGAGGTTTGCTCCCTTTCCATAGCAGAGCTGAATTCAAAGTCACAGGCTGGAGCTGTGAAACAAGCTACCAGGAAAATCAAGGACAGCTTCCCAGCAGCAGGATGGATGAGGCAGTGAACTGGCTGGCTGGGATGTGGCCAAAGCCGTGTTATTTGAGGCATTTTTAACTAGGCTACCCTGCCCTGCTGGGGAGGTGTACCGGATGATGTATTAGTTGTTTTCCATCCCTGGGTGCCATGATCTTATAAATGTTGTGGCTCAGAACCATGTCTCCTTTGAATTTACAAAACCACTTTGTATGTAGTGGGCAAGGCAAGGTTTAGAGAGCCAATTAATTAGACCAGAACAAGACTATTTTTACAGGGACATAGTACACTGGGTGAAGGCACAGTGAAAACCACATTTCTCTGGTTAATGTCTCTGCAGGGATTCTCTGAATCATAATTTGTTTTTATATGTGACCATCTTCCTCCAAGACCAAGGAAGGGCATGACCTAAAAGGCAAAGTCACCATACACTGTAGTTTAGTCTGCTATGACTTCCCTGCTCTAACACAAAGCACATGTGTAGTCCTTAAAATAGAAAAGTTAAAGTAGACAAAACCAGAAGGACAGACAAATTATGGCTGCCTGGGGGAATCCCTGATTTACAATACAGCAAGTTGTACAGTCTGGTGTTGCTGGGCTAGTTAATGCTCAGCATAACTACCAAAGTAGTTGCTATGATAAAGTTTTAAAAATAACAATATTTAAAATATTATTTGTTGAATCATCTAGAATATGGAAGTGCTCTGTAAAATGTGGAACCCTCTCATTTTGGTTCCTGTGTATCACTCCTGCAGTCTGTGCAGCTCTTTTTCCTTCAGTTAAATTTTCCTATGGATTTAAAGCCAAATTATTGCATCATCAGAAAGGCCAGAAACAGGATGGCCTCATTCTCTGGTTGTGTAAAATGACTTGATTCAATTTCTATTCATAGGGACAGCTAAGAACACCAAATATCCTGAAATTATTACTGTTGATGAGAAGTGTGAATATGCTATTAACATTCATTAAAAACCCACTATTTTATGCCTTAAATTCACAAAACAGAATTTTTGGGGTTGCATCAGGTTAGTTGCAGCATTATTTGTGAAAAAAAAATGAAAACACTATAAATAAAATAAATTTCTTCTGTTCCAATAATCCAAGGCAACAAATTTACCCTTCTGACTATAAACAGTTCCACTGATTTTAACAGTGGCTTTCATGTGCTTTAAGTTATGTTCAGTGATTTGCTGGGTTGGGCTTCAAAATCCTGATTTTTTTTTAGTAATGGAAAGAAAGGAAACAAAACAGAGAAATTTTGTTCCCAGTGTTAGAAAAGAACAGCGTATTTCTTAGTTTTAGACCTGTTTATCCTGTCTTGATGATTTCCTCAAAACATGTTATAATTTTGCATGTGTACAGTAAAAAAATGTTCCAAGGTGGAAAATAGAGGCAGAACCAGTTCCAGAGATGTGAGGGCGAGCAAAGGGAGGCCAGGGGTGGAAGTGGGAATGGGAATTATGTCTTCAGTGCTAAGGAAACTGGGGGATGCTTTCTGGCTACAAGAACGTGTGTCCATACAGCTTAGGAATAACCTACCATAAAGCAGATTGATCACATCCACTTTCATAAAGTGTGGGCCAAGTATTTCCTAGAATCCTGAGGTCCTGAGATGTGATTATCATCCTCTTTGTTTTACTAGTTTCAAACTGTCTAATAATACCTTGAGGGCTGTGTTGCAGTTCACTAGTTTGGCAATGTTATGAAGCAAAATAAAGTTTCTGTGGTTGCATGTCATGAGGTGAGTGAGTTTGTTACTAATCAATGCTATAGGTGATTTCTGGTCTCAAGGTCAAAGCATGCTCAAGTTTGAGGAGATTCACCTGTAACCTGTATGAAAGTGATGGTTATGATTTAAAAAAATTGTTACAGAAGGAAAGGAACTAAGCCGTATAACCTGTGGAATTTTTACCCTGAATTGACTGCACTAACACTTTACCTTGGGAAAAAGAGGTTAGTAGGCTCAGTGTGCATCTGTCCACATGAACACTTTTGCTCTGATCCAGCCTATGATTTTGGAGTGAATTTTCTGATTCATGCACCACACCCTGGTTTACATTGTGCAGAGGTGGGAGGAGATACAAAGTGGATTCCTTTGGGATGAAACTAAACTGAAAGATAGGTCTCAGTACTGCACCAATATGCTCCTGCTGGGCACCAGTCGGTGGTACCAAACTACAACTCTTCCAAAATTAAGCTCCTGGAATTCATATGGCATAGATGTCAGGGCCTGTTAATGTTATAAAAACTGATCCCAGTGACTGCTGTCTGCTGACTGCTGGCAAATTCATATTGAATTCATTGAATGATTTCTGATACAACTCTTTTCATGGAAAAAGCTAGGAAGTGATTAGGGTCATAAAACTTTTAAATCAAGAGGGTGTATCTTACCTATGCTTATCCAATACATCAGTGATTAGATGTCCACAGGTGAGAGATCCAACTGTAAACCATGTCAACATTGCATTTAAATTCATAAATCTGAACGCCTCTTGGTTTTCTATTTGTTATTTTTCTTTAATGTGCCAGTGCATAAAGTTGATCTGTGGTCCAGTATTTTTGCATTCCCACCTCAAACAAGAGGATTATCTAACACAGATCTGCTTGGACCCTTCCTCTGAGGTTCACTATGGATGTAATCTTTCATTCGGCAAAAACTTTTTTTTTCTTTTTTCTTTCTTTTTTTTTTCTTTTTTTTTCTTTTTTTTTCTTGTGGAGACAGAAAGAAAGAATTTTGCATTCTATTCCAGTTGGAACTTAATTTTCATTTTTAAAGTACTGAAACCTCATTTTCACTTTTCCAGTACTGAAGTACAATTATTCACATAGCACTATTCATAGGACCTCCCCAGATCTGGCACACAGTTCCCATGTTCAGACCCTCAGACTAAAACACTCAGCAAAATGGAAGCCTGTCTGAGAAAGATTACTATTACTTGTCACTTTTATGGAAATGTGCCATTTTCTTCTGAAAAAGGGGTGTGCTTGATCAAGAAAGCCTGCCAACTAAAATTATATATTTATAAACACATAAATCTTGATCAGTCATAGCTGGGAGCTTATTTCTCTGTGGGCTGAACACCCAACAAATGACCAATTGACTTCTGTGTTTGAATAGCTGTAAGATGGGAGGAATTATTTGGTACTAGAGGTCATATTTTATTTATTTCAGTTCAAGGGCCAGTAATTTTCCACAGCTAATATCCTGTTTTTAAAATATCTTTAAATTATCTCCCTAAAAATAAAATTGCATATTCACAGATGTCTTTCACTGACACTTAACTTTTGGAAAGTATTCATTCGAAGATTGTGTCATTGAACTGGTTCTTTCCAGAGATATTCTCAGGAATTTTTCTTAGGGTAAAGGTTTCCATATTTTCTCCCAGATTTTAATGTCTCAGGATCTTATGATTATTTTCTTATAATTTCTGTAGAAGACCCACAACCTGGACTCCCAAACCCCATGATCTGAAAAATATCTTTTACTGATCAATAATTCACCATCATCATCTTTCCCAGTCTTTTTTTTTTTTTTTTTTTTTTTTTTATTGTTTTTTTTTACCACCC
>JAOTQP010000870.1:8564270-8586778 GCA_026413545.1 Cichladusa arquata | reverse complement strand
TTTTTTTTTTTTTTTTTTTTTTTGTCTTCTTTTTTTTTCCCACCCTATTTTTTGATGGGAAATTAATAGTTATGAAGAGGACTGCCCTGTTTGAAAGAAAAAAGAAATACATCTAGAATTCATTAGAAAGTGGCCTACATTCCTTTGGAAAAGAAAGGAAATAGAGTGCCTTGGTGCCAAAAACAATTTGCAAGCTTTATGTCAGAGAGGAGCCAACACAGGGCGATGGAGGTGGTGCACAGTGAAATTAAGAAATGTCATTTCAGATAACTGTGTTTTTAGGATAGGATGTGAAAACATCTTAAATAGAAGGTGAAACTACAAGAGAAGATTTAAAAGGAACTAAGAGAAGCAGAAGGTATTAAATGCTTAGATGGTATTAAGGTCCCAATGAGAGGATGGACACAGGTGGTTCATGTCTGTGGACCACTTCAACTTTGCCTCCATAGCCAGAGCAGTGGAAGAAGTGATCAGTTCTGTTGGCCATTTAGTTTTAGAATCAATAGCACACAGAGAAAGAGAGAGAGAGAGAGCATACATTTTGGTGCTCAAGTGTACATCAGTCCTGATGAAAGAAAAAACCAAACACCATCAACCTTGTTCTCAAGAACCACATGATTCTGTGCAATCAAGTCTATATTTGTCCTTTTTTTCTCTGCAGCTATGACATGATGACACATTCATTTCAGAGTATTAAATGTTGCTGAAAATGAGGCTCAGCCCAGACATGTCACACTAACCACTGGTCAATAAAACTAGAAATTAGACTGCTGTAGCTGCTAATGTTCTGGACAGGATTTGGCCTGGAACAAATCCCTACAACTGCTGGTACTCTGAAAGTCGTGAATTCAAATCAGAAATTATGTTCTGTAAACTATTAATTTTGGAACTATATTCTCCTTAATTTTTAAAATTGATTCTGTGTTACTTGGAAGGTAGAGAATGCAAAGCATTTAGAAAGAATAAAAAAATAATAATCAGTAACAGTTTTGAAAACAGCTTTTAATTTGGATCTCCTGCTTAACTCAAGCTGCCTTTCATCCCTGTGGGGTTTTCACAGTCCTACACATTTAATTGACTCATTGGTTGCAAGAGCTCATTTAAATTTCCTGATCTTTAGTCTACTCTAAAGGCTCATAGCAACATTTGGAATACTGATCATTGACCAAATTGCCTGAAAATGCAACTTTTTTGGGGTTGGAATTCCTCACTTCTTTCCACCTTATAAATAGCACTTAACATTTGGTGTCTGAGTTCCTTCTATTAATGGTAATATTTTTAATATCACTAAATAGCAAAATGGGATTCCAAATCTCACTGAATATTTTGGATTAATTTCCTGCATCATAAAAACATAATAAAAAGTAAAATGTAAAATGTTCAAACTAATGAATAATTATTTGCCTGTGTGATCCACAACTTGCTTTTAGGCATGCATTTCAGGCTCCCTCAGATCTCAGTCATCAATTTCTTCCTTTTCTGTAATTTTTCTTTATATGGCTAATTTCTACAGTTAAGTAATTTAAAATTTAAAAGCAAAATTTGGAAAAATGATTTGATTTGTAAATTTTGTTTATACATTGGTGAACAAGAAAAGAACACATGTAAACAGGTAGATAGACAGAACAACAGCTACATAATTCTCAGAGGATAAATATAACTGCTTAGCAGTCTTTTTCTCCAGGGAAGCAAGTTTTTAAAATAACTACCTCTTAAATGGAACTAACACATACAAAATCAAGTATGTCTTAGATCTCTCTATTTGCCCTTTTCATTTTTTTTGCCTCTTTGCTACATGCAAGTGACAAGATATCTCTTTCTCGCATAGCTTCTTATTATTTCTACCTTGTAGACTGTAGTGAACTTTTGGGTATCAATGCTCTATAGAACTTCTGACTGTCTGAACTTATTTATGCAGCTAAATTTAGCTGAGATAAAATCTACCTGGGTTGCTTAGGTTTATGAAGAATGCAATAAATATTATATCCCTAAAATACTGACTATATGTACTGTGTAGTTCAACAGAAAATGTGATTCCTAATTGCAAGCCCATTTCTTCCAATCAGCAGCCATGACACAGCACCATGGTTCATGGACATCTATTTTGTCATTTCATTTTCTGGTTAAAAAAATAAGTTTCAAGGTCTAGAAAGATGGAATTTACTTGAATAATAGCAAGTCTGCTGCTTCCTTTCGCAATTGCTGAAATGAATACACAACTTCTTTCTGCTTTCTAAACCTGCTCTATTTGGAGCCAGAAAAACTGCAAGAATGTCAAATGGAAGATATTGAACAGCAGCACATTAAAGGATTAATTCTGCAAATGAAACCAAATAACTAACATTCAGGAGATCCAAGTTCAATTCCTGTCTCTGTTTTTGTGGTGTTTGTTGAGGTCATTTAATTTCTTCATGTCTGAGGTCCCCTGTGATTAAAAATGGAGATGTTACTTTACATGTTAAAAGTATACAGCAAAGATATTTATTTGAATGTTTATAGAGTCTAAACATATCAAGTCTGGAATGCATACACCTTTTGGACAATCAATCATTTTACAAAAATGCATACATTTTATACTTCAAAATACTTGACATATCATACTGTAAGACTAATTCTTCTTATTCATATATTCACTGCTTAAGAAGCTACAAGAGAAAGAGGTTTATTTTAAATAAACCATATTCTTTCAGATTCAAAAGCTAAGATAACCTGCTCTCCTATATGTTTGAAACTTTAAAAAATTGCACAAAACTAAGAATTTGAAAACTTTTCCTAAAAGACTCATGCAAAACTTGTAGAAATGAAGAAACTTCCATTTAAGAAACATCATTTGTCATGTAAAGGAGGTGGATGTTATTAATTATCAAATAGAGACTATGCTCATACTTGTGCAAAAACATAAAAAGTGCAGTAGCATTGTAAGTGAACCAGAAAATTACAATGTGTTGTTTTTGCTAGAGGTGGTAAACCTGACATCATATTCACTAAGAAGGAATATTGCTTTTCCTTTAAAAAAAAGTTACAGGAGAAATCTCTGTAAGTTATGTCTCTCAGTACCCTTTATCTAAAAGACTTTTTCTCTTGCATTGATTTCTGGTTTTTCAACAAATGGGTGAAGTTTGCACTAGAACAGAGTGATAAATTGTGACAGAGTCCAACAAGTCAGTGTGATGTGGTTCTGCTTCACTGGCTTCCTGTGTCAGTCTGAATAACCTAAAAAGGTCATTTTTCTCTACTCCCTTCCCCTCCTTTTTCAACTGCTTGACAGAACATATTTTATGGCACACCTGAGTGTGAACTAATATTGTAGACACGAACCTCAAATGCTGAACTATCAGTAGATAGAAGGGTTTGGTTTTTTCCTTATTTGCACTCAGTTATATCCAGAATGCCCAAGATATCAAATGTATTGACATAAATTTGTGTCAGCCCTTCTTCTCTCAACATCTTCTATAAGCCAAGGAAGGTTATGGTCCCAAGGTTTGATCCCAGCCTCCCACTCCTTCATATTTTCAGTTCTTTACAAATCGTATGACAAGTTTGACTTTGAGCCATTTTTATGTTGAATTTTGACTCTTATTACAGCTATGTTACAAGATTTAAAATTGTGTATATATATCAAAATAATAATTGGAATAAAACCACATAGAATGACGGAATAACTAATGGGAAAAGACCATTTAAAACATCACAGGACTTCTGTGTCTTCCTTTAAATTCATTTCCACCTGAAACTAAACCACTTTCTGATAAACACAGAATAAAAAATGAAAGCAAATAAATGCTAGAGTCAAACTAATCCAACTTTTTTATTGATGATATTGCTTTTGATTTTTGATGGAATTCGCTTTCCAAAATTGGAGTCTGTCAGTCTTTGGCTGAGAATTACTTATATCTAGATTAAATATTTATTCAGCTTAAGCTAGACATTGATAGAAATTGTAAAGCCTTTAAACAGTGAGGAGACAAAATACAGACCCTTTAAACAATAATCCATCAAAGTTTACAGAAATTTACCATTTTCTTTGTACGGGAAAACTGCCACATGGGAAGATCTTTTATATAAGGAGCACAATAACCAGTTGGGGCCTAAATTCTCCAAATTACCTGGTGCTGGGATATTTTCTAAGGACAGCCTGCCAGCCCCAGTGGCTGAGCTGGTAGGAGCTTTGAAAGCTGCTTTGCTGTGGGTAGTGGATTTCACAGCACAAGAGCTCTGCTTGGCAGAGTTGTGTCCTTTTTACACAGCCTGTAGTGAGCAGCTGCATGTGCTGCAAACGTGGTTTTGAGATAATCCTGGACATGCTCTTATTTTATGCCATGCCAAAGTAGGTGCATTCCATCCTGGAATTAAGCTCAACATTAATAAAAAAAGTCTGAAAAACAGGCTATGAAAAAAAGTTCAAAAATAGGGGGTTTTCTTGGTTTTGGAACAGAGCTGCTTGCAGTAAAAATATACAGCTCTCCTTTATTTCTGATAATTTCCATGCATAGAAAGTTGAAAACATGAGTTTCCAAACAGGCAGAAATTTTCCACATGGCTCTTCAAGATTTCTCAACTTTCATGTTGAAGACCCTTGGAAACAGAATACTTAGTTTCATTTCTGTCTTTCTGGACCATGACATTTAGCTTAGATTTTTGGTCTGCATGTGTTCTATCTTGACTTTTATATGAAATCATAGTACAATATTTTATTAATTTAAAAAAACATTTTTAGAGTTACATGGAATATGTTACCCCTTTTTAATATACAAATGACACTGTGCTATTTATTTAGTGAAAACATTTCCTGTTTCTTCTTCATCAGTGTCATTTAACTTTAATCAGTTCTTCACTTATTAGGCTGTATCAAATACTAGTAGCAATACCCTGCTGCCTCCCCTCTCTCTGCTTGAGCTGGTATTTTAATCTGCACCAAAAAAGCAGGGTGGTTTCAAGCAGATCTTGCCAATAGAGAGGTCATTTCCTCTGTAATGTAGATTCCCCTGCACCTTCTGAACCAACCCCCCAGGAACTTTGCAGAGTTGCTAAACAGGGAAAAGCTATGTTTATTTAGAGGAGTCTTGATTTGTCAAGATATTTCTTCCTCTCTTGGTGAATAAGCACTTCTTGCCTTAGAAGCAACAGCCTGATGGTCTCACTTCTATGCATAGATGTTATAGGTGGCTGCTCAGAAAACAGGAAAATATTTTGTGTGGGGTGAACATAGGTACCAGTGTAGTGGATGGAAATGGAAAGTAATAGGATCTGCATACTCTATAATGACACTTGTTAGACTTTTTGAACATAAAAATTCACCTCCTTGAATTACTCATAATGAAGTAGAATGTGCTCAGAGTATGGCTGAACTGCTTGGGTCTGCCAGATCATTTGTTTCAGGCACAGAAGTGAAAAGTGAACTTTTAATTAAATAGATAGGCAAAGGCAAAATCACATTAGTGCCCCTTGAGGATGTAGTGATGTGATTCTGGCCCATCTACTAACAGAAATATTCTAATAAAATGATTGAGCAGCATGCTGAGTTTATATAGGCTTAATGTACTTCTAGAGAATGAAAGAACGTGGCTGCAAAAGATCATTGGGTTTTTTTCAATGACTAATATGTTTCCTAAAGTACAACTGCTATGGTGAATCACAGTTGCCAAGCCCAGAATTTTTTCCTCTGTGGTGGAGGGAACCAGGTAATTCAGAGGAAGATTCAAGATAACTCTTGGGAAATATGGAGTAGTTTTTCACAGAATATTATCCCTTGTGCCTTGTTTGATGAGAATTACCAGCCATGACAACAACAACAACAACCAACAAAACTTGATACCTATATTCTCATAAAAAGGAGGAAAAATCAATCAGAAACTAGTAATCCTGTTTATGTTACTTATATCCAAAAGATTAAAATTGCTTTTTCTTTATAATGCGTTCTCCGATAGCTCAAATGCACTGATACTTTCATATTCTGTCAGGATCAGGAAAGAGATGTTTCAGAGAGCAGAAGAAGAGAATTGAGTGCTGGCAAAAACGATCTTTATATTTATTTTGATTATATTGATGATTTTACTTGGCTATCAGATCACAGGCAATTCTGGTCTGTTGATCACTGTTAGAGAAGACTAATTTTTTTAGTCTTCACAGAATTTTTTTAACTTTAAAAAAAAAAGCAGTCCAAAAATACATTGCCTACTAAAACTGGCCAAATATCAAACTGTGTCACCTCACCCTGACCTAAATTAGATCCTTAGTTCATAAGTAGGCCCATTAATTTCTCTGAGACTATTCCTGGATACAGGTGATACTCAGTCTGCTTAAAGTCATTCATCTGTTTTTAACAAAATCCAAATAAAGAGAGGCTGAAATGGTATTCATTGATCACACATAGTCTATGTTAAATACCACAGATACTGAAATTGTCTCATTGTCTGCATGATTCCTTCAGTTCTTCAATCTATACTGTGAATGTTGAATCAAGTGCTACTCGTGCAAGTAGAGAGAATCACAGTGTTTGCTCTGTCTCCAAAGTTAAGATGTCAGTAATGATTGTGTATTTGTTTAATATTATCATAGGCAATGACTGAAAACAAGACAAAAATAAATACACATAAATTTGTATGATACTGTTTATTACTAATTTTTTTCTGGAGCTGTTATTAAGCCTTTATAAAATCGGACTAAAAGTATCAAGAATACTTTAATCTTTCTGTGAAATATAAAGTGAGGATCCAAAAAAATCAATGAGACTAAGATTCCTTTTCCTTCTTAATATAATCATGTTACAACCTAGGAGGGGGAATTGGTTTCCCATTTTTAAATCCTCAAAATAAAACTAATCAAATTTTGAAAATTGGTCTGTAGTGACATGGAATTATTAGCTTTCCTGCAGGAAAACCTAGATAATTTTATATTGAGTTTCACTTGAATTAGGTGAATTTTTCACTCTGAATTTTTCAGAAGGTCAGACTGTATGAATTAATGACACTTAAGGTATTTATGAATGACATTCTCATCAGAGACCTGTAACAGGGTCTGACATGTATTAAATTTGTCCTTTTCTAGGAACATGCCCATACTTATCAAGGTGGAGGCAGAGATTTATGCAGAGTTTGATGTCAGGCCTTCTATTCTCCAGGTATTTTCCAGGATGCTACATCCATGTGATGATGCCCATGAGATATGATTTTTTTTTCCCTTCATCACCACAGAGGATTCCAGCTAAATCTCTGTTTTGTCTAACAGTGACTATTATGCAGTGCAACATTCCTAATGTTTGCAATGACAGTTGACTTTTGCTTATCTGACATAATCTCTCATTGCTATAGCTACTTTTCAGGAGATTTGGTGGACTTGGCAAGCATCATGCATTATAACTATCAAATCCCCTAGAAACAGTTGTGGAGGCACTGAGGACAGGCTGGCATTTCCTTGCATGGGGCTGGAATAAACTTTCTTTCCAAATGGATAGCATGCCCCCAAACAGAGCACAGTTATAGTGGTCCTTTTATTTAGACTGACTTATGTAAAATCTGATTTATGTAACAGCCAGACAACCTTCTGAGTAGCTTAACTTCCAAAGGGACTGTAGAATACAAAGCCATTCTTTGGCTTTAAGGTTGCTACCAGCAACATGTAATAATAGACTGTAAGTCAATGGAAAACAGGAAAAAAAAATGTTACATACTCAAGGCACATCTCTACTCCACACCATTTCTTCTTTTAATTTTCATTTTATTCATAGTATGGATCTTAACTGTTTTTACTGATGTTAACCCTAATGACTTCAAAGCTATAAATCCCATAATAATTGTAAAATCAGAACAAAGATTCATTATCAGGACTTAAAAAACAGAACACTGTACAAGGATGTGTAACAAACAGACAGCATTCAAAATGTGCATTGATTTATTTTTAGGACTGTGCTTGCTGAATATCAATCACAAAGTTACCAGTGTTGTGGCAGTTGAAAGACAGCAGATTTTTTCCGCTTGTAAGTACATGGGTATTTCAGACTTTTCTTATTTCCTTTCTCTAGCAGCTATGCTACTCTTTTCTTTCTAAAAGCTCCCTCAAAATCTGGGAATAAAAACCTTTGTGACACTTGCTATTTGCTCTAAATCCCATCAAACCAGTGTACAACCACTCTCTGTGGAAGGCTCCCCAACATCCTGTTCAGCATCAGCTAGATTACTTTTGACATGAAAAAGGGTTTCACAAGGAAAGCATTACAGCAACACTCTATGCAGGGCCATGCAGCCACCTTCTTCTTTTATTTAGATGTCTGGGATTTAAATTCTCTACTGGAATCATTAGGTAAAATCTTTATGTGATACTGCCAGTGCACAAACTAGAGCCAAAGAAGTTATTAAAGTGTTGGCATAGGAGTGTGACAATCATAGCAAGGTTACTTGTGCTATTAGATAATTGAAAATATTTTACTCAGTATTTAAAAAACTGAAAGTTTGTTTTAAGAGTGTTATTTAGATTTACTGACTGGGTTAACTCAAGATTTGTTCTTCACTAATAAAAAAGCTAGCAACTGAGTTCTTGGTGCATGAAGATATAAACTGTGTTCTGGTATAATCTTTCAATGACAAAAAGGAAATGAAAGTAACTGGACAGTCAATATCTATAACTATTGTATAATAACACCTGTTCATTTATTCTTTGTAAAACTATTTACAAAGAAAATTAAATGCTGTATCTGGGAAGGAGGTGGTTTTTGCATTGCATCGGACAAAAATGTGCACCCCAATCTGGACTCCCTTCTTGGTTTTGGGTGCAGATTCCTGCTTTCCAGTGTTAATCCCCCATTGTTCCTACCTTAAAAGCTATCTGATTGAATTCTTCTTGAATCATTCTTTAACAATTGGATTGATTCAACACATTCATTCATTCCCAGAGGAGACAGGACATGAGGAGAAATAACAAGTGTGTTTTCTTCCTGTATTTTAGTGAGACCCAGCAAGTCTTTTCTGATATTCAGTGCAATATTAATATCTCTTGGGCAAAACATGTAACATCAACTTTTCTACACTGAAATAGGTGGACTTGCAAAACATTTCCTACCTCCAATGTACAGCCATCATTTCCATTTGACAGCTTCAGATACAATCACCTTTCTGCAGGGAACTGGGAACAGGTGAGGAGGTCAAGAGACATTATTGTGCTGTGAAAAAAGGCAGAACTTTTGATAGAGACAGTCTGAGCACACTGTGTCCATTAATGCAAAGGAAAACTTTATACCATATCTTGCTAGTGCAAAATATGTGTTTCATTTTATTGAAAGATACTCCTTTTGATTTGTGCAAGAGGGAAAGAAAATACACTAAAGTTCCTGCAAAAACCCTTCTTGCTCTTGGTAGGTTACTACTCCTAATACAGGCTTCTAGAAACTGGATGGTATTGATCCTCATCTTTTGCCAATTCCACAGAGTACAAGAGGGTGACCATCCAAATAATATGTTGTAGTGCTCTTCCCAACTGCCAGAACTGAGGTTTTCTATAGAAAGAGTTAAATGGTAATTGCAAAAAACATGACCATTTTTATTATAAAACTATGGCCAGACATAGTTTTAAGTTTTTCAAGTATTGACAAACAAGGTCATCACTAGGAAAATTTGTCTGTGTTTATCTGCTGTGGGAATGTGCAAAATGCAGTGTGCATTTATTGCTCTAAGGGGGGTGGAATGGGGAGGAGAGAGAAGCAAGAGGGAAAGAGGGCGGAACAGAGTAAAGTATTTTCTCTTTTGAAGTTATGGCATCTTTTTTATCTCCTCATGTAAGTGATCGTGACTGTGCTGCAAAAGCTCAATTAGGCATGAACTATGATCCTTTGGGGTGCTGTACTGATGTTAAACTGAGATTAAGTTCTCTCCCACACAAATCTATTTCACTTTAGAATTTAATATGGATGAAGCAGCTTTTATAAACCTTCCAACTGGAGAAACATAAGATTCTGACAAGTTTACTAGCAAGTGTCACTTTGCAAATATATAAAGCTAGCAATTGATTTTCTTTCTCTGGTCTTCTAGAACCAAGCTTTAGCTGAGAAATCTATGGATCAGATATATAATGGCATGAGAAATGAAGGATAAAAGCTCTTTTCTTGATATCAGTAGCAACTAGAATTACCAGCCAAAATGTAGATCTTCTCAACATGTTCTACAAATATGAAATACTCTCCCTGCAATTACTGAAATTTGCAAAAGAACTGAATGAAGGAAAACGTCACCTTTCAAATTTACATCTATGATCTTATCTATGGCTTGAACTTACCTGGAGAAAGACAAGCGTAAGTCAGGAAAGGATTTTGTAAGGGCAGAGGAGTAGTATCATTGCTGAAATGGAAACTAAAGATAAATTTTGTCTCATCTCTGTTTTTCCGTGTGAGAGTTGGACTTCTAACTTGAAATCCCAAAGTGTCTGTTGAACACTGATAAGCAAAAAGGATCATGTAAAATCGCATACAATCAGCTCTCAAAATAAGTCACTATTACTTTTTAAATTCTAAAATATTTTTATTTGCTTTAGTATTCAGCAGTAATAACTATTCTATAAATAAATAAAATATAAATAAATATAGTTTTGTTGTCTAACATCTTCAGAAAGTCATGCTATGAATTTTCAGCACATTATAATGCTCTTATTGAAGATACTTTTTTTAAAGGATTTTTAAATTAATTTTTAAAATTCATTGCAGGATTCATGCTAAAATGGCTCAGATTAGCTTGCAAATTAGACAAAATACACATATTTCAAAATACTTGTGACTTTTATATAAAACCAAATGAAGTAGTTTCTGAAATACAAATAAATAATATTCAAATTTGTCAACTTGCAAAATTAAACTTTTCCTTCAAACTACCTTATAACTTTATGTTGAGAAAACCAAAAAACTGTATCTATTAAGTCAGAACCAAATCAAATGAATGAGATTCTGCCAGTTGCTCCCTACTCTGGGTAGGCTTAATGGATACAGAGTATTCATTTCGAATCTGGGGTAAGAAATGTGCTATTGAGGACATACATTGTGCAATTCATATACAGAACAGATGTACAAAGTAGAATTGTGATTTTCACTTTCCTGTACTGCTCTTAAACCTTGATAGTTGAGAGACTTCCCATGAAATCAGGGCATCCTGTGAAGGTGTAGAATACACCCAAGACTCTGTTGTCTGAAACATAATTCTGCTTGTAGGAAAACAAACACCAAAACTCTTCCTTTGGGGCAGCAGTTGTTAAAAAAAAGTTTATGTTAATGGTTGCAACTGTACCACAACTTAAATTCTTCTTCCTTTGCTATAAAGCTGCTCAGACAGTCAGGCCAGTATGCTCCTAACATTGGTAAAAAACTAAGCATTTATAACCCAAAAAAAGCTCAATTTGTTAAAAATCCTGTAAAGTTCAAAGAAATTTCTTTTTCTGTCAAACAGGGCTGGCTACACTGGGCTGAGCGTTTATTACCACCACTTTTCACCACTGCCAATTAGCACCTACCAGTGAACACAAAGCCAGATGGTCATTGCCACTGAGGGCTCGCTGTCAAGAATTTCCCTTTCCTAAATATGGGTGTGTGGAGGAGAGGGAGGGGGGAAGTTGCATGTAAGGAAGAGAAGTTGTATAAAACCTGCTTTGTGTTTTTACAGAAAGGAACTCAGCAAGAAATTTTATGATGTTATCACAGCAGCTACTTCTAAAAAAAGAATTCTATTTAAACAGAATAAGAGTTCCATTCTTCATCTTATTTTTGAAGCTCTGTATAATATGAGCTGAAATGGATTAAGCTCAGGTGCCTTGGAAAACAAGAAGATTGACAGCATTGTTTCGGACTGCTTTAGTAGGAAAAGCAGTTCATATTTTTTTTTTAAATTAAAAAATGAAACTGTTAACCCTTCAAAAAACATCACTTCAAAAATCATTGCACTGCAAGGAAAACTCTGCCCCACTCATCAGGGAATTCTTTTGCAGTAATTAGTTGCTATTAATAATAGTTATGTATAAGAATACAAAATATGAAATTAAAGAGAAGCATAATATTGTACTATTGCAGAAATTCTGAGAGATATTATCATTTGAGTAAGATTCAAATGTACTAAAGCTAGATTCAAGTGGCACAGAGCCATAATTTTTTTGGATCTTGATGAAATTTCACTTGACTAATTGCTCCTATATTTCTTACACTGATATGAAGATTCCTAATTATACATCTACTTTCTGTGTCATGTTGATGTACATTCACAAAGGATGTTAGATTTTTTTCTTCAGCCATAGCTGAATTTCATTAATGGATACAGAGAGCTAACATATTGGCTATAAAATTTGAGTGCTCTTGGGTCTTTGGATAAGAATTGTTATATGCAAGACTGTCAGCTAAATGAAACACCTCTCACTGTGCTCTCCAGCTCAGCATTTTTTCTTCCAAATATCATGTCTTACTATTTTTGCCTTATCAGATAGTTGATCGGAAAGCAGTTGTATAAATTAGAAATTAAACCCTTGCCTGGTGGTGGAGGTTAATGGGGCACAAAATACAGATCATATTGATGGAGGAAATTAAAAAGTAACATGTGTACCATTTTAATATATCCCTATTTATTACAATTTAGAAATCCTTCATTATAAAGGAGTCAATGTTGCAATGATGCTGAGCTCATCAAAATGTAGGAAAAGGAATGCTGGTTTCTGTCTGTATTTGATAAGTCATCTATGAGAAACAAATTATTAATTGTTTAGAAGGTACAGATTTGTACTGTTTACATTCGAGTGTGGTTTTTTTTTCTTAGTGTCAACAAATAAGTATTTAAAATTAAAATTGGAAAACAGTATTTTTAACGTATAATCTCTTTATAAAATAAGTCACAGTTACAAAGTCTAGAAGGATGCCTCAAGTGCATGTATCCCTTTTGTTTAGAGTGACCCTCATTGAAACTTCCTCTGAGCACTGAATTTCCTTCTGAGATTAGAGCTTGAACTCCAGAAATGAAAATCTTGTTCAGTATGTATTTCAGTCTTGGGACAGTATGGGAGGGTGGATGCTAATACTAGACTGTGGTAATGTCATTATGTAGTTAGTAGCTATTTTGATCCAGGAATTTGTCACTGTAACTCTTTAATTATGCTTATATATTTGCATGGGGTGACATGTACACATTTAAATCACAAAATAGAATTCCTCTTAGTGAGGAATTTCAGCATCTAGTTAGGTGAGAGATTATGATTATTAGGAGAGAGTCATCCATAAGCAGACCAGCTGAAGCTGTGTGATATAGTTGTTCACTGACACATAAGTACTTCTGGAAGCACATGGCATGCTCTGATATTTAACATTTTAATCCCATTTGTAGGTTGAGGACAGAAATTCCTTAGTTTAGTTTATTTTGTGTTCCTTCTCTTGTCCTTATTTTATGCATTTTCTACCCCTTTTATTATTTTAAAGACATCTTAGAGAGCTTCTGGTCCTTCAGTGAAATATTCCAGTCTTGGAAATTTGACCTTTGATGTGAACATTGCAGAAAAGGAGCAGATTCATAGCTTCTAAGTCCAGAAGGGACCATTCGATCATTAAACCTGACCTGTATAACACAAGCAAAAGAATTTCCCCTCTATTGAGTCCAATAATTTGTCTGTAAACCATCCAGTAACAGGATGTTATATTTTAAGAGTAGTTTAAAACTGTACAGATCTCATTTTAATTTTTCAACAGTGGTTTCAATATATAATTCAAGTAATACTTACAGAATATATCTATGAATATTTTTAGGATTTTATATACATCTTTGGCTAAGCCTTAATTTAGTTTATTAATCCACTGGTGAAACATATGTTGCTTTGCATTTAAATGATTTCAAATTTGAGTCTTAAAATTCTCCAAATCAGACTGTGCTGCCAGTAGACCAAATTATTTCATCTCTCTCAGAGGCATCCACTTACACCCACATAAATTAACAAGCTTAAATTCAAGACTTACTTGTTAGTTGTGAACACTGCACAGCTTCTCCCAGATTCAGCTTGCTCTATCCTATACAACACAGAAAAATGCAAGGGCACTGTTAAATTGCCAGTTCATATCTATGTACATCACATATAATAGCATTTATCTGAGCTTTATTTAACTCTAACTCCTCAGCTGCCCACAAGTTGATGGCAGAAGTTACATTATGCAAGAACAGAGATGCATGTTGTGGAAACAGGATAAAAGACCAATATCATGTCCAAGCTATACAGTAATTTTTTTAGAAAAGGGTGAATGGACACCAAATGCTTTGTTGAGTCACTGTGCAAAATGGGTCCTCTGAAAATAGGAGTAAAAGCCTGTCACAGCGATTTTGGGATAAGTCACACCCACCTCAATCCTCCTAACCAGTAAAAAAAATTATGAAGGCAGAGTGCAATCCTTCATCACAGCTACTGTTGAGTGGAAGAAGACCTTTTCATTTTCACTGAAATGAGTAACACTCAGGCTCACCTACTGGTAAATGACTGCTACAGTATGTGGAGATACAGAGAGCCACTAATTTTTAACAACTCACCACAGTTAGAAGAGAGATCAATAGCCACAGTCACATTGAATATAACGTAAGAGATGTAATAAACGTTGTGAGAAAGACACAAATCACACTCCTCAAAGTTGACACATAGTTAACTACTGCTAATGCTGTGGTTGTCTGAATGTGATACAAGCCAGGGAAAGTCATCCTTGGACACACTTGAAGCCTTAAGCAAAGAAGCCACAATTTACGGTTTTGTCAGAGCTGACTAAGAGACTTGCTATTTGTTGAGAAATAGCACATAGTGTGCAATTAAGCTTCTGGAGACTGAGTGGACATTGCCTGGAACTTAACCAGCATATTAGGGGTGGTGAAATGCATTGGAGTCAAAGTCTCCAAAGTGTGAACATGTTATACAGGTCACTCTTAAGAGCTATCTTCCTGAGGGATTAGAGGGGTGATGCCTAGAAGAGCTGGAACAGAGGCTAGACAGAGTTAAGAGGAATAAAGTGGATATTTTTTGAGAGGCCTTCAAAGGCCACACCCTGGCAGTACCAGTGCCACAGTCGTGGCCCTGCCCAAATGGCTCCAAGATGGAAGCAAAAGAGGGCTTGGTCACAAGATCTCACATTTTTATAGGTTTTAGTCCATTTGCATGCAGAAGTCAACTGTCCAATTAATCGCCTTAAATCATGAAGTTTCATCCTCCTTGCTTGCCTGCTTGCCTGCCCTCCTCTTTTCATGTTGTTTATGCTTAGGGCCTGAAGTTTGAAGAGATTGTCCTTGAGTCTCCAGCTGGAATAGGACTGTTTTGTCTTCAACACCCTGTGAAAAGATCCTGGTAACCATTAATAAAAAACTAAAACCTGCACACCCAAGTAAAACAGAAAAAAAGGCATCAGGGGCATCCAAATTTTTAAAGGGAATCACCATGTTTCATTGCCAATTAGCTGTCTGTGATGTTGGCATATCACATCACAAGCTCATGAGCAGGAAGGCAGGACAGGAACCAGGGTCACAAAGAATCTGTTAATATTGCCTTTTGTAAACTGACAGAGAGGCCTGCTCATACACACAGTCAAAGAGAAGACATGGGAGTGTGGTTACATTCTCCCCAGTCTGAGCTCCTGCATCCTGCCTTTTGTCCTGCTGGATTTTGCATGGCTGTGAGCTGGCTCAGAGCACAGGGAGGGGCAGCTCCAGAGGCAGAGCTTGCTTGCCCCTGCTATTTAGAGGTAAATGCCATCTAGACATGTACAGCAAATACCATCTAATCTTGCTCATTGTGGCCTCTGAAGCCACTGACGAGATATTTTAGAAGCCAAACGGAATCCAGACATGAAAAGAGAACATTTTTGGAAACTGCATGATCAAAAGATCATCTGAAAACTGTTAAAAAGCCTCTGCAAACCACATAAAACTCTGGGAGATAAAGAAACTATTAATCAGGAACAAGAAACAAAAGGTGACAAAATCCTCTCACTATGATTCACTGATTAGATCACAACTGGGAGAAAATTCTGCATTTTGCAGCTTACGAACAAGGGAGAAAGTAAACAGGTATTTTAACACAGCAGAGTAATACTCAAGTTATGAAAATATACTGTTCTGTACTTCTTTTTCTCCTCACAAAGTGTTTTTTCAGATCATGATTATAAGTGGAAAGAGTTGAGTGGGGAAAAGAATCCACATGGACAGCAAGCAATTCATATTTGAGTGAATTTTATATTTCCTTGAACTTCATTAATTTTCCTGGTGCCAAATGTTTATCAATATCCAAAGTAAGAAATAGTTCTATAGTGCTTTATTTCTGAATGGCAAATGTCTAGAGATACAGTTAGGGAAAAACATTATAGAGGCTACTGAAATAGAAGGATGACTCTTAGGCATTATTTATATTTTAAAATAACAGAACAGATAAGCAAGACACTGAAAACTAGAGAGAAAGAATTCAAGGAGTCTTTGAAAAAAATTATTTTGGGAAAGTGTGTTTGTAGAGACAGCCCAAAGTATTTCTTCTAAAAATATATGAAGAAACAAAGCAGAAGTTTGAATAACAGCTATGCTATTAATATTTAGTGAATAGTAAACATGAAATGTTTATGAAAAATGAACAGGAAATGAATGCAGAAAATACTTTCCAGGATATAAATATTTGTGACTTGTATCTGCTGCCTCTCAAAGACACACTGTTTCTACAAGAGTTGTAAACTCAACAGAGCTGAGAGCATCTGGGAGACAAAGCCTGAGAGCCGTGGCCTTATGGAGGGCAAGGTGCAGCAGAACACCTGGTCAGAGGTGCTTTGCCCATGTGAGAAGAAACAATTCCCCAGCAACTCCTCTCCATAGTATTTACAGGAACACAATGGGGACAGGAGTAGATGCCTTACATGGGGCAGGTAGTCAGATCATAGAATGATAGAATAGCCTGAGTTGGAAGAGTCCCATCAGGATCATCAAGTCCAACTCCTGGCCCTGCACAGAGCATGTCAAGAATCACACAGTATGTCTGAGAGCATTGTCCAAATTCTTCTTGAACTTTTGGTGCTATGACCCCTTCCCTAGGGAACCAGCCCCAGCACCCAATCACCCCCAAGTGAAGATCCTTTTCCTAATATCCAGAATAAACCTCCTCTGATTCAACTTCATACCATTCATGTGGGTCATCTCACTGGTCACCAGAGAGGAGATCAGTGCCTGTGCCTCCACATCCCCTCATGAGGAAGCTACAGACTGCAATGAGGTATGAATTTGGCCTCTGAATTTTAATATGTGTTTTTTTGTACCCAAGGAGATGAAAAATTCCTTGCCTAAGCAGAGGCATGTAGAATGGGAATTCTAACTAGGCATTGTCAAGTAACTCGAGGTAGAGAATCTGAAACCTGGACTCTCATTGCCATCCATCCTAAGTTCATGTGCAGGGACTCAGGCTGTAATACACAGCATGCAGTACGACCCTTTTTTGTGCTTCCCTATGTACTGGGAACATTCAAGAGAAAAGAAACAATTAAGAAATGTGGTTAAGTTACACAGAATTTTAGGAGTTTTAAGGCTGAGAGACACAAGGTCAAACGAGAAGATAAAGCACAATGGCAATCAGCAGAATACAAAGGAATGATTAACATGGAGAATGGATCATCTGAGATGGCACCAGAAATCACAGCTCTGATCATTCAACAAAGTGTTAGACAAGCACTTTAAAGCACTGCAAACATTAGCAATGTGTTTCTGGGAACAACTGCAGTGGCCTCCTTCTGTCCTGAAGCATTGCTGTAAAGACTTGCAGTTCACTGCTGAAATAAAAGTGAAGAAAGGTTTGCAATGCTGTGTTGTTAACCACACAGACTAGAAAGATGCTGTGATATTCATTAAAGCTTTCTTACAACTGCTCCAGCAAACTGAGTTTGTAGCACATGTGCATAAAAATGTTGAAGTAAAGTAATTCGTAGAAACACAGAATCCTGGTGTGGTTTGGGTTGAAAGGGGTCTAAAAAATGATTGAGGTCCACAGCCTCACACTCCTCCTCCATAGACAGGGACACCTTCCACTAGACCTGGCCCTGTCTCACCTGGCCTTGAACACTTTCAGGGATGGGGCTTCCTGAGCTTCTCTGGGCAACCTGTGCTGGTGCCTCACCACCCCACACAGGAGAGTTTCATCCTTCTCTTCGATCTAAAGCTACTCTCTTTCAGTTTAAAACCACAACCCTTTGTCCTACCGCTATAGTACACTCTGTTATTCTTTTAAACGTCTTTTAAGTATTAGAAGGCTGTTCTAAGGTGGCCCTGCAGCCTTCACTTCTACAGGCTGAAAATCCCCAACTTTCTCAGCTTTTCTTCATAGGAGAGGAAATCTATTTCCTT
Organism: Cichladusa arquata; assembly: GCA_026413545.1. Taxonomy (NCBI): domain Eukaryota; kingdom Metazoa; phylum Chordata; class Aves; order Passeriformes; family Muscicapidae; genus Cichladusa; species Cichladusa arquata. The sequence continues at coordinate 8,568,440 of JAOTQP010000870.1, read as the reverse complement.
ACCTATCAGAAAATAAAGTTCCTTAACAACACACACTGTGCCAAGGAGCCTTGGCCTATGATAAAAACAATCTAGTAAAAATTTTTGAGCTGCACAGGAACACTCCCATTTCAAAGCAAATTGCAACTGGAGGCACGTCTCCAAAAAGATTTCTTCATCTAAAAAAATGGGTTATATTTGGAACATATCCTAAGACAATTCCACTGATTCTCTGCAGAAACTATTGCTGTTCCTCACCTTGCAGATTTTTCTATAAAATCAGGTTATAAAGTGCCATCACAGAAGTAGTAGAAAGTACAACAAAGCACTCATCAAATTGAACATATAAGCTAAAAAAATACTTGGGGGTAAAAGATATCCAAGACATGAGGCAATTGAGACCTTTTGTTTAAATCACTTCTGCTCAGGTAAAATGAGCATTCTGTTGATTTTACAGACTTTGCTTTCATCCCCTCTTCAGAGCAACAGGAAAATCTGTCTTCTCATGTGTGCTTTACCATAAGTATATTTAGAGGTTTTATTGCAAATAAAGTTTGTTGTATGTAACCAAAATTTGGCTCCATGCATTCATTTTTCATTGTTATTAAGTCCACTGTACCTAGTTTTAACAGAAGAAGAACTCACACCTATTTCTTTTATTTTTTTAGGCTTTGTAAATCATTATTCAGGTCGCAGAAATCAAAGACTGAAAATTGGCCTCTTCCTCAAATACAGTATGAGTCATTGGCCAGTGCAGATGTGAGCAAAAGCATCTTTGCCTCTCTGTTTCCATACAGACAAAGGTATTGTTTTATTGACACTAAAATGGGAACTGTGATCAAGACATACATAATCTTTTACCATGCAATAGGCACCATATTTGTTCCTAAAAACAAATAGCACATACTTCCTGTAGGATTTGTCACTACACAGGAAGTTTGGACAACTGTATTATTTGAGTTGTAAATATTGTCCATGAATATTTGGCTTGCTAAATCACATACACTTCCCTGGCAATGTGGAGTGAAACACAGAAGCCTATTGCTTTCTAATTCACACAAATGCCACTTCAATGGTATCCCAACATACTTGATGCTGTTCAAATTCAACCAACTACTGCAGCAAAACCCCAGAAACAGCAAAAGTTATTACAGAAGAACCATATACTGAAATAATTATTCTTTGTATAGCTCATCCCAGATCCAGCTGCTTGTACTCCAGATCTACCAAGTCATGACACAAATTCATAACACAGCTCCATGCTGGGTTGCCCTCTGGCTGTGGTTTGGAAGGAGCTGAATCTTTCCATAGGATAGGAAACTTCTGCTTATGGTAGAATTGTTCCTACTAAAACTCTACCAGAAGCAGAATTAGTAGTACTTTCCAGTTTCTTTTTTCATTATACTGCATAGAATTATCTTAAGAATATTAATATTTTTTCATTTAATTAGACTTTTTGTTGTCCTATACAAGCTAATCAAAATGAATATAAGGCAATTCTAGGACAATTAAAAAATCAAAGGCTGGTTCTCTAAAAACAGACCAGAAGTGCAAGGCTTGGGTGGCTAATGAATTTCCAGTTAAAGAAAAAAAAAAAAAAGAAACTTATTTGAATGGAATAAAAAATAGTCTTCAAACCTAAATAAAATTCCTATCCAGAATTAAGATGTTCAGCTTCATGTGTGAATGAGATTTACACTTAAGGCAATTTAGAATTTTTTAGTATGATTAGGACAAATATATGAAAACATTTTCATTTTGATACAGTAATTTGGCAATATACTAATATTAGCATTATTTTTCCCCCATGGCATTTTTAGCTTGAGAAATGTTATCTGCTTTCTCAGACACTGATATTTTCAGGTACTGACTGTTATATACTATATTTTATGTTAAAGACACTATTCCAGAAATATCCAGCTGACACACAGAAAAAATAAATAGGGGTCATTTGAAAAAGGACCACTTCCCAGTAGGAGTTCTTATAAATCCCTTGTGAAATGAGATTTATATTGTCTTGCCTGATACTAATAAGACATAATGAGTAGAATTTCTGAAAGAGCTATTGTAGTCTATCCACCAAGTGGAAAACTGTACGTCCAAACCACTAATTAGTCTGTTATCATAACTTACACAAATTGTGACTCTAAAGTGAAGGAATCCACTGGGGCTAGTAGAATGGTCCTGGTCTGTCCAAATAAATTTAAACCTAATGACTGTGCTAACAGAACTCATTTGATGAAATACAGGTCTACTCCACATGCACAGTTTTAACTTTAGAAAGTACTTCCAAAAGCAAAAGTGAAATGGAGAGAAATTCTATTGATAGCAACTGGGATCAATTACCTGACTTTGTTCTTGCCGAATCAGTATGATATGCCTTTAGCCATGAAATGTATTTTGCAGATAAAAATTAATAAAAATGAGACTTCCTTAGGGAAGCTTCTGTTTATTGAGGTACCAGATGTACTTAGGAATATATATCTCTCTTCATGTGTATTTACAGATATATATGGGTTTATATACATAGCATACAAACATATAATTGCACTTTATGAATATGTATATGTATGCACAGACACATAAATACAGAAAGAAAGAGAGAGAAAGAGAAAAGTCAAAGTGCAGAGAGTTCAGGTGACTTTTCTTGGAAAACTAATGATGGGAAACCAAGTTAACTCTTACTAGAAACAGAATTATCTGGACTTTTCCTCTATAATTAGCTCCCTGAAGAAGACCACATGTTATTAAAATCCATAAAAGTTACATTTTTGTAAGAAAGAAAACTAGGATTCCTTTTTATCCAGAGGAATATTTGAGAACACTCCTTATCCAAGGAGTACAAGAAAGGTGAAAACATTTTTGCAGCAGCTTCCCCTTTCCCCAGGCACCCTTGCAAGTAGAATTTGCTTTCATATGATGTTGAAATTAACTCAATGATCTTTGAAATGCTGTAAACTTTTCATGCCACCTAATCCCTAGGCAGTTTCTCATTTGTTTCATGTAAACCCTGTCTGATCAGTCCATGTGTTTCACACACCTCCATCATCTCTGAGCTGCATTCCCCCAGTCCCACATTTAAAAGCTTTTTCCTGCCGCCCCCTGAAGTCTCCGATACTTTCTGTCTTTTCTGCCATGGGATTCCATCTCACCTAATCTTGAAAGAGAAAAATACATGACCAAGAAAAAAATATGAAACACATCTCACCCATCATAAAGAATAAAATGCATGAAAGACTGAGGTTTGGAGGATAAATTTTGGGAAAGAGAGAAAAGGGCCTCAAGTAAGTCTAGAATGTTCAGAAGAACAGCTAATCAATTTTTGAAATAAATCATTGTATCCATCCAAAAGAAGATACTCTCTCTTGCACATTAACAAATGCAAATCTTCTTCCAGATTTTTTTTTTCAAACCAGTTAAATGGAGTTATTTCCAGGCACTGAGTTTACCTTAAATTAGATAATGTGATGAATAGACTTCACAATAAACCTTCTGTAGTCATTGATCTGTGTGACTATTCCTCGTGGGGAGCTGTTACTGCTGATACATTTAATTCCAGAGCTTATTTCAGCAGAATATGGACCACAGATTTGTTCAGAAGTCATGGACCTTATGGATTTTACCTCTTCTCTATTTTTGTAAGGAAGTAATACCCTTACTTTCATCAAAGTCAGGTTTTAAAATATTTTTTTTAAAACTCATCTTTTTTTCTGAAATACAAAAGTTATGCATATACTGCCCAGAGAAGTGTTGGATGCCCCATAAATGGAGCATTAAAAGCCAGGCTGGGGCTTTGAACAACCCAGGCTGGGTCTAGCAGAAGGTGTCCCTGCCAGTGGCAGGAGTGTTGGAACAAGATGATCTTTAAGGTCCCTTCCAACCCAAACCATTCTATATTTCTATTACCATCAAAATGCTACAGAACTTAACAGCTGATGACCTCTTTCTCCTGAGCCCAAAAAATTGGCCATCTGCTGGAAGAAGAAAAACTCTAGCTGATTAGGCTGGTGTTCTGAACAAGCACTAATATTCCCAGTTTCTCTTCCCAATGTCAAACTCTATTCTGAAATTTTATGATAGAAAAAAAAAAAACCCAAACCAAACCACAAAAACAATTAAAGTTCAAAACCCTTTATTCCTCACAAATAAAAAAAAAAAAAAAAAAAAAAAAAAAAAGAAAAAAACAAGGCA
>JAOTQP010000870.1:8499461-8564170 GCA_026413545.1 Cichladusa arquata | reverse complement strand
AACCAAACCACAAAAACAATTAAATTTCAAAACCATTTATTCCTCAAAAATAAAAAAAAAAAAAAAAAAAAAAAAACAAGAAAAACACAAGGCATATGTGTGGGAGAAATTATTTAAAAATCACAGCAGCAGTATTAAAACTCAGAAGCTGCTGCAAATGCATTGCTCTAATTTTTCTTTTGTCTCAATATTAATTATTAAATGCAATTATAACCCATAACCTCATCAACTAAGGGATTGTTGTTTGGAATAACAACATGTTAATAAAGAATAGGGATGGAGAACTGGCTAACCTCCAAAAGTTTCAAATTTATTTTCACTGAACAAATATTCTAAATGTTACTTGCTTATCAGAATAGGCAAGATTTTGAATCTGTGAATGATAATTGGAAATCTAGCTCTTTCAATACATTCTATTTCTTTTCCACTTTGCCAGGCCACCTATACTTCAGGGCTAGGCTTTCTTGAATTACTCTTGTCCTCATGGCTGGCAATGACAAACCATAAAAGCAGTAGTCATTTTGTCTTTAGTTTAGACATGGGAGTGAGGCTCAAAGAGTGTGGGTTCAGAGTCTGACAGAGAAAGTCAATCTGGGTCTCGAGTCACAGACACGTGGAAAGTCACAGTGCCATAATGAGTTACCCAAGATAGCTGAGCTGCAGCAACGTTTATCTCCATCTCTTAGCCTGTGACAAGTGTGAAGTGATTTACATTTCTGTGGTCCTCAACGAAATATGTGATGAAAGAGGATGAGGATTATTTGAATTACTTCACATTTGCCACAACCAAGGGAACACAAAGGGGCAGTTAAAACAAGTTGGTTGCTCCTCAGTAGCTTGTTATCTCTGTGGGAACTTGTCCATGTGCCTAGGCCCGTAATTCTACTTCTTGAAAAGAGATAACACTACTTCTTTCTCTTCCCTTTCTATCTCAGAGGATTGTAAATTCATCAGGCCTAAGGGGGTCTCATAATGAGTCACTTTTTTGTAGAAATTTCTTCTATATTAATAAAGAAAGTTCAGTAAATAATACCACTTTTCTTGGCTCATTCACACAGATAAAAAGATACAGCTAAAGATATTTCCATTTGCAAATATTATCATGTGATAAATCACACACTAAACATGGGATATAACATCTACAGCACTTAAATCTCACAGTTTTACCATTCTATATTATCAATTTTATAAAAACCTCTAACTTCTTAATCATTAGAAATTTAAAGACAGAAATGGAAAATTTCTTCCCTAAAATTATCAGCAGCGCAAAGGTAGAATAGGAGTTGGTAAAATTTTCAGCCCATTTCTCTGCATAGCAGATAATGCTACTCTGTTATAGGTTAAGCATGTGGAAACAGAGCAACAGCAATTTTTGTGAAAGGAACCTATTTGTTCTCTGAATATTTTAAAACACATAACAATTTCACATTTTATGAAAACAAATTAAAGTTTCATAACTTTTTATTCACTTCTGAAGTGTATCAAGAGCACATTGGGAGCATAAGGGTGTTTTTCTTACAGTGTGGTAATATAACATTTAGAATAGAATAATTTTTTTCAGATTGATGTTTGTCAAAGGAAAATGCCATCAGGAAAAATGACAACTCAAGGGCAGAACCTTTCTGCAGTGGCCTCTTATGCCAGACCAAAATGGCAAAAGCAGTAAGATCATACAGGAAGTTTGCCCCATATTGTGTGTTATTCTTGGTGGAAAAATACTTTCCTGGCCTAAGCATCAAAATCCCACAGCAGTAAATCTCAACTCAAGTGTGGCCAGAGAGTCCTGGCTGTAAGATTAGCGTGTTTTGGGAAGTGAGGTGAAAGGAAACATGGATGTTGGAAACCTGTCAGAGCAATTTCAGAACCAAAGAAAGCAGAGAAGGGCTGGATGACCTGAGAACAAATTTGTTTCACAGCTACTTCAGGAAGTGTACTTGCAGAGTACAAGTGTGGCTCACCTACTTTTGTTTTCACATCTTGTTAACAAGAGCACCCAGTAATTTCCATCATGAAACCTTGCGTTTAGTTATTTTCAGTTCTGAACAAAGCCAGTATTTTAGAGTAAACTTGCAGGTCTGCCATAGGTTACATTTTTCCTCTGAAGGTTCCAGTTGCACAAAAATGTTCAAATTATTGAAATGAAAGAAAATGTGTAAGCAAGAACAACACTATGAAAATAACACTGTGTGACTCTGTTTAAATTCTTATCTTCCCTATCTTTACGAAGGTTTTGCCTTAAGCATTGAAAATGGTATAAATGAAACTGGAATATGACCTTTGTGTTTGGTGCAGAAGCAGCTGAGGCAACAAAGCCATCAAACCTTCATACAGGGGAAATCTGAATGAAACAGAGACAAGGGGCTCTACAGTCAGAATTAAAACTAGGAGAAGATAGAGGGGAATTAGCAAGATCTGAAAGGTGCCATGTGAATCTTGAAAGAGATAAGAAAGTTGGAGGGGAAACAAAGAGAATGGTTTGAACTCTTGGTTTGGCTTCACAATTTCTTGCAGTGAAGCCCAGTGGCAAAATGTATGAGTATTCATTTATCTCACCCACAAAAACAATAACAGCCTGTGATAACAGAGAGTTAATAAGTGGTTACCTGTGCTGGTCAACATGTCTGAACAATGAATCTACATTTCACACTTGTTAGGGGCTAAGAGAGGGAAAATGTAGCAGAGTTTTTATTTTAACCTGTCTCATTTTCAAAACGTTCATATTAGTTACCTAAAACTCACTTTAAATCATGTACTCTAAAAATAAGGGAATATAAGACTATTTTTTTTTTCATTTGAAATATGATGTAGTCTTTAAATATATGGCTAATTTTACTTCTGTCAGAGGGTAAATCACAACAGGATGGTTATTTATCTTTATACAAGTAAACTTAACCTTCCTAATTCCTTAATTGTCAGAGGCTTTTTTAACAATCTTATTTTAACATAGACACACATTCAATAAACATACAGTGCTGAAACAACCATATGAATTTGTTTCCATTTACTGCTCCTCATTGATTGACACGGATGAAAGGAGAGGAGACAAGTCCCATGTTACAGTTCTGCAGATACAGGGCTCAAACATGGTGCTAATGAAAAACAATCCAAAATCTTTCATAAATACGAGGTGAGGCACTTTAATTTAAATATTTATAACATGCTGAGGCCCAGGTTCACCATGAGTATACAGCATATGAAGAGTCAGTAGCTCTAGTTTGTGACAGACATTGATTCAGGAAACATTTAATATTTGGCTGAGTTTAGATCTCATTAATAGTCTGCTACATAGACATAATCAAAGTACTAAAAGCTTATAAATCTAAAACTTAACAGCTTTTTTTGAACAGTTGTTCTTGTGTTGAATTTCTCATTCAACCAAAATTCTCTGTAACAGTAATTCTCATACCTGTGCTTTCCCAATTTTTTTCTTTTCTCTCCTTTTCCATGAGGAAATGTGGGCTACAAAAGATCACCACAGGAAATGTTAATGCTTTAATTAAAATATTTTTTAATGCATAATTTCCCTGATGTTTGTCACTGAGAATGGGAGAAAACACACAGAAACATTAAAAACTCATCCTCTCCAAACCTCCATTTTCTCCACAGAGAAAACATTCTAACTATACTCAATATTGGTGGGTCCCAATCATTTTTTTCTTTTAAACCCTGTGTAATTTTGGTTCTTCATTCAATTTTTACAACTTTTGCTGGAACTATTCAACTAACAGTATCAATATTTCTACACAGTTTTCTGCAGCTCTCTAATGAAGTCTGGACAAGCCTGTTTCTGTCAAGAATTTGGCCAACAAAGGTAATTAGGAAGGCTGTTCTTGCCAGCTTTCCAGGGGGAATATTAAAGAAAAATAAGAAAGAATGGAAAAGTAAGTATTTTTTCCTGCTGAAAAAATTCCACTGAAGGCACCTGCACAATAATTCATCTTTTTCCAAATTTCAGATCACTGGCTTCAAAGTTTTGGGAATGTTCAGTGTCAGTTGGAGAAAGGGCATTTCTGCATCACTCAAATATAAACTAATCTCAGTCTTCTCAGAGGCAATAAGAATACTAAGCTCAGAAGCTTCATCATTTCCAATCTGTCCATCTACTGTAGTATATTTGAAAATCATGTGGACTTAGATTTTATCTGCTTGATCAGTCTTTTCTCCAAGGTTATTTCTTGCTTAGATGTTAGCTTATTCTTTGATTCTTCGTACAGCTATAGTTTAATTTCAGCATTTAATTAATTTTGTTTTCTACATTTACCTGCTCTTCTAACTTGTCTGTAGCCTCCCAAGCCCTTCCATTGGTAGTTGTTTGCTCTCTCTCTTTTGTTTTATACATTTATTTGCTTCAGAAATTCCTTCAGTTCTTCTGAGACTACAAAAAAATTTACTGTTTTCTCTCTTGCTCTGAGGACATTCCCATTCTCCTTATATTCTTAATTATCTACTGTCTTACTCAGAAATTATTACTGATATTCTTTACTCATATTTTGGACCAACAGTTTATAGTTGTTGTTTTTTTTTCTCCTTAGCTTGTCACCTCTCTCTGTGGCTGGTCTTTATTAGGGTACACTACATTGTGTCGATGTAGAATCCCCTTGAGTAGGAAAATTCTCATTTTAGCAGGCCTTTCCAGATTTTGTCACTTAGGCCTCTTTACTGGAAGAAAAAAGGGACACAATTACAAATGAGACAAATGAGAACCACTGTGTCTTCTTATTTGTATTAAAGACAAAAGGAATTTCTGTAATGAAGTTCCTACATACTCCCCAAATAGCATCTGGCTTCCATAATGTTTTCTGTTTCTCCAGCTTATGAGATGATAATTGGTTTATAATTCATGTTCTGGCCCTAAGTGCACTGAAATCATAAACATTTTAAATGACATATTTATGATATACAGCATTACATAGACGGAATGTTACACAATAAAAAATAATATTTATTCAAAGTAACATATAATTATCTATTATTTCTGTATTTAAAAAAAAAAGGAAAAGCTATATCCTCCTCTAAATAATATATTACATCCTTCATTCTTACACAAAGTGAGATTAAGTCCTCTGCCATGTACTTTAGTCATACTGGCTGCATAGCAGTTTGCAAAGCTTCAGTATATGGGTGAGAGAGAGATGTTTCTCTGTGGGAAGTTAACACATTTCTGAGGGCTGTATGGTTTAGTATTTGAAGACTTTGTTGCACTTCAAAATAAGGCTCTAGGATTAATAAATTCCCAATTACCTTGCTGCCAAATTCCATCTTGTCCTGGACCAGACGGAAAATTATTCAAAACCAAATTCAAATAATTATTCTGCAGTATTCAAATAAGACAAAAACTTAAAATTTTTTTTCATAAAACTCAAGATTCAGAATTAGTGTAATCACAAATGAAGAGCATAAAAACATAACTCCATGTTTAAATTCTTATACTAAAATTCAAAACTATGGTCAATATAAAATTAATCTCTCTCCCTGCCTCTCTCAATGGATATGAATATCCTAACAAAGGTAGATGAGAGTCCCATAATGATGAAGTTCATCACCCCAAATTCAAAAAGAGATGCTATCAGCAGTGATCAGCAGAAAATTAACAGGACATGAAACCTTCAGCACATAAGAACAGTCAGAATAGTTTTAAAAGTTGAAACATATTTCCTGAGTAACAAGACTATCAGGAGCATGTTAAGCCTTTACTTTTTAATCTGCTATCCTAACAGACTATCAAATAATATTGTTGGGCCTGGGTATTATTTTTGTCATTCAACTTTCATTCAAGTTAGTCTAAAAGATCTTGTAGTGGCAGATGATTAATCTGTTGGCAAAAATTCTGTTACCCAAGCACAAAAGTAAAGATTTTCTCCTTAGAACATTTGGGTTGATCAAAGGAAAAATCAGAAATTATGGGGAAAACATACATCCTCATAATTTCTCTCTTATGTCAAATCTGAGGGGGAAAAGTACCTCTAACATAAATGTATTGCAGCATGACTATGTGTAGGAGGATTAAATACACTCTACTATTCATAAGTGGAAGCACAGAAATAAAAATGTTGGAATAGACAAGAGCAATCTATTTTTATTATAAAGATTATGGTCACACATGATAGGAACAGCTCATACTGCCCTATAAAGCAAGCCCTCAAAATGTCTATGAAGAAATCTGCATTTGTATTCTGCTCTTGACCATGAAGGGTAATTATTACTTTGTAAATTCAATTGCCCATAATATGAGCAGAAAAATGCTTGCAAAATGTGTGTTAGATTCCATGATTAAAAACTAATCACTATAAGCACAGAAGCCCAGCAGCACTCAGAGGAGCATTGCCAGGCTGAGAATGCTCAGTGGATCAGTGTGAAGGGGGCGCTGAGAACCATTTCCTGGAGCGTATTCAAGGAGAAGGTTGGAACCTTTGTCCTGGTGAGAAACCCACCAAGGACACTCGTTCATGCTCAGTCTTGGTGGACCTTGAACATGGAGTCACAACAGCCCCACCTTCATTGAACTAATGGATACAGCAGCCCCTAATTTAAAATATAGAATTCCTAAATCCTTGAGATGGTGATCCATTAGCACACCCACAGTCAGAATTGTGTGCCCTGTTTTATTTTAACAGGCCACACTCTCCCTCTCCATCCACAAAATATAATTAGAGGAATTCCATGTAAATCCTCTCAGCAACAATATCACACATCTTCTACCATAATAATACAATTTATCTTGCAGATGTGTTCTGAAGAGGATGTAAAATTTTAATATCAAACAGAAATTTTGGAGCGGGATTGGGAGTTAGTGTTTCTACTAACAGAAAAGCAAGTTGTGTTACCAGTGATCCAAAGAGATTACTGAAAGGAGAAAGGATGCCTGAAAATAAAAAACATGAATGGAAAAAATCAACAAATACCTTAATATTTCCTTTATTTTTTTTTTTTTTATGTTATGTTGCTATGATAGTCTCTCAACTCTTGGCCATTCCTGCCAGCCTGACACAAATGATCTGGTGCATTACTTTGGGCATGTCCTAGATGAAACTCCTTGGCTGCCTCAGAAACTGCTCCTACATGCACACTGCATAACTGATTTCTTATTTTTATCAGATTCCTGAGGCTTACATCAGGGTTACAAAATTTTACCTGAAGATGATAACACATTTACTGTCTTATGACACTTCCAGCAGAGAAGTGGGAAAATCCCTAATTGTAGACATTAGACAGCTCCACAGTTTCTTACCAAATTAGGATGGATACAGTGCTGTATATATGCAAGCTGTGTTCCTATGTTCATGTTGAACAGTGTTAAGCCTCAGGTCCAGGCAAAGCAAATGTCCAGTTACCCAAAAGGTCTCTTGAAACTTATGCTGTCTGACAGTGGGTCACTCAAGTCAGGAACCTGATGAGTCCACCAGCTTCCTCTGCCTATGTATTTTCCAAGATAGAGCATTCTTCAGCTCCTTAGACAATTTAAAATATATGAATTTGTTTTCAGAGCTTCATTGATAGAGCAGTGATCCCCTAATCAAAGGCTCTGGAAAGAAAAATAAGTAAGTATAGATTCTGGTATGAATTTAGAATATCATCTGGAATGTTTTCAGATTCAATACCTTGAAAGTTACTGGAAAATGAATTTTAAAAATCTAACAATCAAATATTAAGATAGAAAATTTTGAGCTGAAATTGCAATAAATTCTCTTTGATATGCAGCTTTTACTTTGTGTAAGCATAGAGATTTAATAAGATATCCAATAAAGTATGAAATATATATTTGAGGCCAAACTACATTTGTAGTGGGAACCATCTTTATGAATTTCCTGAGTTTGGTGAAAGAAAAACCTATATGGGAATATAATGTCTGCATTTTTAATCAACTCACAAAAAATTGAAAGGCAAAAAACACTACTAATTATTAATTTCTTAATTATAGCCACACAAAAGAGGTCTCCAAAAGATTCTTGAAAGCAACTTTTCAAAATAATGAATTGTCCTTGATTAACAAGAAAAAGATGCATCACATTTAATGAGCAATATTTAAGTTCATATAGTTTAAAAATAATTATTAACATCGAAAAAGGGATCTTGAAAATAGAAAAATTATATTTTTTAATTTAGTCTAACAGCAAAGGCCGGAACCCAAACATATTTACCTACCATATTTAGCGTGGAACAAGATAATGAATTACAACAAAATCCAGATCCCATTTTCTCTTCTAAGCTTCAGAGCTTGAGCATCCTTTCACTTTGGACCTAAGCTGGGGTAGTTGTCAAAAAGCAGATATATTCACGAGGCAGTGGAAAATCGTCATAAGGGGGAAAACTGCCACATCAAGCAATAACTTACATGAAAACACCCTACAGTAATTCTGCATTGGCAAAGAATTATGTATAGTCTGCATGTAAAGGAATTTTTTTTACTCTTATATTAACAGTTTAAGACTGACTTAAAGCAGAAACTAATTGGGGAACAGATTCACAATAAAATGCATAAGGAAAATTCCATTCTTAGGTACTCAACCAATAGCAAAGTTTTCTTTTCCTTCATATTCCGTTTTACTTTATGCAGTGCTCTTTACATTAACCTCTCTGTTTTCACTATGTTCAATAATAGCACTAGAAACACTGTCATTATTTTAAGTCCACTACTATATCAAAACATTTATTACATTAAATATAGCAAGCCAAATACTTTTTTAAAACTTCTCAGACAATAACTACATAATCTGTAAATCTGGAAATAGCATAAGTGAAAGTGTAAGAGTGATGACAGCCACACTTCCTGGCTCCTCTGAAAATAAAAAACTTAGAGTGAGGTAGTGTAATCCAGTAAGTATGTAAACTAAACAAAATATTACTAGAGTAAGATTTAATCCTGAGATCTTTTACTCTCCTAAATTGTTTGCTTCCCACAACAGAAGTGAACAGTGAATACCGAGTTCATATGCCACTCACTGTGAATTGCTTCAGCTCAGATCCTCAGGATCAAGAAAAATCTAGAAGACACCTGGGGCAAATCTCCCTGATCTCAAACTATTGTCATCTTACCAAAAGAAAAACAAAATCCTGCAATTTTTGAGTATAAATATTTTCTGCTTCTTTAAAGGCCTTTTATTGAAGTGATTTTTCAAATGTATAATGCTCAGATTAAAAAAAAAATCCCTTTATCACCAAAACTATGTACCAATTTGTCAGAATATCTCAACTTCTGTTAAATAGTGTCTTCCATGAAACAATCATCAATTATAAAAATAGATTGAAGCCCCAGCTGTAAATGTACTTGTAAATTTTGGCAGTGACTTGAAACAGTACAGGATTTAGACCAAACTATTTTATGGACAGGAATGTGAAAGCCCTGGAAAGTTAAATATAATTATTCTTTTAGGAAACCTTCAGATATCTGAAGTACTCTGTATATTTGAGGTATATATTAACAAAAGAAAATGGAGTTCATTTAATAAGCATGAGGGAATATTCTTCCTTTAAGGAAGGAAAATGAGAGCATTCTTCCTTAAAGGGTGGAAACTAAGGGAGACATTCAAGGCCTGGAGAAATGGGATTACCTTATGTGTAATGCTTCCATCTTCATCTGTGACAGTCTGGTCAGGACCTGCACCCTGACACGCTGGCAGACACAGACAGGGATCTGTCTTGCTGTCTCCTGAGCTATCACAAAGCTGTTGTGCCTGGATTCACAGTGCTGGAAGAACATGTGAAAGAATGCTGTGGGGCTCATACAACAAAGGATCTGTAGATTTTCAGGTTAGAAAGAAGAATTAAAGAAAGCAAATATGAAAGTTTACTGAGTGATTTGATTATTTTATAAAGTGAAAAAAATGATGAATTTTATTATTTGAGAAAACAGAGAGCATTTAGATTTCCTATACTGGGGGTAAAAGTAATACTAGCTTTCAAACACTATTTGCTTTTTTATTACTCCTTACATATTTTTAAAGACTAATGACTATTATTGGGAGGAATTGACATGATCTTTCCATATTTGTAAAGGCAAGCTCCCTACTGACTTTGGCACAGGACATTTATACAGAAAGGATGCTGGGTTGTGTCCACAACAGCTTGGGTTTATTTAAGCTATGATTTTCCTTACTGCAGCTCCTATTTGTCATCTTCAGGGAGTAGTTTGTTCTCTAATTCTTTTCTATAGGATATACTCAGGCTGTTCTGTAGCTTGAATGTAGGGATATGTAAAATTACCTCGGATTGATTTTATCAGACACGTAGGATGTGAAATACTGTGCCCTTAGACCTGCAGTATTTTTTCAACCATGAAATTATTTTGACATTTTGTGCTGCTTACAAAGTCATGGTTATTGCTACATGGGGCAGCTGGTCTATACCAGTCCAATATTTCTTTATGTCTTAAAATTATATATCTGACTGCAAGGTAGACAGGCCAAAAGGAAGGTGCTGAGAGTTGGCTCAACCTGATGGTTAAATAGGTAGAGATCATTTAGATGAAGAGGAAAGTGAAGGTGTAAGGAAGGCCTGGGACAAAGCAGAAAGGGTTGATTATCTCTGTAGAAGCCTAGAAAATGAGGTGGCTCGTGTGTCCATCTGAAACATGGCTGTGGAACCAACCAAGGATTGCTGGTAGTAACAAATAAGGATTTTTTTAATAACACATTGTGAGAAAGAGCATGATGTGACTTGAGCAGGGGACCATGCAGAGCTAGGGCAGCATTTTTCTGTGACAAATGTTCTTGACAAATGCTCCTGGAAATAAGCACAACATAGACCAGCACAAGGGCACAAATGAGATTGAGAAATGGATATGGGATGTAGGAGACTATCCAAGGTCCTCCAAACCCTCCAACCCATTTCCAGAAAAGCTTAAAAATGGACTGTGCGTGAGAACTAATTGGCAAAGAAAGCAAGAGGTTATCTCCAGGGCAGAGAAAACTTCTGTATAAAAAGGTTCACCCACAAAGCCCAGATGGATCAACACTGGAGCCAAGACTGGTGATCTCCCTTCCTTTCTTCCTCTCTTTCTCTCTCCCCCTCTTTAATACAGCTCTCTCTCTTCCCTTTATTCAAAACTGGCTGCTGTGTGCTTATGCTAGGAGATCAGGGACTGGATTATACCAATTTTCACACCAAGTGTGTGATTTACTAATAAAACTTAGTAAGCTTTTGTGGATCCTCTGACTTTCATCTTTCCTTTTGATCACAAACATTTTGAATCTTGAGTGCTCCCTTCCCCATTTGAGTGGGATATCACACCATCTGTGGGCACTTTGGCTGGTTGCACAGCTGTTTAACACCACTGCAGCAAAGGCACAGGTGTCTCATACCGTGTGCCCTGACTGCAGGATGATGATGCATCACTTCATGCTACCTGATAATCCATTTCCAATTTGACAAAGCACAATGGCAAGCAGGCTTACTTTGAAATGTCTGCTTAACAGTGTTATGCTTATAGTTAGGGCTTTGATTAAGTGCTTTGATGACTAGCTAGAGATTAGAGAAGTGACAAAGTGTTAAAGTCAAAACCACCTCATTAATCCTTTTTTTTTTCTGATTTATTGACAGATAAGAATTTCTCAAGACTTCACAATACAAAGTTATACAGTAGAAAGTCAAAGGTGGACTTTCCAGATCATGCATCATCCTTACATTGATTTTCATTAGCTTTTTAATGTTGAATCAGTCATTACCTACTATGTCAACATGCATTAAGAGCTACCATTAACTAGCTTTTTATTTATTTAACTACAGCTTGAAAGGTAGAGAGGCCTGCTTTATTGAAGAATTTCTTACCAAGAATGTTAAAGAAAATTTAAAATGTTACACCTGCTCAGGGCTTATACAGAGTTTAAACTTTCTTTCTTTTTAATAGCTTTGGTTTGTTTGTACAAGGGAGCAGTGTTTTTTGTCAGTGTTGATTTGCACACTGAAATACTCTTTTTCCCTTTGTTCCACAATCCTGCCTGTAATACCCGAGATTTCTTCTTTTTTTCTTTTCAGAATGACATTAAATGTGGTCAGAAAATGTAAAAGAACTCAAGACAATAGGCCAGGTGAATACTAAGTGAAAACATACAGAATATGTGGAATCTTACAGAGCAGAAGCACCATCACTATGTTCTATTTATATCATCCTTTCATCCACAGTTAGCTGTGAATGATTTTGCTTGGAATATCTTCCTGAGAACACTTATGACAAGATAGGAAGATAAGCTTTGTAGCTCTGCTTCCTTTTAGTCAAGTAAATAGCTGTAGGCTTAACTGACAAAAGATACACTAAACACAGACAACTTCCATTTGGGATTTTTTTTTTCCAACCTTCCACCTTCATAGTTTCTTTTTATTGTTTGGAGTTTCTTTGTATTGTTTAGAAGATTTGGTCCGAATTTTTAAATTTTTTTTCAGAGAGTAGAGAAGAAGAATCTTGTGGGCAGATTAATTTATTGTTTACTTATTTTCTCTGCTGTTTTCAAGGTATTCAGAAGTATTTCAACACTTTAAAGCAACACACAAAAGACAGATTCACAGAGGAGCCCAGTGGTCTGGATCCTGAGAGTTATTTACATTCTTTATCTTCACTTTTGGAGATTTCAGATTCCAAGTCTGTAACAAGTGAGTTCTACTTGACATAATGGTAAAAATAAATCTCTTTTGGCAAAAGAAACGTAAGAGAGAGATGAACCTAGTCCACCCTTACAAGTCATCAAGAAAATCACTCTTTAATTTTAGTTTATAGTTTTAACAAAGAATAGTGGTACATTGATATATTTGGTACAATGGGATATTTGATTTCATGTCACATCTAGGCCAAGTTTTGACAAGATAAGTTCTTTTGCTTAGAAAAAAAATGGAAAATATTGAAGCAATTAAATATTAATAAACTGATGACAGTAATTTGGGATTTTTCCATTATTATAAGTACAACTACATTATTTACTGAAGTATCCTTTGAGCACAGTAATGTTAGCAGGAAATGCTACTATTTACTAATTCCACAAAGACAGCAAATAAATTGAATAATTATGTACAGTACTTGGATTTGTAATGGGCTACAAAGTCCAAATAAACAACCAAATAGGAATATCAGTGAAGGGAAAAAATATTAAAAATAGCTTAATTCTCTTTTAGAGGTCTAAAAATTACACTTGGCTATTTTTGTCAGGGATATCAAAGTGGTGAGACATGGGGCTCCTCCAAGGGCTGTCCCTTCCCCTGGAAGTCAGGGGGACTGCACTGTTTGCTTTAAGCTACAGAGGTATTTAAGTGCTCAGCTGTAGTGCCTGCCATTCCACTGGAATTGTATTCCTCAATTCCTCCATCAAGCAACTGCATTTCGAGGAGCACTTGTCCCCAGACTTGGCTTCAATAAGTTGTCCTGTTTGGAGATACAGGCATGTGACAGCTTTAATCCACTGCCAGATCATGTGTTTCAGGATGAGACTGACTTCAGTGACAAATGATTGTACCAAAGGCTCAGTTTTTCTCTATTAAACTGCCATTAATATGCACAAGTTACTTTGAAAAGAACTGTCCTCAGCCATGTGTACTTAACATCACAATGTTTTTTTACTTCCCTCATAGATTAAATTAATGAGTTTTGTGTAAATTCAGCCAAAGAAAGTGGAACCACACATGCAGTCAAAGTAAATATGTAACTATACTAAAGATACCTTGCTAAAATTGCAACAGATTCTTGAAGAAAGTTTTACTAGCTCATAAAAATCTTTCCATTCATGGGTTCATAGGTATTTATACAATTTATGTCTGCACAAAATCTCCACTGAATCCT
Source organism: Cichladusa arquata (assembly GCA_026413545.1). Taxonomy (NCBI): domain Eukaryota; kingdom Metazoa; phylum Chordata; class Aves; order Passeriformes; family Muscicapidae; genus Cichladusa; species Cichladusa arquata. The sequence continues at coordinate 8,550,411 of JAOTQP010000870.1, read as the reverse complement.
TTATCCGTATTTTTCACCTTCTGACTGAACTTTGGCATGACAAAGAGGGAAAAAAGTTCATTTGTACTCAAGAATCCTTGAGAGAAACTTAATCTCTCTGTCAGTACTGGCGTGTGCATTGCACTGTATACATCACGCCTACTCTGAAGCAGCTTTCTCATTCCTCCAGGATAATTCCTTTATGATCATCAGAGTACTGAATAGAAACATATAAACCATCTGGCAGATGTTCTTAGTAAATCATTGAGAGGCTCACATTAAAAGTTAGCCACCTGTGTATTTATCTGTTCTTTTCTCAGTATCAGTAAATTATTTAAAATGCTGAAATGTCTGCTTGAATTTATCAGACTTCTTTTTTTTTTTTAATTGTATTCTTGTTCATTGGTATTTATACTGCAGTTTCCCAGGAATTAAAAGCTAGGAGAACCTTTTGGATATAATTGTTAGCTTATAGCAAACAGCAAAATTATTGGGTTCAATAACTCAATTTCTGGCAAAAAAAAAACCCCAACAAACCAAACCCAAAACTTTAAAAGACACAAGGTATTAATGTTTCATCAGTTTTACTGTTTGCTTGTTGCTTCAAAATAACACATGCCACCTGTAAAATATGTGATTCCAAGGCAGACATAGCTTAGAGCTTCTTCTTGGGCCAGCATGAAATTTGCTACCTGCAAATTCTAATAAGTTGTGTTTTCCTTTTCAAAGTGGTTCATTGATAATAGCACCACAAAAGCTTCTCTTTCATGCTTGTGCTTAGGTGCAGTGAGAGAATTATGTGAACAGTTTTTGCTGTTGAGCATGTTTTCTTTGACAATTGAAATTCAGTAACATTTTAATCTATTGTCTGTTTTTTCTTTTGTTCTCCTGATTCTTGTCACCATGGTATAGTTTAGCTAACTGAAAACTATAGGGGTTTTTAGTCCCCTCCCATATTTGGGAGATCTTTAGTTAGAAACTGTGAAATTAACAGTTTCTGAATGTGGGCACATCTGGATATCAAACAAATGATCAGAGCCCTGGCACTTACTTGAAAACTGGCATTAGGTACTATATATGGTGCTAGCTGTTAAAGTTCTTAAAATTTAAACCAGTTCCATCTGTAACTAATCAGCTTCTTCCTGATTATATATGTAAGACAGGGATCAAATAATACCTTGAAGATCACCTGGACCTCATAAAGCCTGCTAGAAGCTTGGTTGAGGGGGAGATGTGAATATTCAGGCTGGCTCTGGTGAGAGGATTTGAGTTGATGGAAAGATCATGATTGATAGCTTGAGCTTCTGCTGAACTATTTTGTTCTGAAACAGTTGTATTATGTGTCTGAGAAAAGCACTAAATTTTTTTTACTATGGAGTATTTCACCTGATTATGGTTTGATAGGGGACTTACAGTTAGGGACCTTTCCTTTCAAGAGCTTGATTTTTCTCATAGGCACATTACAAAATTGCTACAAATAACTAGGTCAATATGTAACTATGTTTTTGCTCTGTTTCATCCTATCTCTTTTTCACAGCAAAAGCTGCTTAGGGATGTTAGTGAATTTGGGTGATAAAAATACTATGCATGGTAACATTTTCCCTTTTTATAAAGGTTTCAGCTTCACTATCACAAGGTTCTCTAAATACTCAGTATAAGAAGAAAATCGTGTCAAATATATGATCTTCACTTTTTCATCTTGGAGGAAAGAGAGCTTTGAGAGATTTTGTAGTTTTGAATTCTAAGCTGAAACAGGTACCTGCCAAATTGTCAGAAGGGTAAATGTGAAACCCCCATATGCTTCTTTATAATTTCTGACTGTTCAGCTTCTTGAGGATGGAGCTACACAGAAATTCCCCTTTGTAGCAGCCTCATGCACTGGTTAATGAGACCTGGTGCCTACCCTTAGTACATAGATTTCCAGGGAGTGCGAAATCAAATAATTTGACTGAGACTCTGTTATTATCATGTTATATGTCTTAATGCTCATACATAACTTGAAAGCTCTGCTCCACTGCTAAGGTGAGGAGAGGATAATAATGTATTGACATGAAAAGGAAGTGGAAAATGGAAATAAAGTGCTTTTATAAAGTCAACTTATTCTTGATTGATGTTACTGAAGTAAGTTACACAAGTGTTGTAAAGAGTGAAATGAAGATGTTGAGGTTTGGATGTAAAATAAACCAATTAAACCATGCTGTTTGATATCAGATGAAGTCACATGTGATGACCTGGTCAGACCAACAGCATTAGTGAATAAAAGCAGAAACTCCATTAAAACCAGATGCTACATCAGGATTTAACTGTCATAAGCAAAATACATTTGGAAGCCAGTGCAGTGAACAAGGTATTGTAAATTCATCCTCTATTTTGAATATAAGCACAATACCCTGAAGAAAGCATACAACTTAAACCATAGCCTTAAAAAAAGATAAACAGAGCTTTAGAAATAAGGAAAAAAAGAAGAAAAAAATCCAACCCTTGTTGCTATGTTACTAGTCCTTGGAGCAAGATCATGCACACATGGAAATCAATGTCAGTTCTGTTTTTCAGTTTTCCTCCTGTGTCATAACTCTCATAGTTCCTGGCTGGGAAACAGATAATAACAGAGCCAAGTCTTAATAAACTCTGAGTGGGGTACTCCAGCTGAACAGAGCATATTTTGAGCAGAGAGATTCAGTAATTGCTCATAGCAGGAACTGCAGACTTTTATTAATTGTATGCTGAGACTGGGGAGTGCATTAAGGCACTTGGAATGTGTGGCATGGAAGCCAGGAGAGCTCTGGGAGACACCGTGGCTGAGAGGACACATTTCTGCAACATTACCTAATTCTACCTCTAATCCCTGCAACAGGGGCAGAGGGGGAGGGAAAGCAGTGCCACAGCACCAAGATCAGCATTGCCAGAGCATGGCTTCGTTGAACTGGATGCTGCTGGGGCAGAATGAAACCATCTTGACTCAAAAGATTGCAAAAAGTACAAGAAATACATGGACTCACAAGGAAGATAATGTGGGCACATGTATTTTGGTTCAGAATACCAGGCAGAAATCTCACCCTGATGCATTTAACTGCTTGTTCTCCTTGCTTCCCATCTCATGGAAGCACTGAAGTCTCCAAGGGAAAAAGAGCTAGAATATTGAAATTAAAATCTATGTGATGAAGAAATCTTCCCAGCCAGTTTACATCTAAGAAAGTCTAAAAGCAGTTAAGTTAGTCTTTCACTCATTTTCTTTGTGCTTTCACTTGGGCAAGTCTAGGGTCAGGCCATAGATGACTGGGGGCTCAAGCATGTGACATCTGAGCTCAGAGAACTGCTCTTCATCTGTGGAAAGAGAGGCAGGGAGGACATCTTATTGATACCTTGAGCTATGGAGTTAAAATTAGTGCTGATGAGAGGGCTGACTGGGGCTGACTGGATGAGCCCCAAAGGCCTTTTCCAGCTTTTGATTATATGATTGTAAGAACAAGGTCTGTAAACTGTCAAAAATGAGCATTCATAAATATTTTACCCAGTGAACTCAATATGAAGTATCACAGAAAATCAGAACAAGTACCAACACTGCTATGACACATTTTGGGACTGAAGATGAAAAGAGATGAGGGATCACACAGTCCTTAGCTATTCTGTGACAATACAGCTTAAAGGCAACAAAAAAAGCCAGCTGCATGGTTTCAAACAGCCATAAATATTAGTATGGTTACTTCCCCAAAGGGAAAATAGACTCTTCCCTCTCCTTTCAAATCAAATACTCAGAGCTGCTATTGCATAAGCATTTTGTTCCACTTATTTGTCTTCTAGCAGTTAACCTCAAAGCTTATCTCTGCAATATATTCAGAAAACTTGTAAATTCCCAAAAGATTAAGGAAATACCCAAGGTATAAACAAAGCTTTTTCTATGTCTTCCCAAGTACAAATTCAGGAGGTATTCCCCAATATATATTTTATATATTTTATATATATTATATATTTTAATATTTGTATTTTAATATGCATATATCTGTCTGGCTGGACATGACTCTAATAATCAATAGTTATATTTTCTCTTTTATACAGATCAAGCCAAATAATTTCCAGTCTCTTTATGATATTCACTAGGAGTTAAATCTTCCAGTTCTCCACAGTCTTTTGTCTGAGTATCTTTTTAGAAGTCAAATTTGCATAGGTTGTAGGAGGAAAGGCAATAATTAGGCTGTAGAAAGGCAACTGAAGCACTCCATCATTTCTACTTAAACTGGTTATCATAATTTTGGGTAAATATCTAGGATTTACTTAATATTATTTCTTATTTTATGATCAAATTATGTGTCTGTATGGGTCTACTGTCTATAAACAGAACAATGGTGATTAGATCATACATCTACAGTTAAAAAAATCTACATTTATTCATTTGAATCCCAGGATTTTTTATCAAAATCACTGTAACGTGTCAAGATGGATTTGTTGTATATTGGCCATAATTCAATTTGTGCAGTGATATTCTTGTGACTAAAACTTTCATGTCAGTAGTATAAAGATATTTAAGGGCATGGCTTAGTCCTCAAATGTGTGGCATGCTGCTATTTTTAATCTGCATCTTCTGCATATAAAGAAATACTATTTTTTCCCCCAAAACCAAAAAGAACTTAGATTCATTGCATTTTTGTCAACTGTTTATTTAATTTGATTTTCTAGCAGCTTTTATTTACAAAAAGAGTCTACATATGACTTTTAACATTTTCCCTCAAGATATATTCTTTGAAGAAGTTTTATTAAATGTTGATGTGTTTCTGAATAAGCAAAGAGCCTTTCTCAGACTGGAATTTGTTCACCACACTAACATTTTCAGATCTGTGTTTTAATGGAATTGCTTTCAATTTAGAAAGTGTAAATGAATTTTTTTTTAAATGTTGGTCTTATTAAATTAACATAGTTTGGAAGAGATGGTTTTTAATTAATTAAAATGGTCTACCTTCTATTTTTAAGAAAAAGCCAGGTTCAGGAATTTAAATGCTGGCACAGATATTAAAGGAAGTCTGCTCTCATCTGTAGCTGCAGCTCTGGTGAGAGAGCAGAGACCTTGTGAGGGAGCACTTTTTAAGTGTCTGAAACAATTTAAATATGATCCGTGAATGACTTCTCAGTGGATTAGCCCCTAACCTTTAACTTTGGTGACATTAGTCACATCTCATCTTGACATCTATAATGGAATATTCTCCTATTCAATTGTTTAAAAAATGTCCAGTTTGACTTCCCATTGACCTCTGATGAGAGCTGATCTCTTTAAAAGGGTTTAACAGTTGTACCTTCATTTGTCTTTCTGGAAGAGACTAATGGTAGGTGGGAATTATTTCTATGAAGTAGAACAAATACAGTAGAAACCCCGTCCCGAGATTAAAAACATTAAATAAATGATGCTGGGCTTGCTTCCTTCCATTAAATATGTAAAAGTCTTCTATTCCGAGAAACTATAAAATAATTCTTAAGTGTTTCTCTGATCTATGGGGGAAAACCCCAAAAAATCCAAAATACTATTACAGGGGAAACCCCAGCATATTTAAAGGAGGAACAAATTTGGACTGAGAACCTTACTGATATTTAGATATATGTTATTTCATGGAAAAAAAATCCCAAACGGTATTTCAAAACAGCACTTTGCAAACTTAGTCATTCATGTATTTAGAAGGATACCTTAAATACCTTAAAGACACACCTGGCTAATGTTAACTCTTGAACCTTGAATTGCCAATGATGGTTACAGAAAAAGACACCAAGATTTTGCATAGCATTCCCCATGAAGACTATGAGCGAGATTTCGGATCCAGAAGTGTAAAAAGAATTAGCAGAACAGTCAATTTGTACTGATGAGCAAGGCCCTAAAAAATTTGCCTGAAGTTGTCCAGTAGGACAAGAATCTTTATTTCATGTAACAGAAAGTATTAGTTACCAGCTATAATGGCTTATGAAGAGGATATATGTTGTTATGCCACTAGCCTTTGCTCCCCCATGGCTGGTGGGATTAATTTCATTCCAGCCACAATAAAATATCAAGGCAATACAAAGCTGCTGATAGAGATGCTTTATTAAGAAAACAAATACAAATAGAAAATCCACATCCTGAACGCAGTTGAAGGAGATTGAGCTTGTTCCTGTTGATTCTCAAGTCCAATGAATGCTTTGAAATTTGAGTGCCATTTGCATGTGTCTCAGGGACCAGTATTCTTGGAAAGACTTTTTCCTATAAGGACACAGAATTCATATTGAACTGATTAGAAGTGGTCATTTATTCAAGCCAAAGATTATTATATGTGTCTTTGTGTTTCAGTGTCATATATGATACCATCTGTTTGGCTGAAAATCCAGCTTTTGGAAAACTGTGAGACAGAAAATCCAGGAAATTTTAAAACTTTCTCTGTACTACATTGGATGAATTCTTTAAAGAATTATTTAAAGTAGGTGCCAGCTACTGACTATGCACAAACCCTGTGTGTTTGTTGGTTGTCTACTTGATAGGAGTTTTGAAACAGTGATCTAATGAATAGTATTTGAATATGTTAATTTTAAATTTAAAATTGCTACTGAGAAGCAATCTGCTATTATTCTCCTTTGTTGAAAAAGTCCATAGTAGGGACAATCCTAATGAGCTCTTTCCTCTCATGCTGCACAGATATTCATAGTAATTAACAGAATGCTAAAACCTCATCAGCTTTGCAAATGATCATAAACAGCAATTGATTCTGATCTCCTGGATACTTTTATTGTATTTCAGCAATTCCATGTAATTCAAAATACCACAGGGAAACTGGGGCCTTTGAAAACAGGTTTTTTCACATACAATAACTTTCTTAAGGCCTTTGAGCAACAATCTTTCCAGTACACTTTAACATGAAATCTCATTTTGGAGAGTCAGAATTTTTGCTATCCTCACCATGGATTTGTCTTTAGGGTAACTAAAAATAACTTTCTCTAGATGTTACAGATCTTAAGTAGTTTGTTTTTTCTTAATTTGAAAAATCTTTCAGCCCTTCCTTTTCCTTCTCTCCCTAGAAAAAAATCTTAAGTAGCAGCTGTCTTAGTGAGTCATCAGAATTAGCATGTCTAGGATCAATATTTGCTATCAATCTTCAGATGGCATAAACCACAACAAAGTGGACTGTCCTGATTTATGCCAAGAAAGAATACATAATGGTATGTAATGCTCCAAATTAATTTAAGAGCGTTTTCGAAGAATTGTAGGGAATGGTAGAATGGGTTGGGTTGGAAGGGACTTTTAGGGGTCATCTAGTCCAGCTCTCCTGCAATAAGCAGGGACATTTCCAGCTGGATCAGAAACTCATCTAATTTGACCTTGAAGATATCCAGGGATGGGGACAGACATTTTAGTAAACCCTGTAGCTATAGGACAAGGGGTAATGGTTTTAAACTAAAACAGAGTAAATTCAAGTCAGAAAGAACGAAGAAATTTTTTTACACTGAAAGTACTGAGACACTGAAAAAAGTTGCCCAGAGACATGTTGGATGCCCCATTCCTGGATACCCTCAAGGTAATAAATTGTTTATTGTTTGTTAAAGTGTAAGCAAAATGGAACAATCAAAAAAAAAAAAAAAAGGAGTAGAAAATAAAAAGACACTTTTTACAACTAGTTTCACAGACAATGATCTATGTTAATCAGCTACACAGATCAAGATAAATATATTAAAGTTTTCATGAAATGAGTAGGACTAGCATTTTTTATTTTAAGTGTCTAAGGTGTTTTAGTCTAAAGGCTGTAGTCACCCTAAGTTTAAGGTGGGTAAGTCACCAGTGGGATTTAGGAACCTTTGTTCCACGCCCACCTGAATGTTTATGCATACAGTGTAAGCTGAGGACATCAAGGGTAGTTGCCTCAGGTTACAGAGACTGTTCAGAGCTTGTTTTCAGTATGTGAGACCAGGAAACTACCTTCTATGGGGAAAAAATATCCCTTCAAATGCTTCCAACTCTTGAGTTTCCCTAGGGCTTTTCATAAGGAAAAAATGTGTGGAACTTGTCTGCTTGTATACAGCCAATGTGTCCCAATATCCACCTTCCTTTACATTGGTGATTTGGGCACTCTGCAGGATGAAGAACACTACATTGAGTCAGTTTTTCTTCCTGTTGATCAAAACTTCATTATCCAGGATGTACCCAACACAGACCAAACTAGTCCTGTGTTTTTATCTCTGGAAGTTAGGGAGGGGTGGTTTCCCTCCCCCTCACACACATCTATTTGGCAAATATGATGTTATGTTGATCTTACTGTTAAATTCCTAACATTTGGGAATTTTGAACTCTTATTCAGTGGAAATAATTTCACTGCATGAGGATTTTGACTTTATATTCTATAAACTGCACTTATTTCCTGAGTGCCATTAGGTATCTGCCTTGATCATCATCTCCTGAAATGCCCTACAGGATATGAAATGAACAAGTTTTATTCTTTCTCTAATCTTAAAAAACCTGACAATTCTGTTGCCATTTCTGTAGTGTTGCTATTTCCCCAGGAAAAAAGGTATGTGCATTTGAATTGGCTGCCTCCCTATCCATCTGTTAATTTCTCTCCCTGTGTTCTCTTCCTAATCACCTTTGAACATTTCAAACAAATTTGAAAGCAGAACGTCTAAAAAAAAAATTTAATTCCTGCAAGTTTTGTGAAAACAGTCATCTGCCTCTCGGAAAGAGATTTGAATTGGCAGTCCCATTGTGGGAAAGACAGATCAAATTCAGACAGATAAGGCTCCTAGATCAGACAGAACTATATATTGCACTCAGACAGATGGCTGGCCTGCCAGCATGGCAACAAAGAGCATGTGTACTCAGGATTATCAGCAGCACATGTTAAATCTTTTCCAATTGTTGCCTGTGTCCTGCCATGGTTACTGCTGGAGGACGGTTTGGGTCATAAAGAACACAAATCCATAAGAGACCAGCCTTCATTAGCTTCACAGCACACCAGCAAATTAGAAATGTGCTCTTTTTCTTTCATTTTATGTTTGCACCAAGGATTTATAATAAGAAATCAGAATAAGTTTGTATTATTTTTATTTTCCTAAACCAAACAATCTTATTGAACAATATTCAAAACTAAAAAGCACCTGGATTCTGACTATATATCTTCTCCTTTATTTGAATCAAGGTGAGACAAAAAGGAAAACCTATTTCCAGAAATGTATCAGCTAAGAATATTAGTGTCTTCAAGAAAAAGTAGGTACAAAAGACATACTGATAAAGATGTTATTTATAATTATATATCTAAATTGTGATTAAATCAATAGGTCAGCAATATATTCGCTGAGTTTGTGCTTCCTCAACTACTTCAACTTCAAGACAGCAAAATCTTTCTAATAAGAAATTTGAAATCACATTTTCTGTTTACCTGATGTAAAGAATAATGGTTTTCAAGTACACTGCACAGCTGTTGAGGTAATTATATTTGAGCTTCAGGTTTTTTTTATTTATCACTGTCAGTGTAACTGCAATACTCAGAAGCCATTGTATGACAAATGAAGACATGGAAGTTAGACTCCTCAGTGGAAGTAATTAAGGTGGAGCAAAAGAGGTATCTCTGTTAGCATCTCACCTGTCAAATTTGGAGATGGCCAAGAACTGCTCAGCCACCCTTTCTTGGTCTTCCCTTTATGCATTTTTCTTTCACTAGGAAAGAAGTAGTACAGATCTGTCTGTGCTAACTTTGTATTGCACATAAGAAATTCCTAATGTCCTCTTGAAGACACATTTTCACCCTTCTTGACTTCCCCAAGAGGAATAGACAACTTCATGAGGTTTACTTAGGCTCTGGCTGGCTCATTCCTGGGAGGAGCTCTGGTGCTTTTAGGAGTGCTGCCCACACCTGCAGTGGTATGAGCTGAGGGCTGTGGCAGGCTGTAGTACATCCATTATATAATGACCCCTCTGAGTATGGAGTGCATAATGGGTGGCCACACTAAATTAAATGTTCATTAAACACGACCTTATGAAAACTTTGGATGAAAATACTAATTATATATAAGCTGTTTAAACAGCTTGACTTAACTTTCTCATCATTAAAATTGATCCCCCATGGCTGCAAGTAGAAAAAAATTTAAAAGTGTAAGGTACTCCTTTTGTTTTCAGCTCTGCCACAGATTTCCCAAGTCTATATAAATTGCCTTTGTTTTATGCCATAGCACCCACCTCTAAACTTCAAGGTCTATTTTATGGATGCATTCATTAATGTTTGTAGAGTCCCAGAGATGCCTAACTGATCTCAGAGGAATTAATTATACCTACAAAGACCAAAATAGAGTCAGGAAAGTAACAGGCTGAAAAATATTAGAAGTGTTAATTCATTATTTATACTGTAGAGAGTTTATATAGACTAATTATTGAGCTTCCTTTCTTTTCCTACTTCTTGTTTTATAAATCAGACCACTGCACTCCTTTCAGTTTCCTTCTGGAATACTCCTAAACTGTAGAGCTACACAGTCCTGGCCCATGAGTAAATCATTCACAAAGGTGTGGTTTATTAATATGCTTTTAAAATGGAGTTTAATTTAGTCTCTGGCTTCCTTCTGAAAGATGGAGCAGTGTTATGTAGCAGGCAATTTGGTTGTGAATCCTGTGTGGTCCATCCTAGGATAAAAACCTTCTGACTGCTGCTACAAAGACCTGGGTGAGCTGCAGGGTAACAAATACACAAATACACTATTTGAATTCCTCTGTGCACAGACTAACAAGCCAAGTCTTCTACCCAGTGCACACAAGTGAAAATTTATGGAAAATTCAGGGGTGAAAAGTCCTGGCTCTTATTAAGTCAGTTTCCAGAAGGATGTGTTTCAACAGCTCAAAGTTCATATTTAAATGCTATGGAAATTCTGTTCTAGGTCTGGTGCAGACAAAAAGCTATTTCCATGGAGGGGAATCACAGTAATGCAGCAATCAGATGGGGGATGGAAAGGGAAGGGGAATCAGAGAAATCCTTGTTGCCTAACTTATGTACAGGGGGCCCTCTGGCTGCAAGGTATGTGCCACTAACACAGACAGGAGCTTGTAGTAAGCTGTTTGAATGGAAGAAATAAATGGAAATGGATTTTAATAACCACCAAGAGATAAAAAGCCCCAAAAATCAGCGATACAAATAATAAACAATAATTCTCTTCAGGTACCTAGCCATACATAACCCTAAATTACTGAAAATATCTAGGAGTGGAAAAAACAAGAAATGTAGTTGTGAGGTTTTAATGAACTTAGACCGTTGTAGTTCCAGGTTTTATTCTGGTAATTTCCATGAATAGTGGAAATTTCTTAAAGTAAAGCCCTGCAAACAATGACTTTTAATGGGCAATAGAAAACCTTCTCTGAAAAAAAAAAAAATTACTGTGAATCTCAGAGAGTGTGACTATTTTTCAAATACTTCTCAGCTGTTATAATCACACTCCTTACACTTCATAGCTGTTCACACTGGGACAGTAAAGCTGGCCTCACAAAGCAAGACCAAAGGAATCTCAACCAAATCCCAAGTAATGACAGCCAAAGTTGACTGAAATGGGAATGCATCACTCTGCTGATTCAACAATCACTTTTTGATTTAATTCAGAACTTCAAAGGAGAGATTCACAAGGGGGAATACAGCACACAAGGCATAAAATACCAAAAAAAGAAGCATCTATGAAATATTGAACAGATTTATCTTCTAAAACCATCTTTCCATTGCACTTCAATTTTATTCCTGTATTTTCAAGATTTTGATATGGTTTCAGGTGAAATTATAATTTTTGTAAACTTACCAAAGGGACAATCAGTTTTCTTGTTTTTTATTGTGACTTTTAAAAATATTTTTTAACCTTTCATATAGTGAAATCAGGTCCAATATCTTAAATTTCTGGGAAAATATTTGCTAAAAGTTTTGATAATTATTTTATTTAAATATATAATTTCAAAGAAGTTTTACCAAGTAATTTTCTGGTCCTTGAGAAACTTGTGTATAATATATAGTGTAGGTGTATAGTAGACGTATTTCACCTGATCAAAAGTCTATTCATCCCCATGTAAAATCTGAGTGTCGATGCCTAAACAATATAAAAGAGTAAAAATACAACTTTACAACCCTATAATACTTTCAACTGCTTGATTCTGTGTCTTCCTGAGGTTAAAATGATGTCCTTGATGGCTTTCCCTTCCAGGAACTTCTTCAGCCTTGCTCTATATTAATGCAAAATTTACCACCACCAAGTTGTGGCAAGAAGTTCTGTATCTTATATTCTTCATCATGTTACTGAATAGGCAACACCCATGTTTATTTATTTGTTCCATTTTTCCATTCCAGAATGTTTGACATTCCTTAGTTTTCCTAGTAAAAAGAAGGTACACAACAGTTAGCACTAACAATCTTCTTGCCACACTTTAAAGATGAAAATGCTATTGCTTAGATATCAAGCTAATACATTAAAATACAAATGAAGCCAAACTAAAACTTTTTAGTGCTGCTTTTTCATTTTGTAAAAGCTGTATTTTATCAGAGAATCTGTGAAGACTGAAATTTCCAATCCGTTTACATCATACTACCATGAGAGAAAATATCTCAGATTTCTTTTTTAACAAATATTTTTGGAAGTTGGAATCTAACAAATCTATTAATGCTTTCTCCCCAAAGTTTGCCGTAGGGCTGAACACAGTTCTGAACATAGATGGCTTCTTGCTGTTTCAGTCTCTGTTACCATTAGTTTACTTTCAAATATGTTCTTCTGTTTAGAAGAGAATTTTCGAGATAGACAACAGCAAAAAATTGCTATAAAGAAACTGAATCAAGGAAACATCATGGATTATATAGAATAATTTCTTTCCTTATAATAAAATTTCTTTTCTAAGACAAGTGTAAAGGAGTCCAAAAATGGGTAAAAGAGATTAAATATATCACAATAGAAGTCCAAAATGAATGGGACAGAATTGTTTATGCCTGCATTTCTGAAAGAGTTAAAACAGTAACACTGGATGTTTAAAATAATTTATTCCTCATAGGCTAATTTTACCTATTTATTTTAATATTTTCCTAACTGGAGGTACTTTACCCTAAAGTCCAACAACATTCTCTAAATTTTCCAATCTCTTTCTACAGATCCTTGTCCCTAATTTGAGTTTTTAGAGAAATAAATAAAAGATAAAGGGACAATTTTAGCTATGTAAGCCAACTCTTTTATTAAGAGATATATCATTTTAGATTGTTAGAGAATTAGATCAGCTTTACGTCCTTTTCTTTGGCTGTCTAATTAAACAAAAAGGCCAAGGCTATGTTGAGATGTGGAGGAAATGGCTGGATTACACAGAAAGCTCTACAGCTGAGGAGCAGCACCTATGGAACCTGCATAGCTCAACTGGTAGTGGCTTTCATTAAAGCTGGGGGCCTTTCCACAGGACCTAAATACACGTGAATGAATCCTGAAGGAACATCTGCTGCCAGCTCTGCAGAGCTCCTTCCCATACCCTCGAGCATCAGCTCTGAGTGCTCACCATATGCCTGTACCTTTCATCCCTGACAGCAGACACGGAACACCAAACCTGCGCTGCCAGATCATCACTGCCAAGTTTCAGCAGCTTGTGGCAGCCCTCAAAGAGCCAAGGAGGTCTGTGCTTCTCTAATTGCAGGTCTCTGGTCTTCTCTGCCCACCAGTGCTGCAATCTTCCCCACTCCCTTTAGCCACTGGATAAACACTCTTGCTCAGTGCCACCAGCGTGAGCTGCCTTTAAAGCATACACACACTTCAGCTTGCAGCAGCTGTTGGCTCAGCTGAGTGTTTGTGAGAGTAATGAACCAAAATTTGCAAGGGATTTGGGAGAAAATGATAAATTGTTAAACGGGGATGTTTTTCAACTGGCTTCAGCCAGTTTGGAGACCAGATGTTTATTTGTTGTGCAAACATTGGAAATGTTTGCTCCTTGGATCAAGTTAGTACCTATTTGCATAACTAATAATTACATGGGGACACATTTGGCTTGTCCCAATCTTTATAAAGATAGGCAGTAAAATTCCCTTGTGTCGTGCTAAAAGTCACATATTTTGGTCTGTTGAGTCAAGGCAAACAAAGATCCAAGTAATAGTTAGTATCAGTTAGTTCAAAGATTTAAAAATACTTCAGTGGCATTAGATGTCTCTTTCCTGTTGATGACAACTAAGAGATTTAAAATTAGATTTATTGTTGAATTGCAAATTCACATTTCCTGACTCTTGCATTATACAAGAAGTTATTTTTCCTTGAAATGTAATTTATTCTGTACTAAACAGTCTCTTACCTCAGCTTCAATCAAAATAATTTTTTAAAATATTACATAAAATGGTCATAGGTCAGACTGTGACAGTTCCCATACATTTGCAATGACAAATTAGGCTCGTAACATTTAAAGTTGGCATAAATATTTTAAGGATCTTGATGTTTTCTTGACTTCTGGTAAAGTTCCAAAGACTAAATTGAGATCACAGGTCCAACAGGGACCCATCCTTTAGGTACCAATTTCAAAACCAAGAGAGGCAATGAGCTTTTGAAGAGAGGCAAAGGAGCATGAATACAGGAATTACTACCTCTTCAAATCTTCCTGTGTTCAGAGAATCAGGCCAGTGTGTCCAGTCCTTGTAGAATGAAATATCGGATCTAGCTGACCCTATTATCACTTCCCTTTCAAAACAAACGTGGTCTTTTCTAATATTTCATAATTTTTATCCATTTTCTAAATAGTTGTACTAATTTCCATTACCATTCCTGAAATTTTTAGATAGAAAATTTTCAAAATTCTACAGGCTGGAAGCTGGTAAGTCCAAAGAGTATTTTCCTGTTACATTATGCAAACATTCAAAAAATGAAAGATCAGATTGTAAAACCTTTAAAATTCCACACTTTTTCTTATAAAACAAATACAGTTTGTCAAAAATTTACTCCCAGCTTCTTGATAGCTGATGCACTTGCAACTGGGTTGTCTAAAAACTTAAATAACCTCTTGCAGCAGACTAGAAAGATAAGAAGCAGCAGACATATCTTCATTTGAGAAGAACATATATTTGAATTTATTGTGTTTCTAAAACACAAGATTATTAAAATCAAATGCAATCTGGCAATTATTGCTTATTGTCATAATAATTTCTTGGGTGAAAAGCAAGGTACAATTCCTGTTCCAAGACCAAAGATCATTGCTCTTCAAGAAGTCTGGAAATCAGTAAAATCGGAAAATCTACTGGAAATCAGTGAAGTGGGAAGATTTTCTTCCCTGGATGAAGGTATATCCTATTGACATTATACTGTGTTGGCATTTTGTGTAGTTTCCTCAGTGACCTGAGTATGGTGGAAGAAAATGACCTTCAGCTCCCTGTCCTGTCTGTGTCCCATCTGCAGTCTCAGCACACAGGTGCTGTGGACACTGAGGATTGAACCTTCCAGCTGCAGGTGCTAATTTAACATATTCCCAACTCCTTCCATGCTCAGGGAGCAGAAACAGGCACCTTGAGAAGATAATGTAGGTAAGATGTGGGTTTAATGACCTCCCAGAAATTCAGTCTATATTGCCATGGAAAGGCTTTGCATCTCTCCATTCTTCATAGAAACAGCTTGAGACATTTGGCTCCTAATTTAAATGTCTCAAAAGCTTAGACTTAATTGTAACAAATAACTGTACAGCTATTAACATTAAGCAGGATGTAATCAGATGGCCTACTTCTGATTCCCATCTCCTGGCGTTTTTGCTATTCCAGTATAAAGTTGCAACTGCAAACTGGGGTAAAATTGTAGCTCTATGAAGGTACTGGATATTGGTTAACAAGGAGACCATGAAACAAATCACAGGGCAGTTTGTTTGAGAGACAAATATATTTGTGTAGATCCTGATTTGGTCATTCATTTACACTTGTGAGAGTCACACCATTTCTTTCTGACTATTTCTCCTTGTTTGTTTTTTCTGATTTGTTTTTCTGCTACAAAATAAATATTTTTAAAATAAAATACTTGAAAAGAATGTTTACATAACTAATAAAGTGAACGGGTAGCTAATGGGAGCTCCATCATTTCTAAATACCTAAAAATTAAGTTGGCTGTCATGATAGTTTTTAAAATTTGGCTAGACATTTTTTAAAGAAATATCTGTTGAAATTAATTGTCACTACAGTATTTAATTGCATCTCACCTCTATATGGTGGTTAGAAGAGAAAAACATTTCACTATGAGATGTTCCCCTATTTCAACATTTTTAAAATGCAGAGAAGAATATCCCTAATCTGGTTAGGAAAAGAAGATACGAAGCCACAAATACTCTGCCATGTTTCACAATGAAATCTGAAACACACTGTTATCTCTAATGCTAATGAGAGGACTACAAGGACCCTCATATCCCTTTGCCTTTCTCAAAGTTGTCTGAATAAGAATAGAACATTAGGAATAATCCTCATTAAAATGAAATAGATGATAATATTCATGGCACATACTGGAGTTAGCCACTGGTTTGGATGATTCCTGGATTGTTATATGAAGGTAGTATAAAACTGCCATAATTATCAATATGACTGTAAAATAATAATATAAGGACACTTACAATCAATGGGCATAAACATGAAAAGCAAGATTTAAATTGATGATTTAAGGAAAACATTGCCAATGAATGTATCAATGTCCTGTAAGGGGGAAAGGCATGTATTTTGTGACTCGGCCATAGATTTTTTTCTCTATGTGGAGTAAAGAAATTCCACTTATAATCGTTGAAATGTATGGAATCTTTTGTAAGTGTGTTTTAAGAATTCCTACTTCAAGTTGCCTTCTGGTCAATGGTTTGTTTTTTTCTAGAGTGTTTAGAAAGCTTTTTTGAACCTAATGTTACAAGTATTTAGGATAATGTTTACCTTCATAGATAAGTGAATACTTTATTTTGCAGGCTTGCAAGAAGACCTATTTGGAATAGCCACTGAAAAGCCTGAATTTTTCCTGCAACTCCAGCTTTCTTATTTAGCAGTCTTTCTTATCTTCTTCATCTTTGAAAACGTATTAAAGTGCCATTAAAACTAAATGTTACTTTCCAAGGAAGTTTCAAAGATTACCGATCCTATATATAATTATTTATTATTCCTCATTAGTGTATGACGTGGGGGGAGGAGGGTTCCAATGAAAACTTTGAAGTCAAATGTAAGGAAAATTTCATTCTGGAGTGGAAATTCATTTCTACTCCTAAATGGAATCAAGGTAAAATAATTTTTGCACTGTGAGCAATATCTGTGGAGTTTGATAGTCCATGGAATAAAATCAATTCGCAGTTCATTGTTCAAGGCAGGTTAGTAGCTTATAAAGGAATCACTTTTGTGTTTGTTTATAATAGAAAGGTTAGTAAGTGGAAAGTGCTTAATGATAAAATCCTCTAATAGCCATCTGTCCAGAATAAAAACCTTTTGGTATTCTCTCCTGCAAGTCTGTAAGTCAGCAGAGACCCCAACATTCTCTGCTGTCAAGTTTATCCTGGCCACAAAGCATTTCCCACCTATTTCATTAAGTTCCAATTCTTAAAGTTTTTTTTTAATTTTTCCTTTACTTACCACTTTAAAAGCCACATAAAACTAAAAATCTATCCTATATTGTCTGGTTTGCAGTATAATTAATGACTGCTTGCCAAATTGTGGAAAATTGGTCCCACTATTTTTTTCCAGCAGAGAATGAGTCTTTCTAGCAGTTCACGAGATCTTTATAGCATCCATTACCAGTTCCTTCCAGATCTCTCTTTTTGCTATTACTTGAGCAATTCTCAAGTATTTTGTTTTAATAACAATCCAGTTGTCTCTCTAACCTCTCAGCTAGTTAATGAGCCATAGGTGATACTCTATGATGCACAACCATAATGATCACTTGAGATCAGCCTCTGAGACTGTTAGGATGATAGTTATTCCAAACCATATGGTAGAAGGATTGGTCTTCCATCCTACATTCAGAGTTCTGATCTATTCCATTTTATCAGTATAAGTAATTTAAGATCATTCCTCTCAGACTACCTGTGCATTTTTCTAAGTTTTAATGGACATAGCAATAGTATTGGATTATTAAATTCACCTGCTACTTGCTGGAAGGATCAAAACATTTTAATCTTCACAAAAGTTTGCAATGCAGCACTTTTCACATATTTGATACTTAATTTTTTCCACCAGCTTGATGAGTCTCGATATGTCTGTAGTGATGGTCTTGGCAGAAGCAACCAACTTCTATTCATGATATCTTCTATGAATTTCTATGAAATTATATAATAATAATGTAATAATATTCATTAAGCCTATTCACTTGAATAAACAAGTTCATAAACATGCACGATATTTTTCTTATTGCACTCCATTTGTAAATCTTAATTTACTTCACAGAGGAATCCTTTTCATTAACCCTGTGTTAGAGAGGATAAAATGGAACTAGTTTGTTTAAGGTAGCATAGCAAATTATTTAACCTAGCAAGACTTTGTTTCTTGAACTGCACTCTGCTATTTAATTTACCAAATAAAAAATATTTTGACTGAGATTTCTATTTTGTACAGTGTTAATATAGATGATTTGTTTATATAACTGAAGAAAAAGCAAATGATCTGCATCAATGCTACACAGCCTAATGAAAGCTGAAATAAATATTATCCCAGGAGTTCCAGGAGAAGACAACAAAAGAGATCTTGCAAGGAGAATTATCTATACAATTAAAACCATTAAAGGTACATTAAATCCCAGACAATTAGCTTGGCGGTACTGATAGATTTAATTTTTCTTTAAATGTGAATGCAAAACAGGGACTTTCTTTTAAAATTATTCTTTTAAATTAGACATTCAATTTCTCCAGAAATATTTATTACTTTTTTCCCCTGAGCATCACATTTCTGATATAATGTAGGTTGCTATCTACCCAAGCATTTTTCATAGGTAGGTCATTGATTTTGGAATAAAAGAGAAAGTAAGGAACTCCAGGTCCTGATTTTAGGCTGAATTCTAAGGAAACAGAAGAGAGAGTTCTTTGTATCTGTCTGCTTATATGGCCTCTAAATAACCTGGAATACAATGACCAATTTTAACAGAATGTGACAGACTGATATGAATGTTTTAAAGTAGTGCTATGGGCTTCATACCAAAAGATAGTCTGATAGAAACCTAAAACCTTTAAAATGAAACT
Organism: Cichladusa arquata; assembly: GCA_026413545.1. Lineage (NCBI taxonomy): Eukaryota > Metazoa > Chordata > Aves > Passeriformes > Muscicapidae > Cichladusa > Cichladusa arquata. The sequence continues at coordinate 8,531,303 of JAOTQP010000870.1, read as the reverse complement.
CAGAAAAAACAGTCCAACTTTTTAGATGTATAGTAAAGTTATAGATGAAATTATTACTATTGCTATGAGCTCTGGCTAACAGTTTAGGAACATTAAGATTTCTAGCTGGGAACATCGCAATACCAAACTTAGTGTTATTATGTTTCAGAATCACAAAATTTAATATTGTTAACTATTACTTCAAATATAATTAATTAACATTAGTTAAATATATAATCTACTGGATTTCATAGAATCATAGAATGGTGTGGTTGGAAGGGACTTAAAGATTCCAACCCCTCTGCCATGGGCAGGTGTATTGGGTTTGTGTGGCAAGGTTTTGGTAGTGTGGGAGGACCCACAGGGGTGGCTTTTGTGAGAAGCTGCTAAAAGCATCTCCCATGTCCAACAGAGCCCACACCAGTGGCTCCAAGACAGACCCACCATGGCCAACCCAAGCCCCTCACCACTGTCAGTGGCTTTGGTGGCACCTGGCATCTAGCCAGGATCAACCCACCAGGGCAGGGACATCTTCCACTAGACCAGGCTGCTCAAAGCCCAGTCTAACTGTACTGAACACTTCCAGGGATGGGACATCCACAGTTTCTCTGCCCAGCCTGTTCCAGTGTTTCTCCACCTCACAGTAAAGCGTTTCTTCCTAGTCTACCCTCTTGCAGTTTAAAGCCATTCACCCTCATCCCATCATTACATGACACTGTTTAAAGGCCCTCTCCAGCTCTCCTGTAGGCTCCCTTTAGGTACTGAAGGTGCTTTAATGTCTCTCCAGAGCCTTCTCTTCTTCATCTGAATGAGCCCAACTCTCTCAGCCTTTTCTCACAGGAGAGGTGCTCAAGCCCTCTGAAATCTTTGTGGCCTCCTCTGGATCCACTCAAGCCTGTACACAACCTTTTTTTATTGCAGGTCCCAAAGCTGGACACAGAACTCCTGGTGGGGTCTCATGAGAGTGGAGCAGAGACACAGAAACTCCTTCCCTGACTTGCTGGCCATGCTTCTTGTGATGCAGCCTGGATATGGATTTACCTGCTGCAATTACACTTCAGCTTCTTCAGTTTTTTACAGGGACTTTGCTCACTTCTCTGTGTTAATTATGGCATGAACTGCATATTCTAGAAACTAACTTTCAACAGCAAAAAGTCAATAACCATGTCTTTAATGTAAAAATAAAACCCACTTGATGGATTGAACTATTTATGTCCATCTTAACACCTAATAAAAACCCTGAAAGTCATAGAATGGTTAATTTTTTGCTCCTGACTGCCTGAGAACCTGAGGGACCTAAGCACAGAACCTATATGCAACTTCCTGACAGTGTATGTAACCTCTACTTAATTCAAGGTTACATACCAGCCTGAAATATATTTTTTATCAAAAATAAAATGTTTTCATCCTACTTGGTCCACTCTCTTCACTGTTTGCCAATTGCTGCCTCAGGCTTTTCTGTGGGGCTTCTGAGTAGTTATAACTTCTCCTCTGGATGCTGTTGTGTTAGATTAACCTCTGGTTCTCAAAAGGTCATGTTTTTATTCATTCTCAGACTCAAACCACCAATACATTCTCTTAGGAGATCCCAAAAACCCCACTGTATTAAACAAAGGAAATTGTTCATATGTCTTCCACAAGCTTTATTTTCCAAATATATATATATATATTGACCTTATAACACTATCTAGCCTGAACACAGTTTCATTGTAAAGCATATGTGAAAGGCAGAAGATTTTCTTCAGTGGCAAACAAAAAATAAAGAGCTCCATGTGCTCTTTCTGTCAGCAGGGCAGCAATTCCAGTTTATTTATAGCTGTCTAAAATGGGTGCTTTCATTTCAGATTTCTGCCCATGGTACAGGAATTCATAAATGAATGCAAGTGAGTACATTACCTGATTTTCTCATGTTCCAAATATATTTTTCTCCTAATGGCTCCAATAGCATTCAAATCAAAACCATTTTCCTACTGAATCTAGACATCCAAATGAGAAAGCAATGGGCAGGGTCCACTAACTGGGGATAATGGCTCTTCATCCTTGAAGAAATGGATATTTGTTTTTAACATTTTATGAGGAAATGTTTCTGACTTCCATTTCATTCTTAGAGGAAAGAACCGATTTAGGGGATTTAGTTACCCAGATGTTGTAAAAATATGACTTCAATTAGTGAGGGGAGTTGGGGCAAAGAAAAAAATCTTTTGTGTGCTTTACTTTAGGAGACTATTCTGAGCCTTATGTCCTGGTTCCTAAACATCTTCTAACCTGATAGGACAACTGGCCTCATGGTCTGACCACTGAATGTTGTTCTCTTGTTACCTACTACTGTTGTAAAGCTTTGCTGGAAGTAGGATGCTCCAGGCAGTTGGCCACATACCGTAGTGGATAGGCCTCAAAGCTGGAATTCAGAGGACCTGGATTTATTTCTGTTTCTCTGCTACAGACTGATGTGTCTGTGGAAATGGATCTCACATCTCTGTTTAATCTCCCCTTCTTCAGAGTAGGAACAGTAGTCCTGTATAATGTTCTCACATGTGCTGATGAAAAGTGCTATAAGAGAGTAATTTGTTAATTGATAGAAGCTGTTTAATGTCACATATTGATTGGAATGCTTTATGCTGGCTTCCGAGCAAATTATGGTTTAAATTAAATAAAATCAAGAGGGGAAAAAGATAGTGTGAGCTTGTCCCTACACCCTTTCATCGTGCTTTAACTTCACTTGTTTAAACTGACTTCACTCAATTTTGGGCTGTGGCAGTTTGCTGACTACTGAGACCCTGTACACCTTCATTCATGAACTCTGACTTGTTCCTGAACCTGCCCTGTGTGGTTGTGGGCTGCCAGGAATTATACAAGGAAGTTATCCCTCTGTACATCAAATCAAGGGAAGAAGGTCTGTTCCCTGACATACCAAAACATAAGTGTGAGGGATTTTCAAAGAAGGTTTTAAAAGCATCAGGGGAGCTATTTGTCCTGGAATAATCAGCAAGCTGTTCCAGAGCTATAGGGTGGCATAGTAATAAAGGTGCAAAATGTTCAGTAGGTTTGGAAGACAAAGAGGGCAGTCAGAAGAGGAGAGCTGGCAGGCTGCAGAGAGAGGAAGAGGAGTGGAGGGCAGTGGTGCAAACAGGGGCAGACCTGTGAAGCGTTTCAAAGTGAGGAAGAGAAGCTTGAACTTAATATGTAAGGAAACAGGGAAAGAGCAAGATGGAAAGTCTTTGCAGAGGTATTTTGGATGGAATGAAAAGAGCTAAAAAGCTGAGAGCAACTGTAAGCTGCTCATCCAGATTTGGAATTTTATCTACAAGATTCCCATAGCCTAACCCACCATCCTTTGATCTTTATCTTTTTCAAGTACTCACAAGAGCACTGCTGCTGTTGAATTGAAATTGCATTCCACTGCCAGATACTGGAAGTAACTTACCTCCATTGAGCCTAATCATTTTGTCATATCATCATTTAAAACATCAGTTGCCCATTCTTCTTTGAAATTACATAATGATCTTCTTTCTGCTACTGTGAGTCACTTCACTGTTCATCATGTAGGATAATGTGTAGGTTCTCATGCCAGAGCTGCATCTAGAGTGTTCAAGCAGATGTTTTCTTTGCATAACTTGATAGGAGGGGTGAATTTAAGGACTTTCACTGATGGTACAACTTGATCTTTATTTGGAAGAATTTAGTCTATAGCTTTGCGCCACATTGATTTTCCTCACTAACCTTCAATGCATAATGCAGCAAAACTTAAAAATTAAGCAGTCTCAAATGCATTTTACAATATTTGGAATATTTTAAATCTTATTAAACCTGTTATATTGATTTTCCTGTAAATTTTTTCTGACCAAGAATTGAAATCTGTCCATTTGGATTTGACCTCTAATATTTATTCATTTGTACCTAAAAAATTATAACCTGCAGATATTTGATGTTATGCATAGCATATTGCACTAAAATTAATGACAATATTATTTAATATATTAATCATAAGTATCTGAAATACATAGGATTAGTTTGACAACGTTGAAGGAAAAATCCAAATTTAAATTTCCATAATTTATGATTATCATTTAGATGGGCAGAGAGAATTAAGAAAATATATTTGCTTATAGGTGCATTTACCAGGCTGTCCTTTTTAGTTAGACACTTTCAGGAACACACTCTGTTAGATCCCCTCCCTTCTGCTATTGAAAAGGAAAGCCATAAATCAAATTTGAAATTCTTGCTAGCACCATAACACCAAATTTCCAGTATTAAATCCTCTATATAGAATGGTGACACAGGCATGCGAGCTATTTTTTTTTCCCATTTTCGCGCATTCTCTCCAGATGCCACAAAATTTTCCTGACATGTCTGACGTCCAGGTCCAACACTTAGTCTCCTCTGAGAGATCTGCATCACAGGTTTTTCATGGAAAAAAATTTCAGTCTTATCTAGGCAGCCTCTTTATACTCTCTATAGGCCCATTTTCAAGTACATTTTCAGCTGTGGTAACAATGCAGGCCAAAAGATTGCTAACTTGCACTGAACTCTTCCTTTCATATCTAAATGCCAAAGCACACAATAACTTTGAAAAGGTGATAATCTTGGCATTTCTTCCTCATCTTCAAGAGTGAAGAACTTCATCAGTGGGTCAGCTTTTATGGATCTATCATCTCTTGATCAGTAGACAAAGCACTCAGACAAAAAAAGAACTTTGAATTGTAGGATCCTGGAGGATAAATAATTATGGAATAAAATCTTGGTATTCAAATATATCTCCTCAACACAAATAAATACAGTATTTTAATTTAATCACAGATTTTGGGATATCTGATATTTTCTCTAACCTTCAGCTCCTAGAGCAATATTTTTACATAAGAATCTCAACCTTCATGTAAAAACCACCTCACCTTAGCCCTCATGATTAAAACATTAACTGTAAAGTCTCATGTAAAATGAAGAGGGCAAATAAATATGTAAACATGATCATGCAAATACATATTTCTAAAACAAGCCCATTATTATTCAGGAGCTAGTACATTTCTTTTGAGTGTCTGAAGTCAGCAATACTGCAAAAGACACAATTTTTAGCCTAGTAATGTAGAAGGTCAACATAAACCAAAAAGGATAGGAAATAGTAAGGAGAAGTGGAGAACCTGGCAGGAAAAACACTGATACCATTATGTACCCTTTCCATGGGTGCTTGTGTGTGACACAGCTGAGTAAGTGAAGCGGCTGGAGACATTAGACTTGACAGCAGAATTGGCTGAGTAACTTCAGTGGAGAGAGGCTGTTGCTTTTGTGGATGGGTTTACACAACACAATATACGGGAGAAAATGTTAAAGAAAGTGGAGAAGGGAATAAACAGGCTGTTAAGGACACCATTGTTGAGGGAGAAAAGGAGGGGTTACACATTAGTTTATATTTGTCTAAAGCTCTCTGGCTTAGAAAGAAAATATTTTTTTCTACAATAACAAGATAAAAAATATGGGGTTTATATGTTTTGAATTCCATAAAAGAATTGCATTTTAACCTCCATGAAAAGTGTACCTAAGGCTTCAGTGTAACAAATTTACAATTTTGAAATTTTTATTATTTACAAATTTAGAAGTGTTAAAGAAGAGGTAAGAATAGACCTGCATTATGATTTTAGCTTATATCTAAGTTTGCAGCTCACATTCTGCAAACTCCTTGTTCCTCCTCTGCCCGTGCCTTGGTTTGTGTGCTAACTGTGCTCTGGGAAAACCAAGAGTGATCCCAGTCAAGCTTTAGCTATACAGACTGTATAGTTAAGGATATTCAAGCCACTTGGCTCCAAAATCTCAAATCAAACCTGGAGTGCAAGTCAGCCTAATCTACGCACAGAATGACTTTTTAATAACTGCCTTGAACACGAATGGCCTGTGTGAACAGGGAGATGCTCTGTTCATCTCCCTTGAGCTGCTTCAGGACATACAGACAGGTGAAAAGCAGGAAACATCTCCTGGCTGCGTTACTGCATCTCACACAAGAGAAAGCCAGGAAAGAAATTAAGTGTTACAGCCCCAGCCCAACTCAGTTGCCATCACTCTTCCACCAGGATGGGCACAGCTGTTGCTGACAGTGCAGGGGCTGGGGGCAGCACAAACGACCCACAGTGCAAGGGGGTCTCTCTGCAGAGCCTGTCCCTTGGCCTTTCCAAGTCTCCACGGAGTAATGCTTGGCATATGCAAGCTCTCATTTTTTAAATGCTCTTTAAAGATGTTTTTCCAAAGCCCTCTAACTAGTTCACTCTAAAAGTGAAATATAAAGCTCTTGAGTTGTTAAGTCTGAAGCTTTGGAGACCCCTAAATACAGAGTTTATTTAAGTTCTGTTCCTTAACTGGGTGATTTTCTGAGTTTATTGCCACTGTACTATATGATTTCTATTCTGTATTTCTTACTTCAATCATTTCATTCTTCAGAAAGTAATCATCTTTCTACCCATCTGAAACAGTATGCTCTCAGTTGCCCCCTTATTTATTTATCATTAACTACTCATTTCTAAACACTTAATTTTAGCTGGGGTTTCATTCACTCTCTGCTTTTGAATTCTGCCAACTTAAATGAGGAGTCAAGTCACAACACTATATTATTTTGTACCTATGCCTACACCTGTAATATGAAGAAAAAATTATTTAGGGTATGTAAATGTAGCCTAAATGTAGCCTACAGCAGCAAATTTTGCCATGTAATGTATTGAGCAGTGATTAGAACTATTCAGCAACAATTCAGGCCAATTAGCAGCATTGAGATCTGCAGAGTCTCATAACTTATAACATTTTTCAGGAATAAATTCAGTTACTACATCACTGAAAGCAATTCATTGCCTGAAACATGTTCTCTACCAGCTTTTATGACACCATGCAATGGAAATGGAATATAATTTAGTCTGGAAATTTAAATGCTGTCATGTCAACATCCTGAAGATTTAGACATGCTTGAATGCATGTACACACACTTTATATTAGTTCCAGTGTAAGGGGTGCTGTTTCATGTAAAGAAGCCTGGCCTAGAGCTTAAAAAAACAGGTTTTGCAATTCTGATTTTTCCAGGGCCTGTTTGCTATCCTTAGGAAACATTCTGATGCCTTCTGTTTTCTATCTGCCTAATATGAAGATCATACTACTCTCTTTTATGCTGCTTGAAGAACTACAGATGAAGTTAATGAGGGATGGGAAATAAAAAAAACCCCAGAAACTAGTAAATCATTATATTGTCTCAAGCTTCCTTAACAGCTTAGCGTTAGCAAATTATGAAAATAAGTACATAATGGCTAGACTGCTCTTTGATAGTTTTCAAAGCAATTCTGTGAAAAGACAGTCTAATTTCCCCTAAAATTTCCCCTCACTTCACAAAACACCACAAACTTATATTTTATGTCTCTACTGTCTAGGCTTATCTAAAACTTGGCCAAACTTCCACAAAATCATCCTTGGGTTCTGTAGACTGGAATGCCATCAAACTTGGGTCTGGCACACTGCACTGCATTTATCCTGTGACAAAATATGGGTTCAGATAAAGTTTATCCTGAGTTCAGATGTATATCTCATAAAGCATGGATTCAATGAATGTGACCTGTTCTCAGGACTGGCCAGAAGTAGAAATATGAGATTTGATTTAGGGTATCTCTGCTCTCCCTTGATCTTTGTGCCAGTTTGGCTGCTAACGTATATGAGAAGAGCTTCAATAAATGTGAGGTTATATACAGCCCCAGAGGGCATGTGTAAACCACTGGGGATGTTCATTATTCTGAAATGGTCTAACTCTGCCTTCAGCTATGTGTGCTATGGCAATCATCTGGCCAAGAGGAACTGCCTACAGAAGGAGTCATTTAGATCTTGTTTATAGTCAATGGAGAGAAGTAGATATCTTTAGGGCATGGTTCATCTCACTCTGAAGAAGACTTCTAACACAGATCAGATAAAAGACACCCTAGAAGTGCCAGAGCACGCTTCCAAGCTGACTCTGTAAAGGCAAGAATTTGATTTAGGACTGTAGAGTGGTAGAGAGATAGAGGCGAATGCAGAGATCAATATACCTGGCTAATTTTATCCTATTTTAGCATAAAATTTTTATCCTTCCTCACTTCTCTCCTTTAACTAAGAAGAGATCATGGGATGTCAGTCTTGGGTAACAATATCTATGTGTGCAATTCTAAGACCAAATCTGCAGGCCTTAATGACCTTTGGATTGCAAAATCTTCATGGAAGTTTAATTGGAGCAGATGAGACATACTGGTAGAAAAAAATCAACAAACAAAACAACATAGTATTATTTTAGGAGTATATTCTAAATGTTTTCACAACACATCTCTCTCTTTAGAGTTTTAGTTGCATCCAGTTGGGAAATGGATTTTTCCTTTCTTCTGTTCCTTCTGTGTCCTATAAAATTATTATTATTGATAATAACAATAATTAATTATGATTATAATAATGATGGTAGTAATAATAATAATAATAATAATAGTAGTAGTAGCAGTAGTAGTAGTAGTAGTAGTAGCTATTTCTAGTTACTTCACTGTAGCCCAAAATTGCTTTGCAATGGAAGCTAATTCAAGGACTTGATCCTGGTCATGCCTCAAAACCAGCATGGCTCTGTCTCTGTGACACAGGACCATTGTAAGCTTTGTTATCATCACTTGGTCTATACATTTGAGTTACTCAGCAATTACTGGTAGCTAAGAAAGCAGCAGAACATTTAATAATGTAATTATGTCTTAAGAAGCAAATATGATTTTAACCTGGATCAGTATACCCAGGACCAAATGACTTGAGATTATAGAGTTTTTCTGGTCTTTCAGCAGGATGGGACATGGATAAATATTATTTGAAAGTCGTTTGAAGCAGAGCTGCATATGTTTAACCTGAAGGAGTCTATGGTACTTTGCAAAACTAGTTTTTAATTGCTATGGATCTATTAATTTTAATGGTGGAGTTATCAACTATTTGTACATTAGAGCAAATATTTCTGCTATGACTAGTTTTCAGACTCACATTGATAAGGAAAGTAACTCTGTAGCACAAAAAATATTCACTTCAAATTATTCTTGTTTACATCTCCGGAATTTATCTTGACAGGTTAAAATGGGAAAGAAAGTTCAAAGCTAGGAATTTCCCTAGATTAATTTGGCAAGAAACTAGCATAAGAATTTTGTCTCAGCAATGTGTTCATTTTCTAGTGATAGTCTGGTCTGACTCAATTCTTCTCAATATTTTAATTATAAACACAATTTCTGTGTTCATTTATTTTCTATAAAATTTTATAATGGAATTTAAAAAATTCTGTACTATTAAGCATAGAAATTACAGTTCCAGTAAAGAAGTTGTAAAGAAGTTGCCTGTTTAATGTTTTCAGACACCAAAAAATACGTTGTGCAGTGTAATATGCTTTCTGGTAAGACTGCTCGTTGCTATACTTGCATTGAAAATAACTGGTTGCACATTAGTGAGAGTTAATCCTGTGATGTCAATATGAATCTTCTACTTATTTCAATATACTGCACAGCATGCTCAGCAAATGAGGGCTTAACTAATATTAGTAAGAATGAAGCATAAAAGGAAGAGACTATTAGAAACTTTAACACAGTAGCCCAAAGATTTTGGTAAAAATTAGATATGGCTTTCACATTTTTGGTAGAAATCAGATCAGGCTTTCAAATTTTTGTGTCACAAGTTCCTGTCCAGGCTATCTGTCGATTGTAATTAAGACATTCCCATGGAATTTCTCTTCAATTGACACAGATTGATACAAAGCATGTTTCTTTAATACTGCTTTGGAAGAATAGCTTGAATTTACTGCCAATAATTGGGGGGAAAAGTACTAAAAGATTATCACTTGTAAAAGAAGTGTATTCCTATTGGTAATCAAAACAAATGTCTAAAATCCAATTAAGCAATACTATTCCATCCACTAAATTTATCCATAGAGTTATGAAATAAGAGAAAGAAGATATTTTCAGGCGCTTTAGAGAAGCTTATGTGGCAGAAAACTTGAAAGAGTTCTCAGAGTTCTTTGTGAATTCAAAAGACTGCTGAAGGATGGTGTATAAGGGAGAAGGATGTTTACTTCCTTTATAATTTGCTCTGAAGCTCTTCCATGAATTTATGTACAGAACAAATTGCCTTGGTTTTCATGTGTTGACTGTAATATTTGTGGAGACCAACACTGTTATAGAAGTATAAAATAGTTAAATTTCCAGAATAATAAGAGTTTTCCCTCCAAGACATGCAGCATCCTCTACTAAATCTTGAGACTACATTTCCAAATGAAGGGTGACCAACTAGATAATTCCCTTTTTCAGGACCCTCACGTAGCATTGGAGCTATCATAGCAATTTAAGAACAGAATCAACCTTCAAAACAGTAAATGATAATTTTGTAGGTGACCAAATGTTTCTGCAATTCAGATGAGGGAGAAAGAAATACGTTGCACTGAAACACAGCATGTCTCCCTACAACTATACTGAAACGAGCCATGGCTGAAAATCAAATTTAGATCAAGGTCAGCCTGTATGTTCTTGATATACAGACTTAATATACAGAACAAAGTGATTTAAGTAGCTGTAGACAGTATTTTTGTTTTTCAGGAACTGATTCTGATTTGCATGCTACATTGACACTCTGGGAAGCTTTTCACTTCTGGGGTCAAGAAATAATTTAACTGTTATATACATACATAGAACTTTATAAGTGGAATTTATTTTACAGAAAATAGTGATCCAGTTCTGATTCTAAATGACAGTGTCTTATAATATGGGAAATAAAGGACAATTTGTCTGATAATTTAAAAAAAACTAAATTTCAGGCTTAGAGAAAGTTGAAATAATTTTGAAAGACAGAGGAGCAGTGTTCTGCTAAACAGAAAACAGCTATTAGAACCTCACTGATGAGTTTGTGGAAAATGTTACTCCTATGACATAGTCCCCAGGCATATTCTGGATGCTGGCTGTTATTCTTAGAGACTAATTTACAGCTCTTTTCAGCAAAATTATCTTCCTGAACCTTTCCAGGGAACAGCAAATAATTATCATTATTCTTCATGATTTGCATTCCTTTAATGCCAACAGAAGTAACCAAGAGGCATTTAACACATTGCTTAAAAACAAACACAGGTCCAAAACTTACTAAATGCAGCCGAAAGGAACTCAACTGAAATCCAAGGAAAACATGAAAACTTAGTTCCTTATCAAGAAAATGTTGCTGAACAGGTTTGTCTTTGAAATCAGGATTTCTTTGTTTGTGCTTGTTTCAAGAATCAGAACTATTCAATCAGAACTCTTCTTGTGTTTCGACTTTGGTACAGATTTTCAAAGGTATTTCAAAGCCTTAAAGGATAGCATTAACCAAATTTAAGATAAATCAAAAGTACTCTCTTCACATGCCTACAAAGGACTGAAAATTCACACAGATGAAGTAAGTCACTGGAGACAGATGGAGGAAAACATTTTATTATTTGAAATGAACAGAAGACAGCCACATTTCCTTCAGTAGGGTTTCCCTTTACAAGGAGAGGCTGTTTTGAACAGGTTAATGGCACAGCTATCTGCATAACAAACCCATCCTATCACCTCCCTGCAGTCCTGCAGTCTGACACTGACGCCCGTGAGAACAACATTAAACTGGAATCTATGCTTCACTGAAGGATCCTTCTGAGATATTTTGTTGCCAGAACCACTGCTGATTTCCCTATCTAGCTGAAAATAAGTGTAAAAGAATTGCAGTGTGTTTTGCTGTGTGACTAGTTAGTAAAAACCTACTCCTATCTTGCCCTTCAATTCAACCCACACTTCTTGAAAAGACTCTTCTTTCTGCCTGTTCCTACTTGCTTATGTCTTCAGTCCTTTATCTTTTCCACAGAACTGCCATCTGAAAAAAATCATTTCAGACAAAATAAAGACCCTTAAGTCTAGCAAAGATTTAAAAAATATTATACTGTTGAACTTCTTTTGGTTAAAAAAAAAAAAAATCAGGGTAGTGAATTTTGCTTTATAGATCATCTGACATATCTGCATTTGGCCAAAGACCTGGATAAAGCCTGGAAGGAAGCCTCCTGGCATGTTAAAGGAAGTCTTTGCACCTCTCTTGAAGGTTGTCAGATTGGATGGAGTTAGTTTGCTTGCCTTGGCAGTCCTTCTAGAGCCTGCAGACACATGCTGCTGGACAAAGACACGAAGGAGAGGCTGCATGACCCCCTTCCAGCTGCCCTGGAGGATTTTCTCTAGGACAGCAGTGCTTCCAAGTCCATGATGCTTCAGATAAAATAGGAAGATGTATTCTCAGTTCCCATGAACTGAATCCATTGTCACAAAGTATTATGATAGCTTCAGGTAAAACAGACTCTACAAGAGTTGCAGCGCTGACTTATCACACAATGTTGAAACGAGATACACAAGAGGCAGCAAGTAGTACTTCTAAAGACATTTTTTGCTGTTATTCTCTAGTAACATTTCTGGCTCTTAGACTATCCCAAGAGCATCAATTAAAGCATCTGAGAGTCTTTTACATGAGACCTCCTTAGCACAAGTACACAAACTGTGATTTTTTTCGGCTCAGTGAAGGGCAGTTACAAACTTATTTGTGCTAGGTTCCAGTTGTCCTTTTCTTAACTGTAAGCAAGGAGAATATGGGATTTTATTATTTCCACTCTAAGTATCTAAAATGTGGGCTTTCTGTCTGAGCTTGGTATTACCCCTCAAAGACAGCAGAGAGAAAAGGGTGTATAAGCTGAAGAAAATTATTACAGCATGAGATGGTAGTGACGTGTCTTTCATTAGCCAGAAAGAAGCTTAGCAGAATGACTTAAGTTGTTTGCATCTGGAGAGATGAATCCCATCCTTGGAGTCCACATACAGGAGATGCCAATGTTTCACACTTATTCAACATCTCTGGCAGTGCTTAGTCCAGGAATTACTATTTCAATGAGCGGGCTTTGCACTATCTTAAGTCTGTTGCAGCAGAGCTTCTCTGTCGTTTGAAAAGCAGCATTAAACAGAAATATAACTTTGTTAGATGAACCAGTTTGCTCAGTGTGGGCTCACAATGCCTGTCCTTCAAAAGCTGTTTCAACAGATAGCAAAGATAGCAATTCAAAGTATAAACTACATTGAAGCTTTCTTAAGAACTCAGTTGGCTTTGCTGCAGTTAACCCTGAAAGATGCAGTTTATGTGATTACCAACCATTTTTTAGAGATTAGTACTCAAATAGCTTCTCAGTACTAATCTTTATTTTGTTAAGACAAAATAGTTATCACATAGTGATCACTATTGCTCAGTATATATTGGTAACTGCTGCAGTATTATGCTCATGACAATATAAGATATATTACTCTCTTTTGCATAATTATTCTCACTTCATTTTAATTCATTTATATTCTTTCAGTTTATATTTATAGTTGTATATTCATTTTTCCCCATACCCAAATGACTTGCCTAGGACAATACAAATATTTTTGCAGCAAAGCAGAGAGATGAACCATCATCTCCCAAATAATAAAGAAAATATCTAAGAGGTTGCCAAACTCAGGAAAAAATAAGAATATGTTCTTCTGCATTGGGTGCCTTTTGAAATTATTTCAACTTTTGTTCAGAATCCTCAGAATTCTTTACAAACATAATACTGAAGCGAAACGGAACACAATAGAATTTTATTCCTTAAAAAGTTATTAAAAATGCAATGTCCTGAGTAACACCAAGCCCAGTGTAGAAAGGGAGGAGCAGTGTCTGGAATTTTGTGAGTGGCATGTGTGGGCAGACTGAGCCATTTACACAAACCAGTGCTGGTTGATGTGGATACACGGAATCATTTCAAAAGTAAAACCATCAATAACCACTTTGTTGTACTGAAGGGTAGACCAGCCAATAACCACATGATCCCATCCTGTGCTCTTGGCAGTCTGAAACTTGAGTTCCTGCATACAGCAAAGTATAAATATAACTCATTCAACAAAAAGTTAACTGAAGGCTTTCAAACTCTTTTTTTTTTTTTTCTTTCTTCCTTTTTAATAAAAGGCTGTTGGATTTGGTTCTTTTCTGTGGAAATCTTCAAGTCATGTTCTTCCTGCCGACCAAACCAGTCAATCTCCTCACATAAAATAAATAAATAAATAAATAAATAGCATTTTCCCTACTTCCTGTCCCATTTTTGGAGCTGTAAAGGTTATAGAATATGTATCTGTACAAGTTTGAAGGTAAGAGTGTTTTTCTCCTTATTTTAAGGCAGAATTGTCTGGATCAATAAAAAGCCAACAATGCCCCTCATTTAGCATTGCATTTGGTTGACTGGATGCTACAATCACATGGATCAGACAACCTTAGTGAGCTAAATCTAATACCTCTGTAGCTGTATTTGAAAGGCAAAATTGTATTAAAGCTGAGATATCACAGGACTGCTTGACTGAGGTGTTGAAACCTGAGGCTGATTAAAATCATTGAAGGGGGAAGAAGAAAATAAAAGGGAGAGGTGAAGATTTAGTTTTTGTGAAAACTTTCTTCACTGAACTGTGAATTGATGTGGTGAATTACATTAACAACTGATGCAGATGCACGTTAGGTTTGGTGGCAGATTAAATCCATATGTAGTTACCACTCTGTGATAAAATGTTGATCTGTCTGTGTTGGGCCATTCCATAGTGGCTACTCTCCTTATATCCTACAAGATCTCCCCATATCCTACAAGTCACTAACAGAGTGACTACAGGTGCCAGGCACCTAGGCAGGATTTCTGAAGTGCTGAGCAACCCATGTTACTTAGACTGTTGAAACAAGGACAGGACAGAGAGATCATGCCACTTGTGCAAAAGAAGATTGAAGGGAAAAAAAAAATGTCTCCTCCAATATTTAGATCAAGATGGGGATATTCTAATGGTGAATTCTTGGACCTTTCTGATCATTATCAGAAAGGGAAGTCTAAGCAGCAAGCATGATTCAATGAGATTAAAGTTTAAGGCTGATGTCTCTGAAGGCATTTTGATGCACACATCTGCTCCCTTGACCCTTATTGAAAACAGACATGGTCACTTCTGCTGAAATCTTCAAAGATTTCAGAAGCATATATGTGCTGGAGGGGCTGAGCTTTACTATGCAAACACTAACTATTTGGGTCATTGAAGCATATGAAATATTCATAGAAACAAATATGATGAACCTTCCCCATTTGTTTATGATTGGAGTTCAAACATCATCAAGATGTTTCTGCCATTGTCATGTATAAATCTGCCCTCTGCATGGAAAAAACTCATTCTGACCTCCCTCCTGCAGTCCACCTCCTGTCTGTCCTTCCTGAACCTGCAGTCATTCTTGCTTACTTCTGGCTCTGCTGGGTGCAGGACACTCACTCAGGAAGGTATCAGTGCCACACCTGGCACTGGTTCAGGCCCGACTCTCAGAAAACAATTCATTGCTCTAACAAAATGATGCAACAGTTTTCCAGACAATTTTTCTCTTGCATTTCATATGCCAGAGAAAGAGGCCAGCTTTAACTCCAGACATGAGTCATACACCAGGCAGGTCGACATTAACCCCTTCCTGGCTGACTTGAGGTGTTCCTGTTCATTCCCTGCATTGCCCTGTCCCGTTTAACAACACCACAGAGTGCCTCTGCCTCTCATCCCACTCCCTGTAGCTCTGGAGACTGAAGCTGTGTCTTCACCAGCACTTTGCTACGTGCCACTCTGCTCTTCAGCCAAGCTTTTATAGAGAAAATCTTTTATTGCAATAACAGGATGAAATCATATCAGGGCAGAAACAGCTCAGCCTTGTCATCACGTTGAGGCTGAATCTCAGTGTGGAGGCTGAATGCATCTCCACTTGATGGTACAGGTTATTTGATAACCCTGATCTGTCACTCCAGCTCTGTAGCAAATGTAGAGGTGTTTCACAGCTCTCAGAGGTCTCTTTTTAGGCCAATAGCTTTTTTTTTTTTGCCTATTCTTACAGCTGGATCTGATGGTCAGTATTGATATATGAATGTTTCTTTCAGCCCTTTGCTTGATATGTATCAGATGGTATTTCCACAAGAAAGAATCTTGTTAGAAGAGGCCTTTTACAAGTGAAGAAGCTCAGGATTCCAGACATGTACCAACCTTATTGCAATATAGATAAGATTGTTCTCATGCTGAGAATTTCTCATAAAGTTATTTTGAATAAAAATAACAATAACAACTTTTTAAAAATTGTTCTTTCTGTATAACAGAATAATATGAAACTTCCAAAGCAAATAGGAAGAAAAAAGAGTATTCAAATAGGAACAAAAAACATTTTCTAATAAAAATAAGGCCTCAAGCTACAGCAGAATACCTCTCAGATACCTCTCCAAAAATCTTAGCATTTGCATGATTCTTTCTAAGTTATGGTGGAACAAATCCAACTCATAAAGTCAAAACATATTATACAAATATTTATTTATTTAGAAGAGATAATATGAAAACCAAGTAAATGAAGAAGTGGGATACCATCTTTCAAGTTTCAGTAAACTAATGGAAACCAGGAATAAAGTTTCTTCATAGCTGGATTATGAAATATAACCCACTGTGTAGCTTTCTCCATAGCATTAACAAAAACTACTAGCAGTAGTCACTGTCAGTGATAGTCACAGAGACACCTTGCTGTTCCAATATTACTTTTATTTATAATATGTGCTCTATGTTCATCCTAAAGACAGTACAAACATGAAACATACCACAGAATTACATTTCTAAACAATTTTTCTTGTTTGTAAAATAGAAGACTTTGCTCAGAACCATTTGGATGGGGCAGGATTCACTAATAATGTCTGGTGTGATCATTGCCACACATTTCACAAGAACTGTATTTCCCAGAAAGACACACACACAATTTGTACAAAGTGCAGAAATAATTCTCTGAAGCAATGGGTTAAAAATCCATTGTTGTATCTTACCTAACATCAATATGACTTAATATTTGGCAGGAAATGGACTGGAATTATGCATGATCTATCTGCTTTATCACAAAACCATTGAACACTGCTGAATTGTTTGTAGTCTTGCATGTTTTAGTCTACTTTTAAATTTCCAGAAATGGCATTACCAAGTTAGCCAAGATCTTCTGGCTAAAAGAGTGACATCATTCTGGGAAGTTACATTACAGTAATGTACAATACAGTACATTATTTTTATTGGATATCTTTCACTCAATAGAACTATGAATCACTTCACAATTTGTTTGTGTATCTCCCCTTATGTTCAAGGATAGTGAATGTGACATCTCCTGCCATCAGATTTGCATGCCATGTTTAGGAAAGGAAATTAAGGGTAATGTAAACCAAGGAAATTACAGAGTAATTTTTATTTTTAAAAATGTGATCACTCAAAGATAATTTAGCTAGGTCATCAAGGAAAAGGCTTTGCAAACATTTCCCCTGAGCTCTTTTCTGATATTTCAGTCAAGATTTTTTTTTTCTGAAAGATGACACACTAGAAACAGTGTTTTCTTAGCATCTACTGCAAAATAAATTATAGTTTACCTACTGAATCCCTAATTTCCATCCTACATACTTCGATCTTCTAAATCTCTACTCCAAATACTAGACTTCAGCTATGATGACTACCATGGTGGCAGCTGAAATTGATGTAGCTGCAGAGTTTGTCCCTGTGTCAGTCCAGAAAGTCTGAAGTTCTTCTGAATGCATTTCATTTTTACAGTTTCAGGGAGTGTTTTCAAACAGATCTTTATAGATGTCCACAGATGGATGTTTCCTAAGCAGGAGAATACTTGGATAATAAGTTCAAAAATATCTCCTTTTTCATAACTGGATGTAGAATTCAGCCTCTGGAGCAAAAATGTGGCTTTTGTGGTCAGGTCAAGGCTGTTGCTGTGAGTTAATTGAGTAGCCTCCAAACATTTTATTGTTAAGTTTCACTTGAAAAATACACATGGTAAGAGCAGATAGGTGCACTGATAAGTTTAATAGCTGACTGTGCTTGCTGTATTTCGCCTTAGCCTGAGGCACAACTGTTAAACTTTCTGGTTTTTGTAGGCCTCTAGCAAACCTCTGCAAGAACCTGTTTACCGAGTTCAAAAGAAACCAGAACTACCAGTTCTTCCAGCTCTCTGGACCCAAAGACATTAAAAATGATTGACTTCCAGGTGTCCTGTTCCTTGCTGAAGAGCTCTGTAGTGGAGTAGGTGCCAGTAATCCCCAGGAGAGATGGGGAATGAGTGCACTTGCATTGGGCTCTTGGGAGAACTGGAAACAGCTGCTGCAAAACTGGAGACATGCTGGGAAAACAAGGAGAGACTAAGTGAGGTGCAATAGCAAGGTCTTGTAGGCTCAGTTTGAGGATCTACAGCAGGGAGGGATGTCTGCAAGTCTGCAGTGTGCTGCTGGCAGAAAGGGCACCTGCTCTACCAGAAAGGGTAAGGGCAATGAAGTCAGGCTGCCACTGCTGCCAGTTTTCTCTTCTCCTTTGCCAAAACCTCACAAGAGCCAGGTTCACTTAGCAACATTCTCCTACTGTCATCACCTTTTCCCCAGGCTCAGTGGGGACAGGAGGCAGAGAGCACATCTAGAAGGTGCATTCATGGTTGTAAGGAAAGCAGGCCAAGATCTGTTCTCAGGCTCCCCGAGCAAGTGAAGCAGCTCAGATCACATCCATGTGGCCAGGGGTGAGCTCTCTCCAGCCAAAACCAGCACAGCAAGTTTTTCCATACTGCTTGTTCTAAAAAGTCCCTAATGCAAGCTGTACCCTAAATTGTGTCTGGGCTTTGTCTCCCTGAGTGCCATTTGGCATGTGAGCAATTAAGCACTCACACACCAGATCTGCCTCCTCTTGCTCTCGTCTCCTCATCGCAGCAAGTTCCCCCGGCCAGGAAAGATTTTTGTTGCTGGATCTTTCTAGGCACAGGTATTGAATCAGCATTGCACAGATTTTTGGGTTACTTTCTATTTCAGTGAGGATTTGTTCCAAAACAAGTACCATACCCTTCTTTCCTGATAACAACACAAATATCACACAGCTTCTGGCACCAGTCAATTTATGAATTTCTGACTCTAGTAAGTCTTATGTAGCTAACTAAAACACTATTTCTTAGGCTTAATTAAATCCCCTACATAAAATTACTATGCATAGAGCTTTCTAACTGTCAGATTAGCCCTGCCTGATATATTTAAGGTAGAAAATTAAACTGTAATCAAATCAAAATAGATATTTTGTACTTTATGCATGGTACCTGGACAGTGAAGAATTTGTAGTGGCAGGTAGCTATAATTAGTGCAGGATTCAGGGTTGACTAACTCATTACTGTAAGATTTTTTTTTTTTTAATTCTATATTAGTCATTCAAAATGTAGTATTTTCTGCTTTAAATCTTCTTCAAGTCTTGCTTAATATTTCTGTAACATGGTAAGAATGTGACAGTGTCTAAGTAAAATTCTTCTTGAGTTAAATGAGTCTGTTATCACAATTTGCAATGCAGAATTAGAGTCACCAGGCCAGAGACTTTGGTGTGTTACTGACTGCACAACCTAGCTAGCTTAGGGACTATATGGGTTTATTGATACAGGGCTGAAATGTCTTAAATCTTGACATATTTATATCCTGTGAGCTGGGAAGTACTACTATTCCCATTCTGCATATAGAATTAGGCACAAAGAAATTAATATTTGATCCTTCAGGGTGTTAGACAGTTAAATCTGTCTGAAATTATAAAGTGAGTCTCTTACATGTCTTTGTGGACCTATATTTTAATGATTTATGAGGTCTACAAAAGCTGTGATGGTTGTATTATTCTAATGTTAAGCCAAATCCGTATCCACCCATTTTAGTCTAGATATACCTTAGAGTTCTTTAAAGTAGACAAAACAAGGGACTTCTGTCTTGGAATGGATACTGTCACATTTTGTCAGCTGATATCAGATGTTGTTAATTGCCCCAGCATCAGCTGTATTGGATGAGAATGCCTAAATCTGAAGAGGGGGTAGTACAGAAGAGTAGAAAAATGTGACTCATAAATTTGAAAACGTGAATGTCTACTCGAACTTTCACTTACCAAGTTGGTTTCATATCTGCTCTTTCTTTTGCCCCCATTTTATTTAGCATAATTTTGCAATGTCTTGCAGCCTACTGAGCTGGCTATAAATCACTGATATAAAATATGTTACCTTTATTAGGAACATGAAAATATAAAGATATGGACATGCAGCCCTGTGTGCCCACAAAGGTGAGTGGAATGTAAGTGCCTAAACCCTCAGGTCAGTCTGCATGTGAGGTGCACAGGAACAGCACGGGCCAGCAAAAGGAGCAGAACTTGATCTTGCACCTTTCTTCTCGCACTCTTTA
The DNA here is from genome assembly GCA_026413545.1 of Cichladusa arquata. NCBI lineage: Eukaryota > Metazoa > Chordata > Aves > Passeriformes > Muscicapidae > Cichladusa > Cichladusa arquata. The sequence goes on along the minus strand of JAOTQP010000870.1, from coordinate 8,511,031 downwards.
AAGGAGGGTTGGGGCTCCCTCAGTGTCTGGTGGTGTTTTGTTTCATTGGCATTCATGTCACAGGGTAGATACTTCAGCTTTTGTTATAAACTTTAATGAACCGTGCTCCTACTCTGGGTGATAATGACTGCCTTTCCAGGCTTAATGATAGGAAAGTCCCAATAAGTTATTAAGCCCATCTCCCAAAACTGTTCCCCAGAGCACCTTTTAATTTAAGAGTCCCAAGTAACAAAGTTTCTACAGCTTCCCTTGGGAGACTGCTGATTTCTTGGTTTGCTCTCAGGAGTTTTTCTGGATATTCATCCCGCATTTTTGTGCATTTAAATTAACCCAATTACTTGTTTAAATCAACCAGAAATTTCATTGTGGAGTTGACAATCAAAAACTGAGAAGATAGAAAACAGAAAGAAAATTAATAACAGGGAAATTAATCCTGTGCAGGGACATTTTGATCTGCCATTTCTGCACCCAACATTTTCTAGTCTTTATTTCTGCAGTATCTATGAACAGTTTCCCTTTTCTAGAAAAACCATGCATTTATCATTATCATTGGCTTCCTCCTCAGTAAAAGATGTAAAATGCCTGTACATTACCATAAAGGGACAGGTATGAAGACTTTGGTGATACCTCAAGAAGAGGAAAGAGAAGAGAGGCTCTGTGGCCACATTTCTCTGCCAGGAACACAGCAAAAGGATAAAAATATTTTGAGAAAGCTTGAAAATGGAGACTCCCAACCTCAAATCACTAACTCAAGATGTCAGACTGGTTCAGTTACCTACCTGAGCTGTTTGATTCTTACCTCAATCAAAGCCAAATGCTAAAAGATTTGAAGTTCACCATTACCTGCTGTAACTCTTAAGATTTGTTGGAACATCTTATGCCCTTTTTAGGTCAAACAGCATGAGTTTTCTGAGCTACCAAGCTGAGCTACCTTATGAAGGAAGGGCTTGCAAGCAGAAAAATCACTGTTTCTGAAATAAAATGTCAGATAAATCAACATGACATCTACATGCAGTGACAAGAATCCAAAGACTTTTTTGAGTCCTGAAGTCTATTTCCTATGTATCCTCCTCTGCCTGATATGGCATTAAGTTGCAGTGTATAGATAACTTGGAAAAGTGATTCATCTGTGATGTGTGACACACAGTTCCTGTAAAATGACAGCTGCAGCAAAAAATAGCTGACTTGTACCAAATGAGGGTCACTAAAGATGTAAATCAATATCAGGAAACAGGAAAGAACAGTAATGAAAGGAACATTAACTGCATCAAAAGCACTTTGAAATGCTTTTTTATTAAGAAAAAAAATCTTCACCTTTTGCTAGACTTATGGGTTCTATTATAGCTGAACTGAAAAATGTTGACACTGTCACAATCACTTGCACAAATTTTAGTTAACCAATTCTAATGAACACTTGAGATGTGTAATAAATGTTATATATGGGCAATATATACTGCATATGAATGAAACTGTAGTTATGCATGGCTATAGCTGCACATTTTACCCTTACATATGTACTGATACCCTAGTGAGGAACATCTGCAGAGAGATGTGCACTGCTGCTCTGGTCATTTCTGGATGTCCCTGTTTCAGGATGGTGCATAAGGACAGCAGGGTGATGGTTGCCAGGGCAGTGTGACTGTTCTTCCACGCTGCTCACTCAGACTACATCTAAAGCAGTTTGGCTTTTTTTCTTTTGCTTTTTTACCTGTTTCTTTGGATCTTATTTTTTGTTAACTTTTTTTTTTTTTTTTTAACAGGCAATCAGATCAGGGTTGTCTCTCCAAGACAGAATCTGAACGAAACAAATATTAGTGTAGGAAAGGTGGTTTGTTTTGCACTGTGCTCTCAAGAGAAAATTGTATTTCATTATGTGCTTTGACTCAGGGGTACAAACTGGTTTCTCTGATGAGTGTTGCTTAGAGACAACCTTGAAAGAAGGATTTTCCAGTTAGATCAAACTGGGGAAGAAAATCAAAACAGCAACAACAACAAAAAAAATCCAACTACACAAAGAAAAGCTTTCCAATAATTCTGAAAAACAAACAAAAAAATGATAAGGTGTAATGAAAGCAGAAAAAAATATTGTTGTCCTAATTATGAAAATCCTGTGATTGCTGCTTACTTTGAAATGGCAGACAATATGAGGTAAAAATGACTTTTCTTTCTTTCTGGACTAGATAAAACTGGTCAGAAAAAAATCACTTTCCCACTTGGGCTGGACTGTTCAGGCTACACCATGTATTGTGTAGCTGCCTGATGTTCTGGAGTAGTATCTGGCTGGACCAAAGGATAATTTCAGTATTCATTGTTCTATCCAGCCACTTCTCATGTAGCTCCATGAAAAACAAAAATACAGCACACCACCATCACAGCAAATGTGATACACTCATACTTTGTACATGACTCTCAGCAGGAAATGCTAGCACTGGCAAAGGAGCCTTAGCAGACATACAAAGAGTAACTAGCTGGACAAGTCTGTCTCCACTCCTCTGGGCAGCAGTTAAGTAATGTCCCTCAAGAGTGGTGAGTTCCTGAGCTCAGGACTCAGGGCAGTAGCTCCATCATCCATCCATCATTGCACTGAGATGCTATTTACCCAGGGATTTGAGAAGACTTCTAATGTACAACTTTTATTCAAGAAGCCATTGCTGTAGTACTTTATGGGAGCTACCACCTGTCTATACTTTCCCTCCATCACCCTAATTGTCATCTGTTCCTACAGTGCCTCACGGCCATGACTTTCACCACCAATTAATGTAGTTTGAGTGTCACCTCTTAGCAAAGTGGCCTGTGAGGGAGTTTTGGTCAGTTGCCTGTTTCTGCTTCAACACAACCCCTGGTCAATCCAAACCTCTGGTGACTATGATTATTCCATCATTTTAGAAGATAGGATTTGCATTTCTGTTTGGCTTCCATCATACGACAGTCATAAATAATTTTTTAAAATATTTTCTGAATATCCTGAAATTTTCTTGAAATACACTATATCCTCAGAAAAACTTCTGGCAAGCATGAACACAAAGACATAACTCAATGCCTGCTGCTGTTTGGCATTATAGGGGAGTGAGGGAACAACTGCAGAGGATCAGACACCCGAAGCAGTCTCTTTAGCTGTCCCCAGAAATTTCCACTATGTCACAAATTTGCATTAGAGGGAGCAGAAAGAAACAAGTGACAAAGACAAAATTATTCCCATTTTAGTTCACATGAGATACTCACTTGATTAGTGCAATGCATTTGCAACACTTTTGGTACTCCATACTATTGGCAGCCAAGAGAGGTACAGATGGAAGAAGTGGCCTGGAAAGGTTCAATTACAAGTTATGTACCTTGCACTCACTGTAAAAAAAGTTAATAAGACTAGCCCACTATTTATTTCTTAAGTGATTTTCTTACAGTAACTGGAAAAATGTGCCACTGGCTTGTCTAGAACTGCTGAAAAAGAAAGACAGTGAAGAAAAAATATGGAATTCTTTTACTTGTTAAAAAAAAAAAAGGTATTTTCAGGATATACTATACTAAGAATGGATGCTTAAGGACTTTTGCACATACAGTAGCATGAATCATGAAAGTTGATCTTTTGAGTTAACTTTTTTTATTGAACACTTGGTCACAAATTGCCCTTAATGTTTATCCTGCATATGTTTCTGATTACTATCATTCAGTTTAGAGATCTCAAAGTCTTTGGTGAAGAGGTAGATTCAAAGTTGCTTCTGTTTCCTCTTTTTCAGAAACAGACTAATGCTACCTATGAGCAACAACTTCCACCAGAATTTTAAATACAGAATTCTGAAAGGAAAAGGCCTATCATTCCTCTGTCTTATGCCTCCAGAGTGTAGGTTTCATTTCATATGAAGCTGTGGTTGAACTGTGAAAATCATAAATCATATAAAATGTTTTCAATGAATTACAAAATATTACTCATGCAATGACATATTTTTTGTGTTAACATTTTCACAGCACTGCAGGAGTCCATCATAATCAAGAAAAGAGACTGGCTGGGTGGAAGGAAAATGAAATAGGAAATGAAATAGGAATGAAAAGGAAAATGAATAATAAAAGAGAAAGTTAAGCTGTACATATCTAGAAACTAATACCTTTTGTTGCATTAATGCATGAACTAATAGATCAAAGGTTCATAAGTGTCAAGAGAAAGAGGTGGATATGTGCATTGTTAAATGCTGTACTTTATTTCTATAAGCAAAGATCGTCAAGGTAGAAAGATTTATTCTAAGAACGTGTCTTTATTCCTAACACAGACCATAAGATATTTTTATTCAAAGTAAAACAAAGTAAACTTTTATAAAGAGTAGGAAAAAAGAAGCTTCAAAACAGACCACCAAACAATTTTTCTTTCCTAAGCCTTCAAAACCCTAGAGAAAAGATTAATTTAGTACCTTCTCCAAGTAGATATTGGTTAGTCTGCACTTCTGGGTCACAGTTTGCTGGGCCAACAACTGCTGGGCTGTGGGCTGCATACTGGCATCTCTGAGACTTGGAAAAGGTGTCAATAGAGACATAGATATGACTTCTGAGTAATCCAGCTGCTTAGAAGCAAATATTCATTTTAAATATTTTGAAAATTGAAGAAAAATATTTTTGTCTGTGTATGTATTGATGTTAAGCAGAAATAAAGGATAAGACTGTAAGCTTTCTTACTGAAAGGAATCTCATGGTAACTAGATTTGCCCTTCTGATATCCCTAGGAGATTCTAGTAGAATTTCAGAATTCTTAACATTATAAACTGGAAGATGGATGGCTACTGGATTTATTGCTTGTACCAAATTTATTAATGGAATATAAGTTTTCAAATAATTCATTTTGATAATACTGGAAATGTTATGTTTTCTGAAAATGAATAACACATTTACACTGTCCTTATCTCCATTTCTTCAGCACACTGAATTCTTTAGCTGTCTCAGTGTTCTTTGTAGAAGGTAAAAACTTACTTCTGTGTCTCATCAGAGATCTGCCTTCAGCCAGTTTAATATGAGTTTGTTTGGATGGTTATTCAGTTACAACACTGGTAAGAAGCTTGAGCCTTGCTCCCCATCAGTGTTTACAGCATCTCTGTGAGCCTGTTCCATGATTCCAAGCAATAATACAAACATGATGAACATTGCAATGACTTTTTCATTCACTGAACTTGAAATGTAAGATTATAAAAATAGTACCACTTCTTTAGTTTTACTCAGGAATTGTTGCTGCAGTCACGATTTTTTGTTTGATTTTCCTCTTGGATCTAAAATTAAGTTTAATATGTTACTTCTTCATGTCCCGATGTCTTAGACATGTTTCTCTAGCAGAATTGTACCAACTGTAGCCTACTTTGATATTTTTGGATCTCTTTATCCTTGCTTTTTGTTTTTTCAAGATGGATGATTAACATTAAATTTTCTATGTGAGAGATTGTGGCAGCATTATCAGAAAAGGCAAAAACCTTCCTCAGAAAGTCACAATCTGTTCTGGGTACTGTTCTTATTATTTAGGTTTGTTTGTCCTCCTGAGCCACATACCTGGCTCTGAGTATTCTGAATCTAGGCAGAAAACTTTCTTCCCTTGAGGATGAAGGCAGAATATAGGATGTTCATCTTCCCTTGCTTGCTGAGCATAGGGAGACTTTCCCAGTTGTGAAAGTTCTGAAAATCTTCCCTTACCAGTGGTTAGTTACTGTGGCTGGAGGCTGAACAACAGTGAACAGCAATTTTGTGTACAGCCCTGGAAGCAGGAGCCCATGCTCTGTTTTCCAGTCTGAATCCACAGATCAGCCACATCATGTTCAACTCTGATATCAGATAGTGAAAAATTCTCTTCTGTTTTGCTACCTGACTTTTACAAGTACTGCTTCAAGATGTCAAAGCTCGCCTTATTTCCTCAAAAAGTCCCATAAACAAGCAGAAACCTTGCCTGGGATGATTTCTTTTATTACTGCACTCAGGAACTTTTTAAATCACAAAAAACACCTGATGGATGGAATTAAGAAAGGCAAATAAACCCTTGCAACACTCTGATAAGTGATCTATGTGCACTGAGCTACAATTACAGATACTGAATTTGTCTTAGTATGTTTGAATGTGCATTTAAATTTGGTTAGAGATTTAATATCTCCACTTTGACATTAAACAGGAGAAAGTGTTTTTCGGAAAATCATACATGGTTTCAAAATATTGAAAGTTTTTTGGTTTGTTGTGGTTTTTTTGGTCGTTTAAATGTTCATCCCTTATTTTGAAAGAAGTTATTTGAATCAAAATGGGAAACAGTTGTCAGAACTCCAGTTTTGGCAAACAAATTAAGCCTCTTAACTAGTCTGATAAAAATAGACTTGGGGCAGTATACCGTATATTACAACTATAGATATGTTTAGAAATACATGAAATTTTAAAAAAATATTTTTTTCAATCAGTACAGTTTGCATTATACAAAGGAATAACATTTTCAATTGAAATTTCAACCATGTTTCCAATAACACAATTGTTACAGATTTAATATGGATGTTTAATTATTGCCATTCTTGACTGAAATAATAAAAGAATATGAACCCAGAACCATTTAAACTGGAACAGCTTCTAAATCTCATCTTTCAAAGAACTGTTGGGTTTCTTGACTTCCAGCTGACAGAAAGGAAATGGGTAAAATAAACTTCCTCAAATAGTGATTGGCATTTATTTAATTCAGAATGCCAAAGCAGCCACAGTGAATTTCTCTATACAACTTCAGAAAGACTTAGAAGTACTCAAGTTTTAAGATTTAAGCATATCTCCAGGCAAGGAATTAATTATTTCTAGAACGACAGATATTAATTTTCAAGTTTAAAAACTTTCAGAAGATGAATTTTTCCATAATTGGTATGGAATTGATATTGCTATACTTGATTTACTTGAAACTGTGGCAATGATGAAGTTAAATGGAGTAACAAAGTTCAGGAAAAGAGGGTTAAATTACAATTTTATACAGTTCACTAACAACAGTTGAAGAAAGGATGTATAGTAGCCACTATTTGTGTAACCTATTAAAATGTCCCAACTTCATTATATAGCTGGATTATAAGGGCTCTAATAAGCACAGTCTAGTACAGACATCTTAACTGCTACCTTGTATTGAAACAGCAGAAATATAAATAAAAAATAAAGCAAGTTTAAAACAGTTCAGCATTTGACAGGCAGAATTAATATAATCTAAATTATTGTGCTATTTGGTCTATCCATATACTAATTATATGCACTTCCTGTCAGGCAAGATAGTACTGAGTGATTCCTTAAGCTGCTTGCTTTAACTGATTTGTCTACTTGCAGCTTCTTGTATACAATGATGCATACAAGAATGTAAATGATATATGCTCAAATTTTAAGAAAATTCCTCAAAGCTGAGGTCTTTCAGTACCAAAGACTGAAATGTATTATCCATATACTTTAATGAAGTTGAATTTTAAAGCATTCAGATTTCGTTTAATGCCCAAGCTTTGGCACAATGCATAAATGGTTTCAGACTTGTCCTTGCTCAGCAGGGATGATTTGTGGATTACAGGGTGCTCTGAGGCAAATGGGACAATGTGCAAATGCTTGTGAATAATTTTGGACCTAACATTTCTCTGTGGCTATTTTTCACTGCAGGGATGTGCAACAGATGACCTTTATAGTCTGACAATTAAAGAAAAAACAGAATGCAGTCATCAATGCTAGAATCCATATTAAGGATTTTTTTACCAGATTGCATTTGTTTTGATCCTTAAAAGCCTAAAAAGATGATTTTTTCCCCACTATTTTATGATCTGAAGTATTTTTGTACTTACACAAACCACTTTTTGGTGACTGAGAAAGTGAGTTATTTATTTGATCTTCATCAAAAAAGGGTGAGAGTTTTTGAAGATCATGCTCAGGTATTAGATCAGTACCAGACTTTGAGGTGTTACTTAATATCAGAGCCAGTTTTGAAGTTGTGAAAAAAAGATGGTAGAATATGTATATGCATCCCCAATTAGTGTAACACTAATAACACAAAACATTCCTTTGAATCTTTTTCTCAACCAATTTATAAAAAACCTAGGTTATAAAACAAGAATACTGTGACAGAAACACACATCCTTAAATTCATGTTAAATAAGTGCTTGAGCTAAAAGTGACAATGCTTTGAAAGGACCAAAATTTTATCTTCCACCAACTTCTGAGACTGCAATAAACTGACTCAGTACAGAAGAAATATACAATAATGAGTCAATTCTACCGTAAAATAATCTCCCAGCTAAACTGTAGACAAAGATTAAGTTTTCCTTCTGCAACTGTCAGCTTCACAGTCTGTTCTGATTTCTCTTCCTTTCTCTGCAAGATTTTCTTTCACAATTTTTTAAATTAAAGTTCAGGCTCTTTCCTCACTGGACCACAGCATCTGTCATCTTCATGGACTTGTACTTCATTCATTCCTTCATCCTCTTACAGACCTAATGTTATATCTCAAAGATGCAATTTACTGTGATTTTTCAGAGATCATTACATATTTCACTTGGAAATTCAACATAGAACTTATATGATCTCAATGCAATCCCCACAGAGATGCAAATGTATCAGTATTATTAAAATAAGATTAATGATGGCTAGTCAGATGGCAGTTAATGCTGGTTAATTTGTTTTTAAATATATGGGCCTCTCTTCCAGTCCAAATTGATATGATTTTTGCCTTTGTACCAGCTGTTGGCTCTACAACTTCATTCTAGATTGAGGATGTCTGTCACTAGAGGTGCCTCATAACCTTGAGTTAGCTGGATTTTGGGCTGACTCGTACTTTCACATATGGTAGCACTGAGAGAGATTCTCCAAATTTTTAATCCATTCTTCATGTACATTTGGTCACAATGAAAACTGAATTTACAATATTTGTGTTTCCCTTTATGAGACAATCCTTCCACCTCCTGGGTTTGCTTTACAGGTCATGATAGTCCTTTGGATTGGCAGCAGTGCGAGCTAAACAAACACTGCTTCCTTGTATCTTCCGAGTGGGAATTTCTACAGTGCACTTGGCTACTCTCCTGCACCAATAGCATCCAGATGGTGACTTCTTTTTCTGCTCTATTTAATATTTTCTTTATTCTGGGACCTTTTCCAATTTGGCTATGTATGATGTGGACTTCTTTTGTCTGTTGCCGGGGCGAATACATTGTTAAAAAACAGGAATTTTCAGAAAGGACAGTGTGGACCTTGAAAGAAGAAAAGAAGTCTGAGGAATAAGGAATGTAGCTTAGAAAACACAGAAGACACAGAAGAATGAACACGTACTGCTGCACATGGCAAATAACAGAAAGGAAAACTGCTTAGTCAGAATCAATCAGCAATGTGAGATATAAAATAATTGCACAGAAGGCTCAGACACATGTTCAAATTCCCACTACTCAACAAGTTTCTGAGCATGCAATGAACCAGTGTAATTGTGTTCTTAGCCTATGGCAACAAAACATCCAGTAGCTTTGCTTAACTCATTTTCATTGCATGACTTATCAAATTGCATTATTTTGTTTTTGTTGTGTGCTTACCCATTAAAAAGGGATTAAAGCACACTTTTGACTGTAAATCTATGGGGACAGGTTTTGTTTTCTGATATGTTAAGTAAGGATATATTTTTATTAAATGTAATATGCTGCTTTAGCATGCCTGAGGGTATTGCCCAAATGTTTCTTGAAGGCTCGGTGCTGTGACCATTTCTCTGGGGAGATCTTCCAGGGCTCAGCCATCCTCTGGGAGAAGTTTATACAGCCCAAACCTCCCTCACTCAGCTTCAGGACATTTCCTTGGGTCCTGTCACTGGTCACCAGAGATGACATCAATCTTTGCCCCTCATCTGCCACTCAAAAGGGTGTTCAGACCACGATGAGGTCCAGGTGAGCAGAACAAGTGACCTCAGACACTCCTCATACAGCTTCTCCTCAAGCCCCTTCACCATCTCTGTGACCCTCCTTTGGGCACTCTCTACCCGCTTTGCATCCATTAAAGAATAAGGCAGGGCTCTAAAAATTGAGACCTAAAATGAAATGTGATCATTAAAAGGAACCTCTGGAAAAATCATATAGCTGTATTAGTTAAGCTAATTCCAGGCACACTAGGCTTTTCCTGAAAAATAATCATTCTCCCACCGAGTTTATCTGATTTCTGTAGCAGAAGTTGGAGTAATTACAATATCTCAGTAGGTCTCAGTAATGACTTACATATCCATCAATAATCTCACAGACATGACTAAGGAGATGACACCTTCTAGTGGAAACTATTGGTCAGGGAGCTTTGTCAAATTCATCACAAACTAAAACATGACACGGTATTACTGGAGGGATGTGAAATGTACTTTGGAACAGCAGAGGAGAAAAATACCTACTCTTATGAATGTAAGGTATTCTTTTTCCCCACTTTAATTTTTTAAGCAATTTCTATTCATTATTATAGCATCTTTCATTTTATGTGGGTGAAAACAGGCACAGTTACGATTGATAAAAAGCAAACAAACCCACAAAAACAAATATTTTAAGGCAGTGGAACCCAGTTTCAGCTCAATCAAATTACAAATCAGACTATTCTCTTCCACTTTACTTGTGTCTTACTGCTATTTTTTTATTCTTAAACCAGAAAAAAGTTGAAATAATTTGACTATATTAGCTCTTCTCCCTGCTCCATTTACGTTTCTCCATTCTACTTTTCCAATTGGTTATGAATACAAAAGCAGTTGTATATCTTCATTAAAACATCAAGTAGCACCTCCACGATTAAGGTAAACCTAATGGAGAGCTGTTGTTTAAGTAAGACAATGAAGCAGAGGTTGTGGGATGATACACTGAAGTCACACTGCAACATTTCACCTCTAGCAGTTTGTGTGGTAAACTAAAATTTTGAGCAAGAATCTCTATCTGTTGATAGATCAGAACTCCAGGAGAAACCTCTACATAGCTCACAAAATTGGCTGACTGGAATGTATGGTAAATTTGAAGTCTCTAGGATGTGATGGACTTGTTACAGACCTGTTACACATACGCAGCAGATTTGTCATGGTGTAAGTTGGACAAAGTGTAACAAGTACCTTATTAGTCAATGCTGGCAAAAGTAAATGGGGCATTGTCAGGCTGATGACAAATTGATTGCATGAGACTCACCAAAATAATTTTCTTGATCATATTAAAAATTAAATAGTGCCTTCCAGATCAGTCTGACTCAAAGTCTTTTATGTTATTTTTGAAGACAAGAAAAATGAAGAATGTCTTCCTACCACATGCAAAATTTATCTCATTAAATATTTGGGATTGGGTTAATCTTCAAAATATAAAATTTAAAAATTCCAGTGTGCTTTCTTTGAACTTTAGAAAGCAAATATATTTCACCACAGTCGAACAATAATCTCCTCTATATTAGTAAAAATAGATCTAGAATTAATCTTTTTACAATAATCTCCACAAAAATAAAATTTATTCCATATGAATATTTGTGTAACAGTGGCCTATATGTAATATCGTTTTTCAGAATGCTAAATGTGCTACAATCTAAAAGACACAAGAAAAAACAAGTTAGAAAAACATTAAAAAGATTAATGATCTTTTCTG
>JAOTQP010000870.1:8472694-8484912 GCA_026413545.1 Cichladusa arquata | reverse complement strand
GGTTTTTTTTTTTTTTGTTTTTTTGTTTTTTTGTTTTTTTTTTTTTGTTATGTGCAAACTTTCTACCAGTGTTTCAGGCAGGGCTTTGGGCAAGATGGACCTCTGGTCCAATGCAGCACACTTGTTCATCATGCTCTCATGCTAAGGAGAATTAACAAGAATGAATTCTTGAGTTCTAATAGTGAAGCTTTACAATTTAGAATTTATAGAATCGTGGAGTAATTTAGGTTGGAAAATATATTTTTTTGAAGTCCAACTGTAAATCCTGCCAAGTCCACCACTAAACCACACCCCTAATCACCACATCTACAAATCTTCTAAATACCTTCAGGGATGATGACTCAACCACTTCCTTTTGAAGCTTGTTCTGAATCTTGACAACCCATTCAGTGAAGACATTTTTACTAATATACAGCCTAAACCATCATTTGTCTGATGAAACAGAAAAACCAAGACACACACTTCATAAAAATAATATGGGAATTTACCATGTTATCCAAAAAGATATGCAGTCCAGCATGAGGAAACCTTGGTTTACAGTACCTTCATAATAACCCACAAGGTAATTAATGCATTGCAGATTTATTTCAGCCTCTCAAAGCTCTAACATGGTTATGTCTAACTCTAACTGAATGAACAGCCTTGAACATATCCAAAAAACCTATATTTCTACAGTCCTCCAGAAAGAGAAAATTGTCCTTGAAAACTTAAATCATAAGGTATCCTTACGAGGAACGCTAAGAACAAAGTTCCTTTGTGAGCAGCTTATCTCCCTCCTACCCTTGAAGAACAGTTTTTCTCTGAGGCACCTTTTACTTCTTTTCTGAAACATGGAACTGAGAGTCACACATCAATTATTTAAGACAAGTATTGTACTTTCTATATTAATCCATTCTTATAAAGCATCATTTCCAGGAAGATGCTGAAAAGAGAAAACCCAGACTTGAAACAGTAGGCTTAAAATTCAGTCTGAGCTCTTTTTATGATGTGAAAATATCCTTCCTGGTAATACTAGAAGCTTATACTCCCTAGAGGTGTTTATATGAAAAACTGACAGTTCTCTCTAGTTTTCTTCTCCAAGTCTGTTTCATATATCAAGACCTTCTGCGGAGATTTGAGGGTGTTGTAAAATTGTATGGTGTTGAAAGTGTTGCCAGTCATCCTTCTGAGTGACCATAGACTGACACACAGTGCCAGAGTGAGAAATGTAAACACATGCGAGTCAAATAGGGAGTTCTAATTAACATTTCTTGCCATTGTACCTAAAATTCAAACACAAAATCAGGACTAAAACGTGTCCTATCTACAGCAGCTTCATGCTATTAGAAATGCAGCACTGTTTCTGTATCTCTTTCTATTAATTTGCTACCAAAACAGATTTCCACACAGAGCCTGACTTTGAATGCTTCAAACCATTGCTTTTAGTGACTTATGGTAAGAAATGCAAATCCTGGCTTGATCCTGTTCCATTAAAGATGATGGCGGAATTTCCAAGAGCTGTGTTGGAAGCAGATTTCATTCATTTCCAAGAACTTTTCCTGGTTTTCAGTCGTTCATTATGCCTGCAATACTCGAATAAACTGGAAGAGGCCAGTGCACATTCATGTACCCTTTCATCCTTCTGATAGAAAACTGGGTCTTTAGAGGTTACCAGTAATTGTAACTGCTTCTTATATTTATTATGGAAATATTTGATATTTTAAATTCTTTTATCATTGTAGTTCTTATACTATTTTGATGATTCGAATAAATCCTTATGTAGATCTCTGGTGCTGGAGTAAAATCCTGGCTTGAAGGAGTGACAAAGGAAAATATTGCAGGTTTCATCCAGGATCAGCTGTCTGGTAGGAGTCATTGGAACAAAGGATTAGGGATGCAATTCCCTGGCACTAACAAATTAAGTTCCACTTTGGGAAGTCAGTTGAATGGAGGAAATAGTAATACACTGCCTTGCCTTGAGAAAATGCATGAGTATTGCTTAACAGATCACATTACCTCTGTGATACATGTGCTGGTTTAACTATACAAATTTAACTGACCCAACTAGTGTAAGAGTCAAGGTTTAACAGTTATACAGTCCATTTTATGGACTTGGTAAACATTTTTTTTTTTGGTGACATTTCTTTTTAACTGGCATGCAAGGAACACAAAAATGTTCAATGCTTGTAACGGAAACAACATTCATACTTGTGACAAACTATAAAATAGTGTTTTTAACTTAAAAAAAAATAAATAAATATAGAAGACAGTGAGACTTGAAAGGGAAACTGCATTTTTCGTTCTTGTTTCCTATTTATACTAAGGCAATGGGTTTTTTTTTCATTTTTTCTCCATAAAATGCATCCAGATACTATGTTGTATTTTTCATTTTCATCCACAGACCACCTCTAACCCTCTAATGGTCCTAGGAAGATTTGTCATGATTTACACAGAGATTATAAGCAAACTATAATTTGTGGTGGCACCATACCTGGAAGTATCCCTGGAGCCTTACTTAAGGTTTCAGCTTCTTCCAAATCCAAGAGCTAAAAAAAAGGATTTAGTGTTAACAATAGATCCAAATATTTGCAGAAATACTTTTCTATCATGCAACAGTATGTACAACTGCCAAGATATTGTCAAAGCAGAGTGGATGCCAAACAGGAGAATTTTTAGGAAAAAACACTATATGCCAAGCGTGCCTGTGATCTACTCTCTGTCCAAAGAAGATTTTTTCAGCTGCATTATGTCTGCTGTTTTGACATGCAACCGTGAACTTAACTACAAGTAGTTTAATTTTTCTACATTCAGCCGTTTCTCCCCTCCAGCTTGTGAAGATCACAAATACATATGTGAAACATTTATCATAGCTTGAAGCCCTGTTATATTCAATTGCTTTACACTGGCATCGAACTGTTTAGCTTTCATAAGTAACATTTTGAGCCATGGTGAATAGCACAAGGATTGAAGTCGTGCCTTTCAGTACCCTGACTGTTTGATGGATTCCAGTCAGCAGAAATGGTGGTGGAGCACACAGCTTTATTTATTTGGGTGAGGATCTAGCTAAGTATACTGGTTAGCATTAAAGACAAAAAATACAACTTGCTGATTTCTAGAAGAATTGGCATGTTTATAGGAGTGGTGGGTGCACATCTTTCATTAATAAAGGGAAATACAGTGAAAAATTCCACAGTGCTCTAAACAGAGCACAGTTCCATCCTTTAAATTTCAAATACTACACAACTAAAAACATCACTTCTCCTTAGCTATCTAGAATGCAAAACAGCACAATCATTTTTTTTCCATCAGTACTGGACATCAGACATCTGTTAACCTGGGGAAAGAATTGAGCTTACATTATCTTCACATAGAACAGCACCTAAAAATCAGCTTAAATGAAGAGGCAGGCATGAAGCAAGAAAACTTTCCAATCCAGGACATACCTTAGGAACAACAACGTGTGATTAAGTCACAAATAATTGGAGAAGAATGTACCTAAGTTTTCTCATTCAGGACCTCTGATAAGCTCACAGATGCTTCAAAAAAAACCACAAAATCCAGCAAGGTGAGCAGCTTTTCATTATGTTCACTGAGCTTTACCCCAGTCATAATTTTTTTGCAGTGCAGTTGCTAAAACAACTACCTGACATGGCTAATATTGTAATCTCTTTTTAGTTTGTTTTCAAAATGGAATGTTGATCACAGTCTAGCAATTTATTTTAAGGTCCTGTAAAATTATTTGTTGATTGAACGCTGATACTTAAAATTATTACCTTGTAGACAAAATTATAAAGCCCTAAAAATAGAATTTTAGAATAAAAGTGTTGACAAAACCCTTACAAAAAGAAAATCAGTAGTCCTGCTATAATAATAAAAATAAGAAACAGAAGAGGTAAGTTAAGCCTTCTTCAGAGGAACTGGCACAGTCCCTCTGTTCTGATTTATGGAGCTATTCAATGTAGTATTGTTCAGCAAGAGCAGTTTGTAGGAATGCATGCTTTCTATGTAGTGCTACAAACTCAGGAAAAAACTGACATATGAAACTTAAGGGCTCAAGGAAATGATGATTGCAAAACTTAGCTGAAATATCTGTATTTCTTTTGTCTGCTCTCTTCTTCTCCTGCCTGCAACTATAGCAAGAAATGAGAAGTTCAAGCCATATTTGATATTTATGTGATGTTGTAGATCTAACAGAATTACCGTGGTCTTTTTATCCTTTTTCCATGCAGAAACATGCATCTCCATTTGCCTCTGCATAAAAAAACCACAATATGCTTACAAGAAAAGATGACCATGAAACTCACAGAGAAATGAATACAATATATTTGGATGAAGCATAAAACAGGCTGCAGGGGTAGCCCATGTTGATTGGTGAAGAGTTTTTTTCCCAGGACACAGTGTCAGATTAAATTTACACCAGGCTCTAACGTGGAATGGGCTGAAAAACTATTGGGCCTGTTCATGAAATCAGATTAATCCTTCAAAAGCTGTCCCAGGTGCCTCAGATGCAGCTCTGTGGAATGTGGCTGTGCACAGGCAGACCTGGCAGGCTCACATGTGGGGAGAAGGCAGGATCTTTATTTTCATGAGGTCATCTCTGATTAAAGAAGTGTTATAATCCTGTGCACATTAATTCTTAGTTACTGGTGTACATTTACCTTTTTATTTCAACATCAACTAAACTGAGCCAATCAGATTGGAAGCACTTTGTGCTGTTACAGTGCTGTCGGTTTATTGTGGGCTTTCAGAAGGCAGAGAACTGACTCTGAATGTGGAAGACAAGTGACCTCAGATGATTGAAAGCAGCTCAGGAAGGGTGTTTGAGCCTCCTTGGCTGCAAGCACCAGGTTCACATGACTGCACTCAGGAGTCCCAGTGACCCAGCCCACCCCAGGGCACATCCCACCCTGGCCACAGCTGCGGCCCCTGGCACTCAGTGCCTGCCCCAGAGAGGCTGCAGGATTCCATCTCCACCCCCACACAACCCTGCCCATGGGTCTGCCAGACCAGATGCACCTGGGGGTGATGCTCAGGGGATGTGCCTGAAGCCAGGGGCTGGAGCTGCCCCAGTTGTGCCCTTGCCTGCCCTGTCCTGGATGTGGGGTCAGGCTCTGGCTGGCAGATCCTCAGAGACCCCTCACTGCCCCCACACCACAAACTTTCCATCCCTTAAAACTTCCTGACAGGCACTTCCTGCATGGTACCTCATAGCTCAGTGAAGATACGTTTTTTGCTGCCCATCAGGGCCTGATTTTATACCTGTGCATGGGAATGGCCTAGTATTAACAGATACCACAAGAGTACATGGCATGATGGTTTGACTGGAGCACCTGCACACAAAAGCAGCTCAAGGAGGGCTGATCATCACAAATGGGGCTCCCCAGGTGTGTTGAAGAAGAAAGCAAGAAGGACTTCAACAAGAACTGTAGAAACCATATAATGACTTCTTTGGGTTAATATTGAGGCCAGCAGAAATCCATTTCCTGAGGGGTGAAAAATTGCTAAGAGACAAATGGGAGTTTGCTTTCTTAACTTAAGTGAAACTTTTTCAGTTTGGATACTGCTTCACTAGAGCTTTGGGATTTAGCTCGGATCATGCTGAAGTTCTCCAAAATGTCAACCTTTTATAAATTCCAGGACAAAAAGGTCCCAAATAAGGCCTCTTCTCCACAGTTTCTAGGTTTTTTATGAAGCTCCTCCAACCTTTCATGCAAGTATTTATGGGGAGCAAAGAAGCTGGCTGAGCCACTAATACTCTGATCTGCTTGCATCCTGTTACTGAGCATTCTAGGGATAATAGTCCTTTTGTTTTATGCTTTGGAAAAAACATCATAACTTTGCCTGCCATTAAATGGATGTTTGATGGGGAGCTTAGTGAATGTGACCTGTAAGGAAACAAAATAGTGTGTTTCAGCCTTCACAGAGGAAACATTTATAACAATTTATAGCTGAAGCTGCCAAACATATTCAGAGATGTACTAGAATTACATCTAGAGCCTCAAATACTTCAGAGAAAAGAGGATTTCATCTCAGTGAAAGCTGGCTGTTCAAATCTATATCTACCTATCTGTGCATTTGTATATAAGAACAAATAAGCATAAAATGTGAAATGTTTCTTCTTTCTTCCCACTCATTGTCATTGAAGGTGACCCCAAGGCATTGTACGTTCCTAGCAACGAACAGAGTAGAAACAGAGGACACTCATTTTAGCTGTGCTCTGCAGGGAGTTCTAGCAAAGGACACAGTGTGGCTGCATCCAGAAAACAGGGTCTTCCTCTGTGTTTATAAGCTGTGCACTAGTCACAGAATACAAAATTACTGCTTTTTCAATTAGTGGATTCATGGCTTGCCATATTAATTTTGTCCTTTTTGTATTTGCAACATCTTTTGTAATCCACTGAGTTGCTTGGCTGCTGCTGAGGGCTTATTTCAATTTTCAGAAAACAGTAGTAACCATAAAATATCCTTACAACATCCTTTTGAAGCAGACTCCTTTATTCTTCCTCTACAGGAAGGAGCATGGATGAGGCTGAATGGATTAGTGACGGCACTACTAGCGGTTGATTCTTCAATTCTGTATCCCAAATGGAAACAACGATACTTTCCTTCCTCCACTTCTTGTCTGGTGTATTTAAACATCATGCTTTCCAGAATAGCTGTTTGCACAATGCTTAGTGCCACAGCATATTACTTGTAGATGGAGTCCCTAAGCACTTCCAAACAGCTGCTAAGTTTACCAAAGGATACACGGGTATGTTGGTATTAGACAGAATCTGATTTATTCCACTTGCTTTCTGTGCAAGCCAGTTTCCAAAGGGAAGTAGCATAGTGTCCTAAGCCATTAGCATTGCACAGAGTGAAATTTCATCAAGTACAGCAACTTGCTCACATTCACATGGCTGATTTACAGTTTGGTTTCATGGGCAGAGTGAGAGTGGGGGTGTGTGTATATGTGTGGCTTTATCTGCCCAAGCTCAGCAGCTGTGCCAAAAGATAGGCTGAAGATAAGTTCATGCCTTTCATTTCAGGCTTATTAGTTTTTAGCCTTCAAAAAAACCCAAAAAATGCCATTAATACAAATAGCAATCCTTCTGGCCTAATAAACAGAGCTCATACACATTGATAGCATTATATTGGCAACAATGCACTCCATATGCTCATGAGGGTTACAGGGCACATTTCCGTGTAAACAGTCAAGACACTGAACTTCAAATATTTGGAAGAAATGTTTATTTAACAACTGAATACATGCTAAAAGAAATAATTTACAGCAGCAGTTTCATTACACTTTCTCTCCAGTTTTCTAGTTCCCATCTGAATTGAAGTGATAAATACAGAAGTGGAATTATTTACTACCCAGTGAGGAATGCGTTTAAAGAATAAGCGCACAACCAGACACTGATCTAGCAAATAAACCAATCACCTTATCACCTGTGTGGCAAAATCTTGCATTTTAGTATTTGCTGAACACACCGAAATGGAGTACCTCTAGATAACAGTACTTTACACTGTACCTCCTTACCTAGTCAAAAATATTTACATCTCTTTTGACTAATGTGTAGGTAGCAAAAACTGAACTATTAAACACATACCATTGATATTCACTAAATAATACATAAAAAGGAACAGTAAATGCGCATTCACATGCATTTAATTTAATTTTTTTACATAGTGACTTTATTGGGTCATGAAGGTTTAACTTTTTTTTTGCAAAGATGAACATTTCCTTAGTTTGATGTTATAGTGTAATGTAACCATACAGTTTTTAGGAGCCATAGAATGAATTCCCATTTCAGTGATCTGTGCAAGTGCAAAGAGTAGATGAGTAAGAATAAGATTCAATATATTTTTGTTCCTTCCAGATGGATATCTTAAAACAAATGAAAATAGATCTTTCTGGTTATAAATGAAATCCTTTATTTCTCTCCAGCTTAAACACAACTTTTTACTTACTTTTTCTAAAGTCTATAACTAGAGGTTTAGAGGGTTTTATTGGCCATTTACAGAAATACCATTTTAATCTTATTTTCAAATTTTATGTTGCTTTAAACAATAATGACATAAAGGGGTGTATGAATCTTACTGAAGCTGCAGGGCGTCCTTCTATACATTAATTCATTAAGGCCTATGCTTTTTGAAAAAAAGTTCATTTCACATCAGTATTAAATGCTGCTTTAACTTGACCATAACATGAACCTAAAAGTCAAAAATTTCCACTGTTGGCTTGATCTTTTGCCCTCTTCTTTGCATAAATCAATACAAAAACTTAAACAAGACTACTCATGTCAGTGAGGACTGGGCTGAAGCTTATAAGATATGATCATATCAATTGCTCAATGAGACTGCCAGGTCATGGTAACAATGTTGCAACTTCCTTAAATTTGTTCCCACAGATTATCTTTCTCAGTATAGAAAAACGTATCTTAGAATTTTGACTTTATTTAATATGTTTCCTCTTCAGGCATTGTGAAAGAGGATGGTTCAGTGTTTTTGTAGCAAGTTGCTTTACAACCATTTGCTATGAACATGGAAGTGAAAAAAAGTTACATAGCAATTCCATGAATCTGTAAAAAAGGAAACAAAGTGATTTGGGGTCTATTGAAATCAATCTGTATTTTTCCCACTGAATTCTCATTTTACAACTGTTTCCTTTTGTAAGAAGGAGTATTGTAGTAACTAGATGGTACACAACTGCCCTTCACAAAAGGCTAAAGAATGTTCAATGATTAAAATTCTGTGATTAAAATAATTCATTTGACAACAGAGCTCAGAAATTAACCATAAGCTGAGCTGAAAAATTAATTCTTCTGTACAGAAAAGCACATGAACATATGTTTTAATTCATCCATATTCAGCACATCATGAAATAATGGGAATTTATCAGCATACTGGAGTTCACAAAAGTCAGGTTAAATATAAAAGAGACTTAAAGCTGCTTTAAAAATAAATTCCCAAGTGCTTTCTTGAATCATGGCCCTACAGCCTTGTCCTAGCCTATTCAAAGACATTTTTTTTTCCTGAAGAATTAAATTACAAAAAAAATCCTGCAAGTTCATCCCCTCCAAAGGATTCAAAGGGGCCTGAAGTAACTCGGCTGTTAGTGAAAATCCAATTTCTATAAAGGCAAGAAGCCAAGGCTTCACTAAGCAGAAGGATACTTGAACTAGAGAGTGGCAAGGAGACGGGCACATTGTGAGAGATGCTACCACAGCAGTTGTGTTATATTGTATCTGATAAGGCTGATTGATAGTGCAGCAATAAACTGATAAATTAAATACCACAGAGTGAATAACAACAAAACAGTAATCAGTGCAGACACACTTTTATATAAAAGCTCCTTTAGCAAACTAAGGATTTTGTTCTAGTAATTTTCCCCACAATGACATTACTGGAAATTATGTCATTTACAGACTCTACCAAGGTAAAATATGGGAGGCTGGAGAAAGATGATCTCAAAATAACTGGACACCATAGAACTGGGGACCAAAGGCACATCTGTGCTGAGGTGAATAAATCCACTACTTATAACCCTAAACTGACACTCATGATGTGAATACATTGTCTGTTTTACCCTGTTGCTCTCCTGTATATAGAATAAGATAGAAATGCAGGACCAAATTTTCTGTTAATGCAAACTAGTCTTAAGCTGAACTTCACCAATTTACTACTTGAGCAGATTTCACCCACAGATAAAACTGTCCCTCAGATCTTAAAGCAGGGAGCTGGCTTTGGGGTTGTTGTTTCCGTGGCCTAGTGCTGTTTCTTTGCATTTTGGTGATCAGGAAGAACAGAGCACTGAGAGTCAGTAATGTGGACAAATCTCTACCACAGAGCTGGGAACACAACTCCTTAAACTGAATGTGAGCTTTGCTCATGGATATATGACAGTCTATGAGCATCAGTATTTAAATATTAGCATTCACAAATATGAACCAAGAAAGAAGGAGTGTAATTAGCTGAGGGTATTTTAATGCTATTTGTTTTTTTAATAAAAAAAATATACAACTGAAAATCAATGCTCTCCTCTTCATTGGTTCAATCTATAGCAAGGTATTATACAAGTTGAATATTTCAAATACCATACTTAGAAAAACAGAATGCAGAATACTTCCATGCTATACAGCGACTTTCATGTTAAAATAGCTTAGTTTTAAAATTGCTTTGAAGTTACATGTCATATAGATTACTGACAGGGAAGGAGGTTAACTGCAATGTGACCAGCTCCCCTGGAACTTTTCTCAAACAAAAGAGTAAAGCAGTCATAATTGGAAGTTGTCTTTTTTCCTCTAAACCAATAATTAGAAAGTACAATATTTCTAAGACAAAAAGTCTAGTCTATTTTAGAAAGGAGCTAATGTTTGCTGCATATTTTTTCATGGTACATTTAAATTATACTTTTAATAAAATACATCTTTAGATCAAAGCTGAAAGAAGTCATCAGTAGTAGGCCAGTGTACTCCACATTTTTTTTTCTTCCAGATGATGGATGGCTTATGTTGTTCAGATTTCCACAATCAATCTCATTCAGTATTATTTTTCCTCTTCCAGAACATATAAACAGGAGAACTGGTAGACAAAACAAGAACAAAATCCTTGTGTCCAATCAGGTGTTTAGATGTTCATCAGCTTAATGAGTTCATGCAGTTTTAAATAAGTCTAGAAGTGGTAGTGCTGATGATGAAAGGTGGGGCTTGTTTTTCTTTCCTGTAAGATGACAGCATGAAATACAGCATTTTCTTTATATCTCCGTCAAAAGAGAAAGCAAATCTTGCCTGCTGAATACTTGCAGAAGTTTTTGAGCAGTAAGCTAGGTCCAGGTGAGTTATCATCCTTGAAACTCTGGTCTTTCTGGTCTTAGAGCAGAGAGGAAGGACTTGCTAGGAAAGTTAGAAATGGATTTTATTTAAACCTAGTGGAAACTGTTTGAACTTTCCAGTCTTGTAAACATCCACATAATGCCATGAAAAAGTTCATGAATATTGCATTTTTTTCCAGTTATCTGTCTATACAAGTTTCTACTTGGATGAGGTTCCTAGAGGTAATGTAGCTCAGACACTACGTGGTGCCCTCTCAAATTCATGGGTCCTCCTGTTTCTACCTTTTTTATTCTCTTGTAGGTGCTTCCACTTGTTTGTGTTCACCTGCGCGTTGGCAGGCCTTTGCCGGCGCTGTTTGCGGTCTCGTTTCCAAACCTGCTCACAGAACTCATCCATTGTGTTCAGATTGGGGTGGTTGATGAGCTGCATGAAGTCTCTGTACCAGATCTTCTGGCTGGGGGTCATGCTGTTGGTCGCATCCTTGATCTTGGAGCCATCACCATCCTCTTCTTTATGGAGAAGCTCCTCCAGGTGGTCGTTATCGATCACTTCCAGGGTCACCTTGAGCAAGGTCTGCATGAAGCCGTGCTCCACAGCATGGCAAAAATAAACACCAGAGTCTCTCCGGTGAAGGCTTCGCAGCAACAGGCCCTGCTCTGTCCGGATCATGTGATCACCCACTTTTATCTGTATTGGGAAAAAGTGGTCATTTCAATAGTTATTTTTCATATATGTGCCACATTATCCTCTAATCATGCTGCTTCTTTATCACTGCTCCTTTTAACTGGTAAGACTTGGCCAAGAATTCCCAAACCCACAAAAATGGAAAACCCTTTGACAGTCATCTGTTATCATGAAAGGCTCAAATATTTTGGAAAAAACTGATATAATGCCAAGAGTTTGGGGAATTAGGAATTTACTCCTTAGTAACTACTGTTACTGAACAAAGATATTTTTCAACTATGTCAGATGGAGTTTCTGGAAAGATTACAGAAGATCTGAGCCTGTAATCAGCAGAGTTAACATGGATTATTTGGCTGTACCACTGAGGTCTCATTCACCATTATCTTTTAGTCAAATCTAGACCCATTTGCAGGAAAGGCTCTTTGTCTTCCTGTTGCTCCTTACTACAAAAATTCTCATGCATAGAAGTGGGCTCTGCCTAAGTAGAAAATTTACAAACAAGCAACTAAGGATCAAATCTAAAAATTTTAACATTGAAAAAGCAGCTGTTCAAAATACTGGTTTTTTTTCTGAATTAATTCATATCTAGAATGTAACTTCCTTCTCTGAATGCACACGTTGCTGCAGACAGAAAAGGCACAAACCTGTTGGCTGTACCCTTACCGTGAATAAATTCTTAATAATTTACTACTCATGCAAACAAAACAAAAATATTTAAAGCAGCTAATTCTGAACATG
>JAOTQP010000870.1:8445241-8472594 GCA_026413545.1 Cichladusa arquata | reverse complement strand
TACATATATATATATGTATATATACATATACTTACAAATACTTCAATGCAACAAAAAAGTTTTTGTTCCCTAGCGTGACCTCCTCACCTACCAGAGTAAATTGTTCTCCTAAGATACGTGTGACCTGGCTTGATCCGACTTGAAAATTTGGGTGATAAATAACATAAGAATATTGGTGACAAGAAAAGAAGAAAAATAAAGTATCAGCTTAGTGTAATGCAAACAGGGGAAGTAAGTGTTTCTGTCTCTATGAATACTGCTTTTGATGAAAATAAGTTTCCATACTCTTGTGTCCACTACAGTTCTCAGTTATCTGAGCTATCTGTTATCTGCAGTTATCTGAGTGTTATCTCAGAGCATGCAGCACATGGGATGCTCCTGCCAGCCTGTGCTTCAGTCAAACAATATGATTAGGGGAGGCAATTTTAAGGCCTTTGTGACATTTGAGTTCATCTAATCTTTGTATGATGTTTCAGGTGACAGTTCGACAGAATGCTAGTTTTTTACGTTTCTGGGATCTCTGATGCAAACCTGTGCATTTTGCAGGGAGTCTGAGCAAGGAGCGGATATGAATGCTTGCTGATGTAACAATCTGTGAAATCTATCAGGGAGCTTACAGGATTTTATGGTAATAAGAGTTAGGATATGCTGAAGAACAATGGAAATCATATATTCCAGAAAAGTTCTGCTCAACTAAAATTATTCTGGAAAGGATTCAGATTTAAGTCTATAGAGAAAATTAGGTGAATATCCTTTTTTTTTTAATACTGTACCTCTTCTTTGCGATCATCATTTTGCTTCTGGAATTGCCAGTAGACTACAGCACGCTGAGATTTCGGACTGCACTCGAGGAAAGTGCTGCTATTCTCTACTCCATAGATAATCTTTTCCTCCAGGGCGTGACCACTTGGGTTATCTGTAAAGCATGAAAAAAAAGAAAAAAAAATTACCATGAAACTAACCCTTAATTGTTAAGTATTTTTTTTGGTTTAGAATTTGGGCTTCTTTAAAGTGTTTAAAGATAAGAACTTGAAAAAAAATTTCCCCATATCAGTATACCATTTCAAAGATCTGCATCAACACCTATATCTTTGTAAGGACCCATGGTAGTTTTTTGGTTTACTTTTTTTTTGTTTCTTTTTTTTTTTAAGATTGTATTTTAAATCCTAACAGCTGTTAACATCTCAATATATGAAGCTAATGAATTTAATTGTGAGATTTTGTGAAAGCCTCATTATTATTCATCAAGGAAAGCATCTAGGACACGACAAGAATTTTTAATAGTAAACTGTATGCAATGAGAAAACAGGGTGCAGTTGCTGAATGTTTGTAATGATGCCTCCTGGGCTCTATGATCATAATACTTTAGAGCAAAGTAATAAAACATGAGGCTATTTTAAAGTAGAATAATGTGTTTAGATTATATGGCACTGCAGTTTGCTGAAGCTGTTAATGACCAGGAATAATGTTTTTGAGGAAACGATCTTCAATTAATCATTTCCTCTCATACTGATATAATTTATGGAAATGTAATGAGGTTAATAAACCAGACATTATGGGAGGGGAAAAAGAAAGTTAAATAAATTACTTCCTTTTGTAACAACAATGTTTCAAGATATTAATCAACTTGCTGGAAATATCACATAGCTATAGGACTTGTATGGTATTTGATTCTTCTCCAATACCGCAGAGACTTTAAGGCATCGTGTTTCAACTCTCCACCTTAGCTCTTTAAAAGGCTGGTATGGACTTAAGTGGCAACAGAACAATAACCCTGAAGAGCAGATGAGGAGGAAGGGGTGGGTAGGATGTTTAAACTGCGTTGATCTCCTGGAGTATCCTGACTCCTTGCTATTCTTTATATTTCTTTCCATTTTTCATGTTTGATTTTTAGCACTGGAAATCTTTAAGGAAATAGTTTTGATATGCTTTAACAGGAAAATTATGTCTATTTAAAACCCTATCAGAGAAATCCTTTCCAGTTTTGTTTGCTCCCAGCTGTGCCTTTCTCCTACTGGCCATGTTGTTTACAAACACAGGCTGTTTGTTAGATGAGTGTCACTAAGGTAAAAGAAAAACTAAGCTCCTGGATTAGACTGATACAGAATCATATGTGACTTTCAGTAATAACTTTCAGCCCTGGGAGAGGATGGCAGAAGGGATGTGGAGCAGAATAAGGACTGGTGCTTGCCCAGTTCTCAGAAAACATCAAATGGCCTACTAACACTAAATGAATAGAAAATGGGTTTGCTTGCCTTCCTCTGCTGGATTGTGGACCTTATAAGCAAGTGAGTGGGGTGTTCTATTGAAAAGTGAGTGAAACAATAACATCTCTAATAAACCACACTCCTGTGAAGAATGTCAGTACAGCTATGGGTCAGGAAGATAGGGAGCAGTGGAGGAATGAATTAGAAAGCAAAGGAGCAAGAGAAGGGTGAAACAGCTGGAATAGAATATAGCCAAGGTGGTGAGGTCTGAGATGGTGCACAGGTGAATTTGTGTCATTGAAACAGAGGAACTAGAAGTATGTGAAGAAACTAAATAAAGTTAGAAGTGATAAGTTAAAGATTGGAAATGATAACTGATGGGTCCAGATTTAACACTGTGAATGGCTGACTGATGTGCTGAACTCTTCTGTTTCAAGTTAGATGCTCTAATTAAGGAACAAAATTCACATGGCTGAGCAGGCAGTCAGATATCCTCACACAGAGAGAAGCTGTTTGATATCTGAACCAGGATCCACAACAGACAGCACATACAAGGCCTTCAGCATAAGAGACTTAGTAGAAAATATCCCATTTTATAGCCTGGGACACATATGTTACTGCTCCAGTGATGTGTTTCTGTGAAACAGTGATTTACTGGCTTCCATAATAAAGGATGGAAACACAAGGATTTCATCCTAGGATGCACGCTCTGTCTCAATTCCTCTCCCAGGCTTCCTGAACCATAATTGCAGAATGGCTCATCTTCAACAACAGCAGTCTGATAGTTTGGGTGTTTGTATTGGAAGTAGGAATATCAAGTGAAATTTCTAAGCCTAAGTGAACTTTGAGTCCTCATCTCCAGCATCCTAAAAATATGATTTAACCACCATATTACTCATTAGGGGGCTTGCAGCTCCACTTCATCATATTTTCCTGAATATGGTTTAGTTCAAGTGAATTACACAGGGGCAGAACACAAGTTACATTGCTCTCATTAAACCTAGGGGAGGCAGTTTTCTAAATCATAAATATCAGTATAAAGGACAAAACCAGGTATGTCTTTGGTAAAAGTCCTATGGCTCATGAGTAGCACCATATTTTTAAGTATATAGAGAAATTTCTGCTGGAAAATTTCGCTACATAGAATATTCTTAGCATTAAAGAAGCTACTCATGAGTTTTTAGAAACTGAGCACTCTGACACCATTTCAAACTTCTGTTTCCTTGGATCTGGTCTATGACATTCCAGTGTGTTAGAGAACACCGTGGAAAGTGGGTGAAGTCCTCTTTACATTTCTTTACAACTGCAGAAAACACAATATGAGTGACAGACATGCAATGAGAGAGGAAGCCTTTTAGACATCCTTCAAATTCCATTTCCATGATTTGAAGGAGCAGCAGGCAGGTCCAGAAATGTCTATAAAGTTCATGCAATATTGAGCATGTGGAGTGCAAGAAAATAAGCAGTGATGGAATAATCACAAGATCAGAGTGAGAAGCAGACGAGACTGGATGGAAGAATGAAAGTCTAAGAAGTTCAAAAAGCAGCTGAAGGAATTAGAAAATTAAAGAAGTCATGAAGTTGGTAATGAAATTCAGCCCAAAATCCTGTCTGAAAGCAGTAATTCCCAAAATGAACCCAACAGCAGTATCAGTTTACTACCCTGATAAATATCCTTTAAGTACATAATTTCTGACATAACTGAAGAAGTATGAAACGCTAAGGACCTATACTGAGATTGCTTTGCAGATGAATGAATCACACAATTCAGTTTAGTTCAGAGTGATTCTTTGAACTTCCCCTGGGATAAATAATATTTTTAAAAAAGTACCTTTTCTTAAACATCTTAAAAAAAAAAACAAACCCAAACTTGATTATTTCTTGATAGCTTTAGTATGTTACACTTAAACAAAATTTCTCCTTTAGCTGCCACAAAGGTAACCGTGCTTTTAGATTTAAACATTAATGTCTGGGCAAACAGCTGTACAGTGAAGGATCCTCAGCTCCCTCTAATGTTGCTGTGCAGTCATTTTATACTTCTTTCACATTTGCACCAAATAGCAACTGAAAACACTACATAACCTTACTAAAAATATTACTGCTTCAGACTGATGGCAAAGTTGGTTTCTGCAATCTCTTTAAAAGTTATACATTAAGGCAGTATTCTTTTTTCATAGTTTTGTTGGTTCACATGGATAACCAATTGGCACTTCCTGCAAATGAATCTGTAGACAAGAAGTAAATGATTTTTGAAGCTTTTTTTTGGCTATGGACAAACCCAATTCTTCATCTGCTGTCCAGGGAACTACTAGTCACAAACAAGGAAAAAACTCAGCATAAGTTGGCATAGGAAATGTTTAGGCCATGCAGTTATCATGTATGATCATGTGTAAAAGACAAGTAAATACAGGAAAATGCAATAGATTTACAACTCAAGTGATTTGGAGAAAATTTCTTTTAAAACTAATCTAAACTATTCATTATCACAGTGCATCCTTCAAGTCTAGGATCCAGAACTGCATTGCCTCACTATTTTTTGTAACTTACTGATCCTTCTAATGCTATCTTATCTTGTTTCATATTTGCTCTGCTCATTTTGGCAAAGCTGTATTAAAACTCCTTTTGATCAGGTCTACCATATAATAACTTTGTCCAGACCCTGAATTCTCATGATTGTATTAATGAAAAAACTGCATTTCTGGATTACTATAAACTGGATTACTCTCTTCCCTTTGGACAGAAAGTATCTTTTTCAAATATGTTTACCAAATATGGGACATAAACCCAAAGGGTTTTGAAATTCTTTTTTCATCTATGAAAATAAAGAACAGGCCTACAGTTGTATAAAGCACAGCTAGCAAAGACTATAGAACATTAAAATGAACAGACCTGTGGCAGACAAGTTCATAGTTTTGCTCAGGATTAAAATGTTCAGAGAGTAAAAACGTAAAGCTAAGAAATACTTCTGCTGGTATTAAAATCAATTTTCAGTGCCTGGTGGAACTGAAAATCTCATTCCCAGTATAAGGATGGTCTCATTCCTTTCCTATTATGGAACTGAAAATATCATTCTCAATATAAGGATGGTCTTATCTTCACTGTGTGAGTATTACTTGATATCAGGCAATGGGAAATTTGCGAGCTTTCTACTAGTCACAATTGATTAGTTCAAATCTAAACTTGTTGTACATTCATGAGTTCTCAAAATATGACAACTTCATACTGACCAGTCTATTCTCTTTTAAGACTCCTTTTTCTCTCTGAAAACTTGGCCTGAGTCTGACAATTAGAAGTAAAAAGAAAAACTATAGTAATGTCAGCTGTGAGTTTCAAATTACTGAAATGAAGATAGAAAAAATTATTACTGAAACATATTGGTACTGAATGATAGCTACACAAAAGTAATATTTAGGACTATTTATAATTTTTGCTATTACATGGACTGAAGGATAAGAGAGTTTTGAGGTATCTACATTTTCAGTCACCTCCTTATTTTTCACAGTGTTCTAACCCTGAGATTAGGTCAGTTGGGTAGAGCATGGAGCTAATAACACCACGGTTGAGGGGTTGAGGATCCCTGCATGGGCCATTCGGTTAAGAACTGGATTCGATGAGTCCCTTCAAACTCAGAATGTTCTGTGTGAAAAGTTCCTGTAGACATGCCACAATCATGAGGAATCACCAGCAGAGGGAAGCATTGCCTAAATATTCCCTTCACTTACAGCAAATGCACATTTTTAATTTTCTGAGTGAAGGTCTTCTGAAAAGTTTGGCAACAAATTAGTAACTGTGAGAAGCTTGTCAGTCAAACAAGTCAACAAAGGATCAATACACTGTGAAAATGAAGCAGCTGACAAAAAAGCAAATCAAAATACGTCTAAGAAAACCCATGCTGAAAGCACATGGAGACATGCCTGCTGCAAGAACATCCTGATCTTCAGAGCTTTTAGTGTGACACTTAGAACAAAGGTCACCCCATATTTTGCCAAGCTACAAACACATTTGGTTTGCAATTTGATTTGGTTATCATCTTATGTGAACTATGTACACCAACATGGACATATTTCTTGATGTCATTAAGAAAGTACAATTATTTTCTGATATGGTATGCCTAACGTGATGGTATGACATTATCAGGGAAGAGAAGGAGGAAAATTAAAATGCTGAAACTCCTTATCTGAGGAAAACAAAAAAGAAAACCCCAAACCCAAACAGACTTCAGTGTCTGATCCATGCCATTGTAAGCCATCTAAATTGGGATAATGATAGAGTATATTCATCTTTTGCAGATGTTCCAGACAATTTCACCAACAGATCATTCACATGCCTCCTACTCTACTCGTGCACAGTCTGTAAATGGCACAGAAATGAGCTGCACTTCAGTGGTGCCCATAACTCACTGTGGTGCTGCAGGTCTGAGCAGTGGGTGAGCGGGTCCCCATTTCGGATGTCCTGCCGTCTGGTGCGCCTGCAGAGATCACATTTGAGATCTGTCACTGCCCTTCTCAGCACTCAACAGCAACCAGTGGAACATTTATATAATTACAGAGGCCACAAGTGTGCCTAAACACTAGGAAGGAAATCATATTGTTATGCTATATTCCGTGCATTATCATAGTGTAGAATCAGGCTTTACTCTTACAAGTGAAGTCTTCACAAACTGGTAAATACAAACCTCTTGTGCTGAGCTACTAAATAAATAAATAAATAATACTTAATGATAATTTAGTATGAAGTAAATATCAAAATAAAATACGAAGCTTATTTTAACTGTGTGGGCAATATTTGGGCAATAAACTCATTACTGGATTCACAGATATAGGGACTGCTGAAGGATTAAAATATATACTGTAGACTTTAACATGTATCAAAAGCACACATTTGTGCAAGTACAGAATACTTTGAGTATTGCAGCATCTTTTAGATAGACAAAATGTTAAGATGGGTGGCTTTGAAAGAATGCTCAAGTGCTGTATTTTCTACAAAATCTAAATTAAAAAGCATAGATAATTTCAGCCACCATGGCTTTCACCAAAACATTTCTGATAAAACCTTTTGCAAAACTGTTGCAAATGGTTTTGTCTTTAGAAAAAAAAAAAAACCAAAATAAAAACTTGAAAAGGAAGATTTGAAATGTCATTTATTCTATCTTTTGTAGCTTGAATCTGAATTCTACCTTTGATTGCATGTCTTTTTGACACAGTATGTTCTTCTCCCAGCTTGAATTCTACTGGCTCTTTTGAAAAACATATTGATCTGAGCTAAAAAAAATGTTGTATTTCATTGAAGAGAGTTTTTTAATACAGTTTTGTTTTGCATATGTTGTTCTCTCTTTGTCTGTTCCTAGTTTTGTTTAAATAGCTGTGACACAAACTTCAACTGAGCCAAAGAAAAGCCTTTCATATGAAAAAGAAAATAAAAAAGAACGAGGCAAACAAAGATGTGTTTCAAGTGTGAGTACTTTACTTTAGGAATCGGAGAAAGCCTGAGGGCTTGCAAAATTAGAGGAGAACAAAGAGGATTAGGCTGCTGAACAATGCTGCGATTTCAGATTACGGTATCCAGCAGCGGATATGCAAAAGTCAAGTAGCCTTGTAAAAAGCCCTGTTGGTCACTCCCTTGTGACAACAGCCCACGTTTGTAAAAGCCATTGTTCTGCAGCACAGACCATCTCTCTGCTCTACACCAGCCCTATTTGCAGGCTCTGACTAAGAGCCCAGCATCAGCACATACCAAGAGTTCTCACAGAGGCACAACTGCACAGCTGAGTCCTCTTGCCTGAAAGATTTTAACCATATTCTTTTCCACTGAAAGCTACTGGAACGTTAAACATGAAACTAATTACGTGAAGTGCAGTAAAAGCTTGCTTTCTTAAAAAAACATGAGCATTTTTATACATTTTTCTGAATAAAAACTTCTTTAAAATTATGAGTTAGGACATCTTAGCACACTTTGGTAAGAAGGAATCTTCTAATGAATGATATATGATTAAAAAATGTACGAATCATATTTTCCAATACCTTCATATTATTCATTACCAATGACAAAAACACACCCAAGATAGAAGGAACCATAAAATTTTACTACCCCTTCCTAAATTTTGAAACAGCATATTTATAGGATACAATTTGTGAAAAATAAGTTTGTGGAAAGACTCATATTGCTGTCAATGGAGTTTGAATGAAATGTTTAGTTGGAATCCCAGGAAAATGTCGCACATATCACCATTGTATCAACACAATGATTTATGAAATATGAACCAGAACACATCTGCACGGGGTAAAGTGAAGTGGTCACACTACAGGAGCTCTGAACTGTCATTTAGACATGCAAAATACACAAAGAAAGAAAAGCAAATAAAATCATGGCTTAACAAATCTCATTTAAAAAAAAAAAAAAAAAAAAGAAAAGAAGAAACAAACCAAAACAAAACCCCAAACCCTAAACCCAACTTTTAGTAAAGCATCTGTGCAATTGCCTTATGAATCCATTTTCTCAATATTTCTGGAGCCTAAAATTACAAAAATTTATTATTAGGAAAATGTTGACATTTAAGCTGTTTCCAGCAATGCTAATTTTGTCATGGATGGATTCTGAGCTGGCTTGAGGCAATGGGTACAGCAGGTACCAGGTGAACAGAGGATCCTCTCTCCCAGCAACACAGTCCTCTACTGCTGCTGCCAAGGGAAAACTGGGGGGAACTGGCAGAGACAGCAGCTTTTTCTCATGCATTTTTAGGATCCCAGCTTCCCAGCACTAACTTTTTCTTTCACAGTGGCCTCCAGAAAGGTAAATTCTGCACCCCAAGTTTTTCCTGTAGCTGTGCAACCCAGTTTGGCCCCAGTAGCTCCCACCCCTTAACCCCTGTAAGAGGAGGTCCCAGTCACTTTACCCCTGATGGCAAGGTCAGCTCCATCTGCAGCAGTAAGTTGGAAAGATAAGGAAAAGACAAAGAGCCCTACTTCTTCCAGTGTAAGCAGAGGAATGACAGGATGATGTGCTCTATGCATCTTGAGATTGGCTGGGAGTAGGAATGTGTGCTAGGAATGCTGAGAAAAGATGAGGTTCAGGGATAAAGAGCAGGAGGGATGTGGCAGAGAACAGTGATTCAGTGAGTCCTGATCTTACTGTCTCCTTGAACTCAGGCTCAACCATATCGATTTCTAATACTAAAAACTTTTCAGAACAAATCAATCTTTTAAACTCTCCTTGAAAACTTCACTGTTCCCTCTCCTTTCCTATCTCTTCCAGAGAAGCTGCCATATTATCAGCAAAAATAAGAATTTAGCCCATGTAGCTGAGAAAATTTGACTGGCTCTTCTCTTGGGATGGGTTCTTTATTTTCTAAAGGATTTCACAAAAAGCTTTTCTCTGATTAACTGTTTCCTGGTGCAAAAATAGAACCTGATGTTCCATGAGCAGCTTTTGTCATCAGTTTTGTTTAGGATGGATACATTGTAATGTAAACCTTAAAATTTTAATCCCCTCCATCTGAAACACCTGTGACACTTATTCAACTTCTCACCCTTTACCACATTTCATCTCACTCAACAACCAATCTAAACCTGGAATTTGGCATTCTGACGCTCTCAGCTAAGTATTTGCTGCAATTTCATGTATATAAACCCTTGGATTCTTTGTTTCTTCATATGTGCAAGATGTCTGGCATATTCAATTTAATGTGAGCACTTTTTTATCATTTTACTCAATTTATCAAGAGAATCTCAAACTACACCAACGTCTGCTTCTATTTGCAAATGTTTATGTATTCAGTTATTCCTAATTTCTACTTCGGTAGCCAGGAGCTCTTCAGTAACTAGTTTGTATACTTTTAGAGAAAGAGTTTCAAAGATAAAGGGAGCCAAAGAAGGTACTCTAAACCTTCAGATCAGGCAACTAGACTTGTAAATTTTTAATAAAATTGATATTTTTGACTTGTGGAGTCAGCTTTCTAACAACATTTGCATTGCAAAGCTTTTAGCATCAGTGCAGAGGGACTGTAAAAGTGTGGTCGTTCTGATCTGGCAGCACTTGGATACACATCAGCACATACAAGTCACACTTTTGAATAATAACAATAATGTTATATATCACTGAAAAAGATAAGTTTCTATCCAAATACTTTAGAAATATTTCTCTTGAATTCATGAAAACGTAGGATAATTTACTTGGGTATGTAGTGGTATTTTTTTTTTTTTTTATTTTGAACTCCCTCCTCATGTTAGAGAAAATGGATTTTTTTCTTTTTGCTGTTTACCAATGAATTTCAAGTTAGGAGTTAATTTCAGAGACAACTCTTGTCTGAATGTTTTCTTACAGGAGCTTTTTAAGCCAGCCCAAGAAGTAGCAGTGTCACTTTAAATCAACCAAGACCTCATGCATGCGGCTCCCACAATGATGTTTTCTTTGGAAGAGAAAGGGCTCCAGTTAACCATCCCCTGAAAAATCTCCAAAGCCCTCTGGACATATTGAGACCATCAGTAAAAACAAATAGCAAACCATGCAGACATCCAGAACTGTCCCTACCTCTTGGCAGTGGGGAAGTAACGTGAGCAGGAGGAGCCATCCCAGGCACAGTAAGGGTCCCTTGCCAGGCAGCACTCAGCACAAGCTTTTCCATACACATCACAGCGGTGCAAAGGAAGCTGTGAAACTCCCGTGGCTGAGCCAATGTAGAGCTGTTGCTGTTGTAAAAGTTTAAAAAAAAAAAAAAAAACAAAAAAACCACAACAGTTCAAAAAATATTGCCAATTACAACTTTATTTTTCTAGGAAAGCATAAAAAATGTTATATAATCATCTGTTAGGATCACTTCAAATGCAATAAAGGATCATGATCCTGATGCGTGCTAAAGGAAAGAGAACAGAATTGTCCCCAGGGTAAAAAAAAAAAATCAAATAGGAAAAACTTTATTTTTTCATTAAGCTCTTGGTAGGTTCCCTAAACAGTAAGAAAATTAAAGTACTCTTGAATTTTTCTTTTTTATTCATTTCCTCACACTGAGAAAACACTACAGTCAGTGACAGAATGCAACAGAGAACATGCTTTTGAATTTGAACAAAAAGAAAATCTTCAACACACATTTCCTAAACATTACCTCAATTTATGTATGTGAGGGGGAAACTCAAAGTAAATTATTTCAGACTGATGCTACGATATTTTAGTTTGGAAGTGCTGTTATGCATGCACTTCTTTGCATGTCTGTTAATTCCAGTGTTTTGTACTCTTTAAGTCACATGATTTAACTGGAACATATCTTTAATGAGGGGAGTTTTGCTTTATTTTGGATAAAAAACAGTGTTGAGAAGATGATGTAGTTCAAATGCAGAAATAAATAAAAAAGACAGGCATACAAAATGAAATACAGCCTTGCATGGCATCACAACAGAATATCTTGTCTCTCTCAATTTCCCCTCTGATATCAAATTCATATGGTCCACTAGGGAAGTTGGCCCTGAGAGGGATATGAGAAAACTGAACTTCTGATCCCATGTGAAAGTCCAAAGAGAGATATTTCAGATTAGGAATAATTCACAAAGAAAATAAGTATTAGTGGGATGCAAAACTGGGTGAACATGAAATAAATAGATATACAAAACTTCAAGGGCATAATCCTTCTGGTTTGGAAACACTGACATTTTGCTATTAAACTTTGTCACCCATCATCCATGGTGGACCCGTGAATACCTTTCTTCAAGGTCCTACTCCAAGCAGTCCCATGAAGAAAAGACAAATTTGTATTAATTTTTCTTTCTTTGAAAACACAAATGTGGTGTGAAAAAACAGCATTTCAAGAAATGTTATCAAAATTCTTCATCTCTTGCATTGCAATGTCCCAGAGGCACCACTTTCAGGGAATTTAGGGATGGAAGATGGCTGTGGTCACCTGCCTACTAGACACAATGAGCACAGGAGATAGCACCACCAAAAACACTCACAAGAGGTGTTATGTTAAATTCTTTCAGAGACAGCAGCTTGGCAGTTTACACAGACATATTAATTGTAACAGAAACATCCCGTGCATTTATATAAACACCAGTATTTTCTCAAGGAAAATATGACAAGGAAAGCCCCCAAAGGAAAATTCACCGGCAAATTGAAAACTAAACCCTTTCTAAGCAGCTGCTTCCATCGATTATAGTTTCATAGCTGGGTTGTAAACCCACATTTTCCAGGCAAAAATCTCTGACCACACAGGGTTTTGCACAAAGCCTGAACTGCACAAACCCATCCCAGTCAGCGCTGTAGCCTTGAGAAGAGATGACAAGTCACAGACATGATGAGCTGCTTCTCTCTAACTTCAGTGACTTAATCAAGTACCCACCTTAGGTAAAGGGCCCTCCTGCAGTAAAAAGAGCAGCAATTCAAATCTTAGGTGATCTAACTGCTTCTCAAGGGAAGCCTCTTCTCTTTACTGATTATGGAGGCAGCATAGGTCACATTAGAGCTTTGGTTAAGTATCTTAAATGTCCAGATGGTATTGATCTGAGTCCTATGTAATTGGGGCATTAATATCTGTACAAGCATGTAGGAACGTGTGGTGCAACTAATATAAAAATCAACCCAGAGAATGCACATGGGAAAATAAAGAATGGTGTAATGGTTTCCTATGTACCTCTGTAACCAATTTCGTTTTGCAAAAATCCCCTCCCTGATTTCTAATAAATGTCTTTAGAATTAAAGAATGACCAGAAACATAAGGGGAAAAAAAAAAAAAAAAGAAAAAAAAAGAGGCCAAATTAGGGTTACTTAAAAACTATATTCCTTGTAGATAAGTTCATAGTTCAGTCAGTGAACTGCAGCATATGTTTCAGGTGCTGCACAGCCTTAAGGCTGCTGCCTTGTTTGCTGCTTTTCTGATCATGGTTTTAGACTCCAGCTGGTCATCATTATTCTGGACACTAACAATATAAAAAAAATCCAGGCGGTACGAAATTCAGAAAATAGAAATAGAATTATTTGCATCAGTGCTCTGACCTTACTTTGCTATACCACAGTCAGACTGCCTTTTCAGCCGTCTCTTCCAAGACACTGTTAATTTAATGAATGAGATTATCAGATCAAACCAGAGAGTAAAAAAACCAGTTGTCCTCTAAAAATTCTTGTCTCTGAGTATCAGACCTCAAGAAAAACTGAGGAAACTAGAAAAACTGAGGAAACTAATATTTTAAGCAATCCAAGCAATTCTCTTGGCCCCACTGTGCTGCCTGAAAAAGCAGTCTTTCCCCAGACAAAGTCAGACAAAGGGATAACAGAATGGGGAAAATGTAATGCTTAAGAGGAAGAACTCAAGCAGAATTTTTAAAGGAACTTCAGGGACCATGAAATTCAAGTACCATTTGATTAATTTAATGTCTTGAGAAGTAATGCAGAATAGTTTAGCACGCCGTTTAAGTGATATATTCATTTTGAGCTGGTCCTTTCTATACACCTACTAGGAACAGAAATGTTGATCTCTGAATAAAATTCAGTACTTGGTGAAATGTACTATAAAAGTAGTCACTGAGATATTTCTGAAGGCATCCGCCTTGCCTTTGCTTGAAAATCTCATACAAGAGAAACAAAGCTCTTTGTAGCAATTTACCAGACAAAGATTGGCCTGTTCAGCTAAGGATCTCCTTGTCCTTTTCCCATGCTCACCAGAAATCCAACAGCTTTTTGAAGGAGCATCACAAAGCCTGAGAAAAAGGTGAGAGGTTGCTCTGCAAAAAGTCACCTTTGATTGAAACCCAGGCTGGACTTTTTGACCAGCTTCCATGTTTGCACGGGAAAAATTACAGAGCTTCACCTGGCAGGCTGAAAGCCAAGTGGTGCCATGTCTCCCACAGAACTGTGAGCTGAGGCAGCTGCAGGGGGTTGCAGTGGCTCAAGGATGCTCTGAAGGTTTGTGTCTACTCCTAACGAAGCATAAACTGTTTAAGTGATAAGGTTACACAAGCCTAGGGCTCTGAACACAAGCAGGAGGAATGTGTAGCTTCAGTGAGAAAATATAGACAAAATTCCTGTGAGTTAAAGACAGCAGAGTGGAGAAAGAACCTATTAAGGCTTAGTCTTGCATATAAAAGCCAAATTTCCTTACTCAAAGCCACTCTTGCTCAAGGGCCAAATGCATACTCTCAGAGCAAGAGAGACAGGAGCTTTAGAGCTTAATATAATTTAAAACTTAAGCTAAGTTCTGCTCCTGAAGAATTTGTAGATTTAGGAAGAGTAATTTGTAACATGACATATTGGCATGATGGCAAAAGAGGTAGCTTTGAACAACCAGAGTAGGAAAACATTTAGAAATAAGAAGAAACTCCCTGTACCATGTTTTTACAATTGGATGAAAGATTTGCTAGTGAAAAAACAAAATGAAGTGATTATTTTTAAGGCATTCAGTAGAATATGCTGGTTTTACTATTTACATTTCATGCTCTGGCTTTCCACAATGCATAGAATTATCGTGCTGTTTATATGAAAACCACCCTGCTTATCAGAACACAATGAGTAAAGTGTTTGAGTTATAGAACTACAGTATTTTTAAATCATAAATGTAAAATGGAAACATGTTGCCGTATTCTTATTTCATACATACTGCCAAAAGCTTGTCATAGTGTATCATGATTCTGTCATTTTTAGCCTGAGGCTGGTTGATTTTTCATGAGTTTTACTCTGCCTGAATAACTTGTGGTTTATGCTCTTTTTTAGCTTTAGACAATTTTAGCAGTGTAAATTTGTTTTCAGAAAACTCAGGGAAAATTGTAATCTCTCCTGAATAACTGAAGATGCTTTGGAGAAAAAGCTGTATGAAAATGCATGATCAATTTTCAACTATGATTGGCTGCTTTAAGGGAATGTACTTATAAAAATAATCCAAAGCAGAGCATTTTGGTATGATGTGAACATATATACAACTTGACAGGTCTGTTTTTAAATATCCCAGTATTCAACAGTACCTTTTTCTTTGTCCTGCCATTTTTGCTGGTTTAGGTGGTACACTGTCAGAACAGTGTCCCTCCCAAACATTTTCTGTCAAATACATGAATGCTTTCAGAAAACTTTCCTAAAGACAGTGAATTCAGAGTTAAATATGCAGCATTTAAAATATGTTTGGCTCTGTCCATTACAGAATGAATTCAACTTCTGTTTAATAATGTAGAGAGTGAAGCAGAAGTATTAACTAAATTTTACTTGTAATGTGCACAATTTTTAGTGCACCTAGTCCTGAAACTAATACCAAATCTCCTCTTTCCTGACCATGACATGAAAGAAAACAAGTTCCTTATATTTATCAAATTAGCTGCCAGAACACCACATACATGAAAAAGAAAAAAGTTAAATTTGACACTGAATTTTATATCTCAGACTCCTGAGACAGGAAATGACAGTGGCTGGGATCCATCCACCTAATTCCAGGCAAAACTGGAAGATAGGCCCCTAATACCTACTTTGTTCCTGGACTGCAAACCAATGTTCTTTGCACAACCACCTAATTTATCAACTGCTTCATAAATTTGCTTAGAAATGCAGGAATCACCTTTACTGTAAGTCAGACAAAACTTTACCTCTATCTATTAAGAAGTTCAGTTCATTTTAGTCATGGTCTGGTTTTAGAACACCTATCTTTTCTATAAGCAGTTAGCTATTAGTGTACTCAACAGAAAGTAGGAAATATAAATTTTGGAGTCTGAAGCCCTTATTCTAACCACATCACTGAACCAGAAGGCCATGGAAAATTTGGACTGCATCAGATCTGTTGATCTTTTGTTAAAGCTGAATGACGCACATCCGGGAATGGAATGGGCATAGGACAGAGAGACAGGAGGATGTCTCATTTCCATTCTTTGCTTCCACCATCTGCACTTTGTACCAGACTATTCTACAGCGACTGGAACTAGTCCCATTAAAGAAAGGGACCAAGTGTGGCCACTCCCTTTGAAAGATCTTTGTCATGGAAGCATTCTATAATGTGAATTTTTAATTTTTTTTTCCAAGAGTGCCACCAGACAGCTGGTTAGTTTGTGTTTAGTTTCCACCTTACCAGTAAGTAACACAAACTAGGCTTTTTCTTTCCCTGTTGCACGTCACATTTTCCTGAGAAACTACTGCTGTTTATGTAAAGGGATGGGATGCTGCTGCTGCAATTAATATGTCTCTGCTGACTGCCAAGTTACTGTCTCTAGAAGACAGAGACCAATAAATATTTGAAAGTGATTTAACATTTGTGCACATAGTACCTGCTTTGTGGAAATCTTCATTGCTGAAATAACAGTGGGTTCCTAGGGAAAAATAGAGTTAAATACAAAATGAGTTATAAACATAAAAATTCTGTTACAAAACTATTTGCACAAGGCAGAAAACCCTGAAATGAAACTAGACACTCCCTAGTTATAGTCCTTCTTCTTGTCTTTTGCAGTGGAATAATTTCTAGCTGCAAATGAATTAGAATATACGTACATATCTGGATGTATCTTTGATTGCTGTGTTGATTGTACATATTTTATTTTCCATTATTAATATAGCATAATTGTGATCACTTTGTCACTACTTCCACGTCTTTAAATTGTTATCTACACTTAATATTAAAATAGCATTTCAAGAACTTCCCAGGTAATATGAAAATAATAATGGCTATATGAAAATTCACAGATACTATCTATTAAAGGTAAAAATACTGAAATAAGCAAATAATTTTAAGTATATCAAGGTGAAAACACCATTCCTGTGAAATTTTATTCATAAGAATAAGTTTTAATCCCAGATATAATCTTTTAACCTGCTCCACAATATTCACTTACAAAGAAGTTACATGCATTTTCATAACATGCAACCAAAAGGAGCAAGAGGTTCTTTGCACTCTGGAATATCCATTATTTAATCACCTGTTACAACTTTTAGGTCCAGGTTCCTGGATAGATTTTAATTTTAAGAGTAAAAGTGGCATAATAGACAGTGTGCAACTCAATTCTGTATGAACTTTATTCCATCTAGAAATCTGTTATTGATGCTACACATCATATTTTTGGTTGTGTGCATTAATAAAGTCCTTATTAAGCTTTTACACTTGTATGGTTTTCAACTTGCTTATCCTGAGAGAATTTGACACGGGTCAGTGGATGGTAAGCATGGACTTGCCTTTGCAGAGGGGTTAATAGACCTTATATTAGAAAGCATCAATTAAATGTAACATTTGAATGGAAATTGAACTCATTAGTTTGTTTGCTCAGCTGTTCAGAGAAATATTGCACAAATGGGGTTTAAAGAGACATTTGTTATCAATGTAACAGATATGAAAGACTTTCAGCTTTGTGGAATTTTAAATGAAAAGCACTGTACTCAGCACATTGCAGCTTAACATCAAAATGCATTGTTCATGATGCAAGTATACTCTTTACAACTAAAGAAAACTTATGAGGTACATGTAAA
Source organism: Cichladusa arquata (assembly GCA_026413545.1). Taxonomy (NCBI): domain Eukaryota; kingdom Metazoa; phylum Chordata; class Aves; order Passeriformes; family Muscicapidae; genus Cichladusa; species Cichladusa arquata. Next base: position 8,454,982 of record JAOTQP010000870.1, on the reverse strand, counting down.
ATCTGTTGGAAATTCCCTATTGAAAGATTCATATCTTATGCACACAAATTTTGCTTATTCCACTGAATTACATTAATGCCCTTTTTAAGGCTTAAATACATGCCTAAAGAGATAATTGAGCTTTCAAGCAAATCAGAACACCAAAATACTTTTATGCAATGAAAAAATATACATGTAAACTAAAATTACAAATTTGAATTTGCCATTAACTATTCTACTTCTGTAAAATGTTTCTGAAGTAAAATTAATTCCATCTATTTTCCTTCTTTTCTTTTTATATTTTTCTGATCTCCTTTGTCTTGACACTTCTACTAGTTTCAGGGAAGAGACTGATATATTTTCAGCAATTTCCAAATTACCCTGTTTTCATGTAATGACTTTTGCATGTATAAAAAAGCAAAAGAAAAAAAGTTGTCTCATTTTCTTCTCATAGTTTCTACTCTATTTTAATGTTAAGAAATAAAAAAGTACCCTAGATTTCTGTCCCCATAAAACCACGTGGATTGCAAGAACAGGGACACACATTTTTCAAAGCTATCTTGCACTCAAAACAGAGGTTTCTGGTACCAGTAATGGCAGGAATGCCCATAAGAAGCTCTGTTTAGCTATCTTGTCTCTGCTCAGAAAAACAAGGTGAAGGGACGGCAATGGAGCCTGATGAGGACGTGCTGGCTGGGCCCCCCTGGCAGGTCCAGGGCATGGTCCCTGTCAGCACAGCTGGAGTGAGATGCACCAAAGAGGCTCCTGGAGCGTGCCAGCAGCATCTTCACACTGTCACACCAACCTCCTGCTCCCAGCCAGGGATCAACCCCTGGAGACGGAAAATGGTGCCATAAAGCGGCACTGACAGAAAGAATAACATGGGGAATGTAAATGATTCGTTGTTGTGTACAAAACACAAGACATCCCTGGGTTCTGTCTGGGAAGTGTTTGAAAGGTTTACTCAGCCTTGCCTTGCAGGGCTGCCTACGGGATGCTGTATTTTTTAGGTGGCTCCAACAGGAAAAATGGAAAAGATTGATTTCACCAAAAAGTACTAGAGTTAGGGGGTGTTTATGGTGCCTTGTGTCAAACCATGAAAATGAGACCCCAAAGTGACCTTTGAAAATATAAACACTTTGTTCCTCGGATTATAAAGCATAAGAAATCTGGGCAGATCACGGGTTTACCTGAAGCATCTTCCTAGTTACAATATGCTGAAAGTCTGAATGGTTTTGAGAGTTGATGCAATTATAAATCTGTATATTGCCTATCTCTGTGGGAGACAACAGACAGGCATTGTTCCCAGACCTGCACAGGTAGATATTTAACTCCAGCATGCAACAGCTCTAAGATTTAGAAATACTAATTTACTTTTAAAATCACCAAGCAAGAGCCCCGAATGCCATTTCTTTTATCATTAACCTCCAGCTCGCACTGAAAGTTTCAAGGTTTATTTTGACTAGTGTCTGGGTCTCTAAATGACAAGCTAATTAGAGGGGTATGCCAGGCTATTCCTTGGCTAGACTGCAAGAAGTTGAGTTTGCAGCTGTCCACAGAGAAATCTACAACCTGACACTTGAAATTCAGCCGCACTTACCCGAAAGACTGTCATTTCTTCCAGCAAGACTTCCTCTAATTCGTGCCAAGTCTCCTTAGGAATTGAAACCACTTTAAGAACTGTTCCAATATCTTGAAAAGAGAAAAAAAAAAGGTGCTTAAGATGAATACTTCTGCTTTGTAGCAGCCAGAATTTCTTGTAGTATATAATTATATCACATATAAAGACTACAAAGTTACATATCTCTCAGCACTCATTCAAAACAACTGCTATTTAAAATAACTTCAGAAAACAATAAAGGATATTTAAGTATTTCAATCATCAAAATGCAACAAAGAAGATACATACTATTATAGTTATCAAGGAATAGACAGGACTGAAATTCTATTTAAGTGACAGTATAAAATTACAGATTCATGACCGGGGAAGGAAATGCTCTAAATTTATGCAGGTGTGTTTTATTGTCCATTTTGAATATGATGTTTGTCTTTGTTAAAATGCATGTGAAGCTACTGCAGTATGGATACAAAACCATCTGGACAAACGTTCTTAGACAGATGAAGCTGTTAGGTCTCTTAAGTACATGCGATCTTCCCTGTGTCAAACAAAGTACCTAAGATGTATAAGCCCCTTAAGGCATCTGTATTTCACTGTGTGTAAGATGCTGGTTCTTCACTGAGGGGTGAAAAGCATACAGTTTGTGCCTCTGGTTTAGAAATAGGTGTGCACCAGCATTTTAGTGTTATATCAAATTACATTTTTGGAGTTTTGCAACAACAATTTTAAAATTAACAAGGCCAGCACTTCAAATTCCAGAGCCACAGCCTTTGGTTCTGTGAACATGGTTGAAATTAAAGACCATCTCTGTTATTCAGCTTCTGCATCTGCGATTTATTTCTTTGTTTCTACGAACACAATTTCCAGGAAACAACAAAAACACAAAACCATTTCTAGGTTGGCACACATCACTGCAGACTCTCTGAAATGGAAACAATCTGTATGCGACTTTTCTTTTTAACCAGCCAAGTGTAGTGCCATGTAAATGTATCACAGGTAGAATAACTATGTCCCCAAGGACTTTTCATGTTGCACATCCTACAGCTTTAATGGTTTAGGAAAACACAAGGATTTTTAGGGGATAAAATTCTCAAATAACTATAAAGATTGACATTCTTAAAGCAAGAATTTAACCATCAATTACACAAAATCATATATATATATAAGTGTATATATATATATAATTTTAGCTGAAATTTCTGAATAAAAAGACGACAACTCTACTTCTATATCTAAAATGCACATAAAATTGAGACAAAGAGATCACTTGCATTAGAAATGTTTTTATAGGGCGACTGACTTAAAAGATATTGACTCAATAAGAAAATTCTGAGTTTAGGGTTTTCCTAAACCACTAATATGTAGGTGTGTGGTAAATGCTCAGGATTCCATCCAATTAACTTCTTTACACCATTTTGTATTTAAATATTCTAGAAAACCTGGAATATCCTGTAGAACTGAGATTTTTCATTTTTTCCATCTGCTTCCCTTTAAGCAGATGTTGGTTTCTAGATACATACTTTTAGAATTTTAGAAAGAAGCAATTTCTTTTCCCCCAGAATATGTGCATCACTGTTGTTATTTCACTAGCCAAAAATTCATATATTCTTTTAAAAAGCACAAATCAACAGTTATTTTTTAAAGCAACAACAAAGCAAAGAGCATCTTTCTTTTTATTTAGGCATCTACACGTACAAATTAAGCTAGTAAAATATACTAGATAAGTGGTTTTGGAGTGGTTTTCATTATGGCCACTGCTACTAATTGACTATATTTAAACATGAAATATTATGAATGGTACAGAACAAATGCAATATAAACTTTAAAATAGTAAGAAAAAAATTCCATGTTTCAACAACAAAGTAATTCAGAATAAGAGATAATCTAACAGTAGTTATATTTATAATTTCATTAATGAGGTAATTTCCTTAATTGTCCTGATTATATGATGACTGTGGTTTTGAGGAAAACATATTTTATGGGAGAAAACGAGGGAACCCTGACTTAATAAATACAGCCAAGTGTCACAACTCTATTCTGTGTTGGACTAGGACTGTCCTCAGTCACAATCCATTAAATGCCATATCCTAGAAATAAAGGGAGATTTTTCATAAAACAGACTGAGTGGGCACTGAGCAGACACAAGTTTCCCATAATGTTGTTTCAACAAAAGGTCAGACTTTTAAGTGGCTCCTGCAACAATTACAGTTGCCTGATCTCAAGAAATCCTCTGAGGTCAAAGGTACACTGAGTTAATCACTGTGGAGACTCTGGTCAGGCCACAGGTACCAAAATGGGGCTTTATCTGAGCTCTACATCGACTCTTGCAGAGTAGTATTTCGAACAATTTCACACAAACGGAATCAGGCGTCTCCTCTAGGATCAATAGGCTCTGCTCAGTAAGATAAGATTACTGTTATTAATTTGCTTTACTGACAGAGGTACTTTAACTGTGCCAAAGGATGCCAAACATTAGACAATCAGGAGATGCATGAAATCCTGTTTCTTTTGATTACTTTCAGGCATGCCGATAGGATTTTATTTTCATTGTGAAACACACTGGTACAATCACAGTGGGAAAGAAACTGCTCAGCTCAAGATTTCCCCCACAGGAAAGGAAAATGTGACCACACTGGATGGCTATTAATTATGTTCTGTTCAATTATCATCAGTTATTCAATGAAAAGGAAAAAAAAGTATTTCTTCAACATACTGCAGTTCAGCAGCACATGGGAATAATGTAGATTGCTCAAACAGCAATGGGAAAATACAGAGAAATATTATCTAATCTGATGGGACAGACCTGCACAGAAAAACCCAGTCATACCCCAGGGTGCATAATTCTGGCTTTGTCATAGGTTCAGATCACCAAGTGGGAAAATGGACTGTGACTAGGGTCCCTAATCTGCTTCCCAGTTAGTTCTTTGCCTGGGAAGAAGTAATACATGCTGATTGTGTATCTGTTTCTGATTCCTCTGACTCTGAGCAGCTGGCTCAGTGCAGCTCTCTGGCAGAAGGCAGGCAGAGCCTTGGTACTGCCTCTTTTCCTTTCCCCCCACATGGAAGACACCTTTTCTGATTCTGAAAACCACAATAAGTGTGGAGAGAGCTCAGAGGTGCATGAAGCATCTTTTGTGCTCCAGCTCCATGTGTGGGTGTTGTAATGCCTGTTCTTGTCCCATGTGGGTATGACCTTCTGCTGGAAAAAGAATGGTTTCTATGGACAAAAGTAGTATTTTAAAAAAATAATACCACTCCGCACGTAGAAAGATGTGATTTTGATGCTGAAATATCTTTTGCCAATTGCAAATATTAATGTTTCGACACTTTTCTTATAGTTTGTGGGCAGGGCTATCACCAGTATTGGATGGAATCCTGAGCATTTACCACACACCTACATATTAGTGGTTTAGGAAAACACTAAACTCCCAACTCAGAGGTCAAAATTATCATTTAGGTTCTTTTAGAGGGAGATCTTGCCGGACAGATTTATGTAAGAACTGCTAGACATAATAATAACAAAATAACCAATGTATGCAAAGGTAACTATCTAGAAGCTGTAGCTCAGTTTTAAGCAAATCCTCCTGCACTGTCTGAAAAAGACAAGAATTTCTGTCTTCTCATCTTACTCTAACAGAAGTCTTGAAGAAAGTATATTGAGTCTCTGGAAGAACTTTTTGTTTTCCCTTGCAGAAGCCAATGCATCTTTCTTAGCCCGAAGGCCAAGCTTTGGAGAGTTAAATGCCACCTCTTTTGCTCAAGAAATATACTTAAATAAGTTCCTTATGTTTGTTCAGCATCATACCATGTATGCCACTAATTTGTTTTTTGTAGGCCAAATCAGGTCATAGAGGACTTGCTGAAAGGCACCAAACATTGTGAATTGAGGATGACATTGAAGTCTCTAATGTGTGATGGAAAATATATATGTTGTGTAAAATCATATGAAAATACTTTTTAGTGTTTTATGCAAGAACATACTGTAGCACTGGTATCTAATAACTCAGTTTACAGCTTTGAAGTGCTTTAACCCTTCCTGCAGAGCTGTGTTTTCTGCAGTAAATGTTCTGAATTGTTATGCTTGCACTGTGTTTGGTACACAAAGCTTCATCAGCTCTCAGTTTACTCATAATACATTTCAGGCATCAACATGAAAGAGTTCTTACATTTACTGCTTTGGAAATCTGACCCCAGGGATAGAGTACCAGAACTGTATTTGAAGCATGTAAAAAGTTGGACTGCTTTAAGACAGACACAGAGGTATTTTTTTGGTCCAACACTGAAAAGAAGCAGTAGGATTTTAGTTTGATTTGGTTTGGCTTCTGATGCCAATGTCTAATTACTAGTAATTATGTTCAGTAAAAGTTTAAAATACATTTATTCAATGTAACTGAAACATCAGCCAACTAATGTAAAACTTACAGAGATGAAGAAACAGACTCACCAATTGCTACTCAACACAGTTTTGAAACCACTAAATTTAGGAAAATGCATATCAGCTAATTTTTGGACACTCTCATTATTACCTTTCTGAAAAAATGTCTTTTCTGAGTGCATATTTACATTTCTCTAAGATGACCAAGCTGACTCTGATATTATCTTTCTTTCTGAATACCAGCACTTCTGAAAACACTCCATTTGTGCCAGATATCTTCATCTTAAGTAAAATGATGCACTCTCTTGGCTGAAGAGCCGAGCATCTTAAGACAATACTTGAAATAGTTGAAAGGCACAAAAGACTTTTAACATACCTGGATATTTGCCTAATTCACTCATTAATATTTTTTATGCTGCACTTCAAAATGGGCACCTCAAACCCCTCATTTTAATACTAAATTATAATTAATAAGGCAAGACATTTCTAATAAAAATCCCTAATAGAAGTAGTTGCAAAGAGGGTGGTTTGATCTTAATCCAATTGGCAAAGCTCCTAAAGAATTAAGTGGTGCAGGCTATAGCCTGAACCTGTAAGAGTGAATGTTTGCAACAAAGACCTCCCCACATGCACAGTTTTGGGTCCCACTCCAGATTTTTACAGGTTTGCACTGTTCTTCAGTGTTCTGTCTTTCAGGCAATGAATTTTTTTCTGCTCTAGGTTTCCATCAATCCTGGAGGAGCATACAGAGCAGATTCAAGACCTCTCACCTGTGCCAATGAACATCACATCATACTGGCCATCTTCTGCATCTACTCGATCCACCACGATCTGTGTGAACTGGTAATCCACGTCTGTTTTAATCATGATGGGACGGTTGTTGATGGGGAATACTGGGTTGTACATGGCAGGATGACTTCTGGCAAATGTGATAACTTCATCAGGAAGGTCCTTGGTAGAATCAAAACCTCCAAAAGTTTTACTGGGACACTAGAAATAAAAAAAAGGAAGTATTTTACATTTTATTATTTATCATCCCATCTATGGAAGTTTATAATTAAATAAGTGCTTTGTGACAGACAGCGAAAGTTAATTCTGTCACTCATAGTCTATTCTGGATTTAAACCAATTTGGTTAACAGAATGCAAAAGACCCTCATACATCACTTTTCTTACTCCTTTTCAGTGCAAAGGCTTTTAAGTCTAGTTGTGCTTAGTATTAGTCTTTAATTGTCAGAAGGCAGAAATACTGAAATATCTAAATCACTCAACACAAGGTAAGCAATTCAGTGTTTGGTTATGTATACAACACAGAATTAATTAATTATGTTATCATCTTTGTTTTCAAAGTATTGTCTTCAGAAGTTGACTGGAAGTCCAAATCACTACGTGAGGAACCAAATCCTTAAATCCTGGGACAATGCCCTGTTCTACTGACTTTTCAAACCCCTGCTTGTCTCAACAACTCTGTGTCCTCCATGTAGTCCTGATTATGTGGATCCTGTTACACTAAATCAAATCTAGTGAGTCATGTCTTAAATGTATCTTTTTTTTCTCCCCTGGGATTCTAAAGAAAGTGTTCTGTGAGTGTTACTCATCATACCATCCACATGAACTCTTAGGTGAGATGAGTTTCATTAAGGATCTGCAGTAACCACTCACTGTCCTGTACGGTGACAGAACAGCTGGCATCCCATTGGGGTGAATCTGGCCCCTGATGTAAGACAGAAAAGTCACTTTTCCCCTGTATATACCCAGGGGTGGGCTAGACAGTTTTGCCTCTCATCTGTGAGAACCACAGGGTTCTACTTTTCACATTTTCACACACATAGCTTATGTTCTCCCACTTCAAGCAGAAACCAGAGGCTGGGAAGGAAAGGAGAGGTAAGACTATGGTGTTGGTAGCCACAAAAGTATTTCTCGACTTTCAGCTATTACATATCCCCATCAGGAGACTCAAGAACTGTGGTTGATCACCACCATTTGTCCTCAGCTCTTCTGTAGAATTGGTAAGTATTTTGTGAACAGTTAGCTGTAACATTAACATAACCATTAGTAGTGTATTAGTACTGTTGAATGGGTGAAGAAAACGAGCCACAATGAGTCCAGACCAAATATACTTGTCAAAGATCTTGGTGACCCAAACTGCTGATCTGTTCAGGTAACTCTTGAAGACATATAAAGCACTGAATCCCAGCTGAAAATAATTATTTTGCAGTATTTGAAGTTCAAATATAAACAGCTGGTGTTAAAATGCCCGAGATAATTTGCCCTTTATATCCAAGTATAAAATACCTTCCAATTAAATTAAAAACCTAGCGGACAAGATCTTATTAAGCAAGAATCCAGACCTTGCAGGAAGCTCAACAGAAGAAATCAATTGTCTTTGCTATCACCTTGATCCAAATTATTAATAATTCAACAGAAATGAAATTTAAAAATCAATGTTGTCAAAAAGAGTAGTTGCTATACTCAGCAAAGGGACGCTTCCAGCATGGACAAATAAAGTGTAAATTGTCCTGTCCCTTGCTGGATTATTTGTTAGTAAGCAAATTCCTGCATTCTGTTTGTATGGAAGGGAAGAATGGAGAGAAGAATATTTGATTAGGGCATGTGGAGCAGACAAAGCAGAAAGCAAATTAGCTATCTAATTTATTTTTCAAGATTTTTTAACCTTTTTCTTCTTATTATATGTTCTTGCTCTTTTGTACAAAAATATAACAAAAAGAAAATCAGATGGACTATTCATAATTATTGGTCAAACTACTGTCTGCCTCAAAGATAGTGTTTCAAACGCTACACTTAAATTTTAAGTTTGCTAAATTAATTAAGCAATTAATATTCTAACTACGGTTCAATTACTTGGATTAATTAGATAACAATTAATTAGATAATAGCTGTAAAGTACTCTATGTATAAAAATCATTACACAAGAACTAAGTGTTGTTAATTGCATCTGGGCAAACACTGAAAAAAATACTAAATGAATGTTCATTTCACTTTTAGGCAAATGAATTTCAGCTGTGTTTCAACTGCTTGAATATTTACTTTCTGGCTCATTTTCTAACAAAGGATTTTACTTGCAGCAATATGAAACAAGCTCCCAAGGGAAGTGGTCAGAGCACCAAGAGTGCCAAAGCTCAGGAAGCATTTGGACAATGCTCTCAGGCACATGGTGCAATTGTTGGGGCTGTTCTGTTCAGAGCCAGGAGTTGGACTCGGTGGCCCTTGTGGTTCCTTTCCAATTCAGGACATTCTATCATTCTAGGGACCAAGATATACTTTGCACAGAAAATTCATAAAAGTAGAATTAGAGTAATAATTCTGTATGTTTGAATAAGACTCTCAATTCTGAGATCCCCTATTACTCCTTGGATCCCCTGCTTTTCTGAGAATAAAAAAATTACCGTAACCCTGTGCCTTTTCACGTGGAGTTTAAGGTGCATTACCTGGACTAGGTCCAGCAAGGAATCCAACAGAACAAACCAATATCTACATTTTGGTAGGAAGAAAAAGTTCTTTGGTCATAACTCTTGGTGCCATGAAGCAGAGAAAACCTGAGCTCCTGGGCTGAATTCACAGAAAGTCACACAGCAATTCAGGATGAGGTACCTGAGTTAAGATGTGGTATAAATAGAAGTCCTTCCCTCTCTCCCAGATACTTTTAAAAGGTTTAAAAAAAGAAAAAGAAAAAGAAAAAGAAGGAAGGAAGGAAGGAAGGAAGGAAGGAAGGAAGGAAGGAAGGAAGGAAGGAAGGAAGGAAGGAAGGA
>JAOTQP010000870.1:8348248-8445126 GCA_026413545.1 Cichladusa arquata | reverse complement strand
AAGGAAGGAAGGAAGGAAGGAAGGAAGGAAGGAAGGAAGGAAGGAAGGAAGGAAGGAAGGAAGGAAGGAAGGAAAGAGAAAGAAAGAAAAGAAAAGAAAGAAAGAAAGAAAGAGAGAGAGAGAAAGAAAGAAAGAAAGAAAGAAAGAGAGAGAGAAAGAAAAAGAAAGAAAGAAAGAAAGAAAGAAAGAAAGAGAAAGAGAGAAAGAAGAGAAAGAGAGAGAAAGAGAGAAAGAAAGAGAGAAAGAAAGAGAGAAAGGAGAGAAAGAGAGAAAGAGAGAGAGAAAGAAAGAGAGAAAGAGAGAAAGAGAGAAAGAGAGAAAGAGAGAAAGAGAGAGAAAGAGAGAGAGAAAGAGAGAAAGAGAGAAAGAGAGAAAGAAAGAAAGAAAGAAAGAAAGAGAAAGAAAGAAAGAAAGAAAGAAAGAAAAACAAGTCCTGTAGCTCTTACAGGAAAAATTCTGGCAACTTCTTTGTTACATGTGAAGCTGATGTAGAATTGTTTACAAAGCTTTCTGATTTTCAAAAAACATTTACTTTTCTTTTACTCATACTGGGCAAATCACCAGATACTCAAGAAGTTTACTGGCACCTCACCTATTAAATTCCTGAGATAATTCAGCATTGTTTAACTGCAGTGCAATCTGGAAATGAATTACTCTAAGAAGACCAGGTTTTTTTCTCTCATCTTTCTGCATTTCTTGGAAAAGGAGTCCAAAGGTCTGACATCTAAAGAACTTAAAAACTTTTTTTCTTCTTTATTTTCAGATCTTCAAATCATTGAAAACACATGCAATTTTATCACTTTATAAACAAAAATATTTTTTCTAGCCAGAAATGCACCTCATTTTAAAATTCAGTTTTATTCTATTAATACAACAGAATGATTTTAGCAACTGGCAGAACTCAGGATTAGAGTCACTGGCATTAGGCGAGGACAAACTGCTAGCCTCAGCTACTCTCTCAACATTTACATTTGCTTTTAGGCAAGAAAACAGCTTATGGTGGAATCTCAACATCTTTGCACTTTGTTAATCTTCATAAAAACATTTTATGATGAAATTGTAAAGGTAAGCTCCATTCCGATAGGGTAGCCAGAAACAAAAGGATTTGTAACCTAACTGCATTTCCTTACTTTGACAAAGGCTCAGGTGTCTTAGTTCACTTTACCACTTAAGGGCTGGGTTCTGATGCTTGTTTTTCTGCTTATTCTGGAGAAGTTGATCAAGTTACTCTTTTCTCATATGGAACTCAGATCAAGACCCTGAGAGAAGTCTTGGAGTAACCCCCAAGCAGAACTGAGGCCAGAACTGTGTCACAGGACACAGAACTGCCAGTCTTAAGAGCAAATATTTGAGTTGTGCATTTAGAATCTCAACAGAGCTGCATTTGATCTCTGCAGAGGAATGAATACAACAGAGCCTGTGTGCAGTAGTCAGTTCTTTATCTCAGTCTATTTCTGTAATAGAAACATGCAACATTCTTCTTTGTCCATAGTTCTACATAATATCTAGTACCTGGTTTTGTTCAGAAAGGTTAATTGATACTGGAATCAAAGAGGTATATAAAGAAACAGAATAATGAACGCTAAGTCTTTTAAACTGAAAAAGTGAGAACAGCTGTGCAAGAAATACCAAAAATATCTCCTCATTCACATTTTCTACTGCCTTGTAAAACAATAAAACAAAAACCCCAACTCCCTGACATAACAGAATTAATTGTCATAATTTAAAAAAAAAAAAAAAAAGGTTTGCCATCAGATGAGAAAGGAAACCTTTTTTATGCTGCAGAGCTTTTAACTCTGGAAAAAAAATAGAAATTACTTTAGTCACAGTGAAGGAGTGAGGAGTGCTGAGGAATCTGGCTGTCAGGGAGCCACTGTTTTCTTTTACTTAGGAAGTAATTTTCATTAGCTGAGTACATATATCAGTTGAAAGATCAGATTTGAAAGGACAATTTTAAACATAACAGAGAAAAGTAGAAAATATGATGAACTAAAGAAGCAAAGCTATTCCTGCTTTCTTTTGTGCCTCATATTTAAAAAGACTTTTAAAATAATGTTGTAGACATATATATATTTGCACATATACATTTATATGTATACATGTGCATATATATAATCTTATGCAATGACAGTTCTCTGACTTATACAAACTAAGGAGAGACCCCAGTGCATACAATTAATGCTTTTTTCATAAATGTCCCATCTTCTTAGACTGCTGGAAATTTCAGAGGCAATTAAATATTTCTGGAATGTTGAAATATGGCTGTCTTATATAGATTGATATTTTAGTCATTTATAAACCAGAATCAGAGAATCAGGTAAAAGCAGACATTTAAAAAAATTCCCAGTGGAAGCTGGAAACCACTGTAGTCATTCTATCATTTATTGCAGAAATATGTTTTTTGCTGTCCTAGATTTAATGTTGACTGAAAGTCCCTAATAGTCAGGCAAATCCCCTGTTTTCCATTCATTCTCACTAAGAATGCCTCAGCCAATATTTGGGAAAAAAAAAAGACAAATTCCAAGGAAAGGATAATGCAATATAATTTATGAAATACGTGACTTTCAGTAAAATTCTCCAGCCATTACCAAAACTTCTTTTGAAGTTGTTAATATGAATGCCAAAATTAAAATCCGAGTGAAGTTGTTACTGCAGTTTCATATGTTACAAGAAAATCAGTACATTCTGGACATACAGGAACTGTTAGTTTTCCCTTCTGCCACTCTATCCATTTTGTTATCTGTGTCAGTTTCTTTGCTGGATCTCAGCTCAAAGACCACGTAATGTGTGAAAATATTTTCCACAGTTTTCCCAGTGCAGATTTCTTAGGGTACTTACAGTTCCTGGCCGTGGATATGGCACTCGCCCTTGGTAGGGAACCCACTGGTAGTTGGGGCCATCTCGGTGGGCATAGGGGCCAAGGAACACCCTCCTCACGTCAGTCATGCTGTACATACACACTGCTGATCCCTTGAAGATATTACTGAAAATGAGGGGAGAAGAAATCAAATCAGTTCCTTTAAATTATCAGTCGGTTCAATCAAGTGATAGAGCAATGGGAATAGCAGCTTGATGCTTTCTAATTTATTGCATGTGCTGATTATCAAACCTCTGACAGGTCTCAGAGCAATCCTCTCTCACCTCCTGTGAAAGTTCAGCAAAACTGATACGATCTCACAGACATTTTCCTAAGCAGATGGCTGCTATTTCACTATTTAAAACATCTTGTCCCCAGAAGGCCAAAGCCCAAATCTCAGTAAATTTCAGTAAGGCTTTCCCTAGAGAACTATTCAATTCTTTCCTACACTCCATATTTTTCTATTTTTTTTTAGCAGTCTCTTCCACCACTTGGGGAGCACAAGTGCAAACTTCAGTGTTATTTCTTACCCTGACATTTTTTTACAGAAGACAGTAAGGACTTGTAAATCTCCCTCCTCTATGCCTGGTATCACTAGAAACATTTCTTCTGTTTAGAAACTAAAACTTGTTTTCTTCACAGATATATGTGGCAATACAACCAGTATTTCAAACCTTCCTCAAGCCAAAGCTACAAGTATATTTTGTTCTTGGTGAAAGCACAATGTAACAAAAACATTCAAGTCACAGTTACATGTGATTCAATAACAGAACTTTTGAAAGATCATTAGACTTTCCAGATTTCAGGAATCTCCTTCACTAGCCAATTTCTCACTCCACAGATTTCCTATTTTTCACTGCCTCCAAACAAGTTTATTTATGCTTTTGTTCTTTTTCCAAATCTGTGTGGAAAGGGCTACAAATGCTGATCCCTGCTATAAAAAGCCAATTCAATGGCATGAACAGCCTGAGAAACTGACAGTCTTTGTGTTTGCTAGCTTCAGAGTGATGATGTACATTGCTCATAAGAAAGAAACCTAATTCATGCCTTCTTACTGCCATTGACTTCTCAGTTCAAAGGTTAAGAAAATTTTGTGTTTTTTAAAAACACTTTTAACAAAGAGACCTCTTTAAAACAAGCAGCCACCCAAGTTTCCATGCAAGTAAAATGATATGCTCTGTACCTGGAAGTTGTAAACACTCCATAGACGATTGGATTTTTAGGGTCCTTTGAGTTCATTAGGAACACATCCTCTGTAACAACAAGAAAAAGAAAGGAAGGCTAAGTTGAATTCCTACAGATAATACCTGAAGACATTTCTATATTCCAGGCATTTCTGCCACTTACGTAGTTCATCAAAGTGTGTGTCAATGCCATTGGGTCCTGGTACAGAACAAATCAGACGTGCTTTGAGGAAAGTTGTCCATTTGTTAACGAGGCTCCTGTGTCCACCAAAGTCATTCTAATAACAAAAGCATTTTGTATTAATATTTAGCAACAGTCTTTGCTTGAAGTATCATCAGAGGACAGAGAAATACAGCAAATAGATGACATTTAGAGAAAACAGAGAGAATTTACCCTCTATGTACAAAAGCAATATTATGTTGCAAAGACACAAAATCGGAATTATTTTTATTTTCATTGTATTGTTTCACAGTAGTCCATAATTTAAAAACAAAACCCCTCAAATCTCTTTATATAGCTTTATACATATATAACACTGGAAAAAAAAAGAGAAATTAGCAGAATATCTTGCTCCAAAGCTCCCAGTCTGCCATGTCCTGGAAAAGCTGAGGGTGTTTATTATGCTTAACAAAGTAGAAATGAAGCTTGCAATGGAACAAAGTAGATAAAAATGCCAGAACAGTGGGATCAGTTATACAGCTGCAAAAATGTAGGAACAAAATGCCCCAGGAACTTCATATGTGTGGGGTAATTGGTTTCAAAGTAGGAACTTCTGAATTCAAGGAGTTAAATTGAAATTGTGCTTATGGATTAACAGAAAATTTTACTGTAAACACCACAGTTGCCAAAGCTACAACATTTTTTAATATAATTTCATCAGCAGAAATATTTTTGAAAGTCTATCAGAAAACCATCTGGACATTTATCAGTGTGGACAAATGATTCATCTTGCAGTCACTAAGGGTTTTTGGAGTGGCTGCCCATTTCTACAGCTAACCTTAAACAATTATTTTGCTGTATCTTCCTTTGCCTCTCTTTTAAAGCTTTTCACTAATGTGGGAATGGAAAGGCATTAACATTTAAAAATCAAATTCGTCAAACGTTTTTGGCCTACCTGGAAGTATTGCATTTCCTGTGAAAGATTTTCTTTTGCAGACACTTTCTAAGCCTCAGAAGATACCTATAGCTTTTTAAACCAAACATCATAGTTTGTGAAGTTCCCTCCCAAAAAAGAATTGAATAGGATTCATTTCTGTATTTGTCTCTTGGGATGAACCTTGCTTTAGTACAATGCCACTGTTAATACTGAATATTTCACAGGCAAGAAAACGCGGTTTCTAAAATTGCTTTGCAAGTGCATTCAGTATCAGACCAAGAAGTCATCATCTTACCTTGCAGATCTGCCCTATTCTGGCATGAGTGGCTTTTCCAGTGTGCTCTCCATCAATTGCATTTTCACGGAAGAAGAAATAGATTTTGTCATCTTCTGGATTGTCACTCTCTGGTATCAGGTGGGCACTGACAAATCTGGGATCTGAGAAGACAATGCCACTATGCACGTTACTATTCCAAGAACTGGATCATTTCTCTTCCTTGCATAAATGAACGATCATTTTTCTTCCCAAGACCCAATCATTGCATGCCATGGCAAATATTTCTATATTAGGTACATCATCACCTGTTAATATGTGACAGGTATTTACATTCCTCTTATCTTTAATACAGAGAGGTGTTTGCTACAGGCATTTAATGAAAAGATCTTTATTATTGGAGCAATTAAATGTTTATGAAATCTCTTTATAAATGTTTGTATAACATTACAGCATGGTTTCATAATTCCATGTATTTATTACTGACATTTTTCTTGTTCCTTGGATGTCTGGACTTGGGTTAATCTTTCTGTATAAGTCACAATTAAAATGAAAGAATTATGGAGACAAAGTTCTCATTTTAGCAATTGAAAAAAATATTTTACACCTAGAAAATTGTTAGTGCATCACTGTTAAAAAAAGTTAGGTTGAAAAACATATTTTGATTGATACTACTTCCACATGATACCCCAAATTCCCAAATTTTTGTCTTCTTTTCAGAAGAGAAATATATTTCAGAATTTCTACTCAAGTTGTTGAAATAGTTTGCCTTGCCATTTTTCTAAAGTTTTGTTTTTATATACATAAACTTTATTTCTTAGTAATTAGAGTGACAACTTTATTTGGTGGTAAAAAAAGATACATCAACAAATGAAAATATATATAATGTTGACATACTGATGAGTTACATAAAAAATACTGTAAAAAAGTTTTGGGAGAGAGAATTTTATAGAATTCACATCAATAAATTCATATGAGTGGCGCATCTGGCTCATCGCTGTATTTTACAGAGATACTTCAGCTGGTATCTTTCACTATATTTGGAAAAAGAAGCCATATCCAACAGATTTACCAATCTGTTTTATAACCATTCTATACTCTGCTGGGATAATTAACTGTGAACTATATTTAACTACTCAGAGTCCTGTTCCTGTGTGAAATTGTAAGCTATTTTAGTGTCTGTATTAACATTTTTTCAGTGTATGTTTACTGTAATACAGTCATGGAAATAATGATCTTTGCTATGTTTTGCCAGTTTGCACTAGCTGGCCAGTGCAACCCATTGCCTTATTAAGGATAGCAGTGTTTTTAAGCAACATATTTTGATAGGTTATGAACATAGAAGTTTAGATATTTCTATTATATGAATATATAGAGCATAATTTTGTGTGCATTATCATGTACTCTGTGTGCATATACATACATATATTCTCATGTACTTGTGTGTGCAGGTGCATACATGTGTGTATATATATATATATATTTATAAAGTACAGAAGGATGGCTTAGGCCAAAGTTTACTTAGATCAATACACAACCTCCAAGATTGTCCAGAAATAATTATTCGAGACAAGAAAGACTATGGTGGTTGCAAATAATGCTCTCCAAGAATGAAGTCCCTTCCTTCAATTGTTTTCAGTGTAGCTGATTCCCTGAGCTTTGTTGCTTTCTGTGTCCTTAGTTAACTCTCAATAGACTTCTCATCCAGCTATCTGTGTAGCTTGTTCTTGAACCCATGCAAATTTCCAGAAGTCAGCAAGTCCTTTTGGAATTTGTTCCTCACTTACACAATGTAATGATCTAAAATTTACTTCTGATTTTGTGTTTTGAACAATGATCTTAATAACTTCAATTGGTTCCTCTCAATTCCTGTATTGGAAAACTGCCTAGTGATCAAGATGTGGATGAACTCTGCTCTTTAACAAGGGCTGGAGCAATTTTCTCTCTTGTTTTGTTGGTTTTTTTTTTTGTTTGTTTGTTTTTCTTATTAATTCCTAACAGTTAATATGGATTTGATAGCTCCTAAACAGTAATCTGAAATTGCCATGGAATTTACGTGCCATAACCCCAGAACCTCACTCTTCATTGGTGGTGCTCTGTCCATAACCCATTCTTTTATATGTGAAGATATGCATGTTTTCCTCATGGTTTTCCCCACGGTTTATCACTACATCATTTATCAAGAATAATTTAATTTGTCATTTGATTGCTTAGCTACCCAGTTGCATAAGATCCTTTTGTGGTCCTTCACAGTCTTGCTTTGTCTCATTACGCTGAATAACTTAGGTTCATGAGAAAAAAAAGAATCTCTCATCCAAACTCTTTTTCAGGTTATTTATGAACGTGTTGAACAACACAGGCTACACAACAGATCTCTGTGAAACTGTGTCTACCACCTATTGTCTCTTAAAATAAACATTTTTAGACATCTGAGAACAAGAAAAATCTGAGATCTTAAGCTCTCCACCCCAAACCCTGTAATGTAAGCTATTAAATGTCCTTCCTTTCTTTCTAGTGTGCATTTAATAGCCTTCAAGTTACACTGACACGAGACTTAAGATAAATAATATCTCAACTATTTTTTATATGATATACTAGGGCTTTGCATGCAACTTGAATCTCAAGAAACAAGGGTTACAGCTTGAAAATTTCTGCACTGAGTCTGGGGAAATATCCATCAGAGAAAGAGGATACCCACTAGCAGACACCGTTCTTGGCTACTGGATCTAGAGAACCTCTTTTGTTGTTTTTATATCCTTAAGGTCTTAATGAAAAAGGGTAAAAATAATATTCCACCAAAACCTAAACACATTCCCAAATGGTTGAATGATTTGTTTCTAGCGCAATGGGTTTTGTAAATCACAAGATATCAAGTTCTAAAATAAATCACTATATTATCAGGCATCAAAAATCTGACTTTACATTGGCCTATGAAGATACTGCAGGGAGTCCCATTTGAGTAACAAATATTGCTGATATAGCACTGGTTATATAAACTTGCCCTCGGTTAGGGTATTGTTATTGTTATGCTTTTCTTTCCCTCTCATAATTTTGCAAATGAACCAGAAATAGTAAGACAGTTTAGTGTTAAAGAAGGACTGACACAATAATGACAGAAAAATAGTTGAATAAATTGAAAATATGTATTTCAAATGATTCTGTCAGAGTGATAGCAGAGAAGCGGGTTGTGAAGCAGGCTGATAAAATTAATGCCATAACTAGAGCATGTGTGAGTATGCTTTGCAAACACTTCTTACCAGTGCTCATCTGAGATGGATACAGATTTTCCATGAGTGATTAATAACCCTACCTACATTCCTGCAAATGAAGTAGTCACACAACCTCATATTGAAACACTTCCATTGTACATCATGGAACAGCTTTTCTTGAACAACACTGATGTTTCCTACTGAGCACACCTCGAATTGTTTTGCCATCTAGTTAAATCGATTTGCTTCAGTCAATAAAAGAGTGGTTCTTCATATTATAGGGCCCTTGCTCTTGTTACCTGGTGGTGTTTGGGTTTTTCCCCTCTTCCATCTAACAGATCTATGTCTGTGCAGTGAACCAAATAAATGAAGAGCAGGTTACATGTGTCTGCTGCATATAGAAGCAGATTAATTTCTGTTCAGAATGAATGTAATGGTTACAGAAACAACATCATGCTACCATGTGTGGGGAGAGGGAGAGAAAAGTGGTGGATAATTTCATGGGTTATAAAGCTAAGAACCAGTGATCCCTGTGTGTTCTTTATTGTTTCACTAGCACAGGGGCTGTTTGACTTGCCCAAGGCTTGATGCACACTTGCATTCAACCCCAGGGCTCCAGAGGATGCTCACTATGGCTGGTGAGGGTCCTGATGAATCAATCAGCCAGATGACCAGCAGTCACGCAACACAGCCCTCTCCATGGACTGCACAGCACTTTTTCATTGCTCTTATTTGAGGATTAGAAGGGAGATATCCACAGATGAGGGCATTAGGGACTTCTCCTTGACTCTCCTAATTGCTCACCCATGCAGCAGAAGAGAGAATGTCATCCATGAATGTGTATGTTCAAGTATCAAGACTGCCCTGCCTTACCCTGCAAAATTAAACAGGTTTGGTATCAAGAGGTCCCCATGGGAAGTTTAAAATAATTCAGTCAGGGTTGACCTATTTCATACATTCAGCACAACACAGCCGCAAAAGAAATGCTGGAAGGAACTTCAAGCAAGTTTTACTGAATGGGAAGTAGGACTTTGATCGAAATCCACAAGTAACAATTGTAAAAGTCAGTGCACTGCAGCTATTGGGGGTAGATGGAATGACTTCAGATATCTGACTATGAATTATGGAGTATTCTGCAACCCTAAAACTGCCTCCAATCTATGTAGCCCTCAGAAATGCTGTTACAACAGTTCAACACTTTCTTGTGTGAAAGCAGTCTTCCATTGGCTAAAAGTCCAGAAAGCTTGTTTTGGGAAAACGGATTTAAGAAATAATTTGACAGCAAATATTTTGCAATGGTTCATTACTTTTAAAAAAACACAGGCAGACAATGTGGAAGACTGCTTTAAAAACCAGCATACATCAAACAAACATTTCTGAAACGTGTTTAAGCATGATCAAAGGAGAAGCAAAGCCTCAGCATAAACACGATCAAAATAAAATTACAGCTAAAAACACTTCTCTGATCTTGCAGCCAAAGTGAACAAGCTAAAAATAAAAACTTGGATTTTTATTTAAAACAATCAGCCTTTAAGAAGCAAATTATTAAAGCCCACACCTTTTTCAGTCTCCTTTCTCCAGTTGTCTTGGCTGTGGTGCTGCTTCTCAGATCCCACATGACACCTTTGTGCAGCACTTTGTGTGCCCTCCTGCAATTACCAGCTCTTCAGACATTTCACTGGCAGCAGCCCATTAAACTGTCCTTCCTGAGAAATCTGGCTCTTTATGGAAGAGACACCTTGGTCCAGCCGCCTCTATGATTTATTTGCCATCGTTTGCTTATTTAAGTAATGGAAACATGCTTTGCCTGTCTCAGCATTTTGGGTTGAGGAAAAGCGAAGGTAAATCGATCTGCACTGGTTCTTTAACAAATGTTACACTTTAGCAACAACAACCGCACAAATACACACACACCCCCAAGAGCAAGAAACAATAAAAGTCAGAAACTGGCTTTCTAAGTGAATTGTATTAGCATTTTAATGAAGATCTATAAACTTGAAGGCACAGAAATTACCTTTAGCTGTCAAGACTGAGTAAGCTGAAGGAACAGAAGCTGGGGTCATCTCTTCATCACTTGACAGGAGCCAAAGGGCAGTTCTCTTAGGAAATGTTTTGCAAAGAGTTTGAACTGGATGCCCCTATTATTGTATATTTACGGTCAAAATGACTAATTTATCAGTTCACAGCAAGAAAATTCTAAGAAACTAGGGAAATTTTACGCTCAGTAAAACTGCAATTGCTGTAATTTAATGAAAAGTGCTGAAGGGTGACTGGAACCCTGAGGAGAGGAAGACCAGAGAAGCTGAAATTAAAAATTTAACAACAGAAATAGACAGTTACTCAAGACTTCATAAGCACATACAGCACCCATCCACTGAGACCTGGTGCAGAGAGCCAAACACTGTCCTCACAAAATCTGGACTTGCTCTCACAGTGAGCCCTACTACTCACAGAGAGGAGACTTGCAGCTCCAGTCACAAATGTGCAGAGCAGAGCTTCTGCCTCAGCAAGGTCACCAGAGGACAAAGCTGTTAATACGTGGTGATGAGAGAGCTAAGATGGTTTGTGGTTTTACACACTCTAATGTAGTTTACAAAACACCAAAGCTTTTACTGGTGTTCTTTCAAAATCCCTTCATTTAAATTCCTCATCTTTCACATTTCTCTTGCTGCGATTGACTTGGGCAAATGCAGCAGAGCTCTCATGGATTCACTGCCTCTAGTGAAGCTCCTCAATAACACGGATGGCATCAGACCACATCCTCAAAGCGGGAACTGTTTGCACAAGGGATAACTTGTGGCTATTATGGAGCTAATGTGAGGGTTTTGTGGTAACTTATTGTCAGATGCTAACATGGGAAGGACAGACCTCAGAGTAGAGATGTCATTTAAAGATGCTGTTTACAAAGTCAGGAGGATGTGTGGCATGCAGGCCATGCTTGATCAAGCTGTCACAGCGATTACAAGGTAAGAAGCCCTATGGCCCCTCACTGATTTTGCAATGGAAATTCCCACCTGAAAGAGCTTTAAAGACTGATGATATTCATCAAGCAGTTTATCTTTAGTCAAGATGATCTTAGTATGTTAGTTTCAGCTAGTTTCTCCTTCTTAGAAGTGATATCCTGTTTTTTATCAATTTTTCAAAGACTAGTAAAGGCAATTTTTGTGAGACAGATTATAAAAAACGCTAATAAGTGTAGGGTTAATTAAGGCATCTTTTAATTTCAATAGTTTACTAAAAAAAATATTTTAATCAAAACTCTTTTCATAATTAAAAAAAACAACCTCAAGCCAACAAACCCTTCCTCTGCAGAATCCAACTGCTATGCTTCAGTGGTGACTTGTGTGACACAAAGAGATTACAGACTTTCAAGGATGAAAGGTATTAAAAGCAGCAACAGCATATCACTCCTCTGTCATTTCAATACATGGGTGCAGCAGCAATGTAACACACAAAGAGACGTGCATTAAAAAAGTCACATCATATTTTTACACATGTAAATTCTTCTACATCTCAGTGGTACACTTCACATACAGCAACAGGAGTCTAGCCCTTGTGGCTTTTACAGTGGCTGGACCATAAATGTTATCCATACATCATACTCATTGTGAGAAACAATAAAACTGAATTTAAATGATGGTTTTTTTTAAGGAATTACTGATCTGTATCTGAGGCAAAAGAAAAAAAGGGCAAGTGTGTTGTAACATCCTAAAGCATTCAGGCTCCATGCAGGGGGGAAGTGGAGAAGTGAAAATTGGGCAAGGCCAGGCTGGGGACTGAGCCAGGGGTGCCCTCCTCGGGGCTGGCATTGATGCAGGGCCAAATGACAGTAAGAGGAGCCCAACCTCAGTTTGGGGGGCTCAGCACCTCTAGAGCTGGGTAAATGAGTCCCTGAGTACCTGCCAAGACAATGCCACCACCCCAAGATCCCTCATCTCCTCTGCCTTAGAGGCATAATTCAGCATGACCATATTTTGGGAATAATTTAGCTCCCACAGGAAAGAGAAGGGAGAAAATGTTGATCTCTGATGCAATTATCAGTTTCTGAAGCCTTTGTTCTAAAGAGGCAACAATAGTTTTGATTCCCTGTTAAAGACTAATTATATGGTGAAGAAAAGTGAATACAAAAGTTCAGAGAAATTATAGCTTAATGCTCAACATAAATTAGATTTCTCACAAAACAATGCTTATGATCTATCCACTCTATTTAATTTAAAGGAGGTGATTATTATCTCCTTACAGAACAACAAGCAAAATTAACACCTCTTCTCTATCACTGACTGTGTTTTAAGGTTGTTATATATCTATCAACACAATTAATTTTAAACTTACTTACTTGTCCCTCAGAGAGAGTAATCGGGCAACTGAGAAAACCAGTGTCCATCACAGAACAGAAAGTGAGGCTTGCAGCACATTGTCTCCATTTAGAAATACTTTAATCTCAATTTTCTGTATTTCTTAAAGGTAATGAGAGTTCCAGCTAAGAGCCTGTTTCTTTCTCTCTCAGTCATTCATCTGAAGTTTTTGACATTGATGTTTGGAAATAAAAACACTAGAAAGCCTGTGCCTTAACTGTGTAACCTACATCTTCAGAGCTCTGGATGAGTGACAAGAACTAAATGCCAGAGTCTTTATGCTAAGAAGTGATGTATTAGGGGAGGAAGTGGAGCGTGGAGGCACTGAAGACAAAAGATGTTTCTGATTTGGGGTGTTACAGACTTTTGGCATATAGAGCCATGCTACAGGCCTGCCTTTTGTAAGCTCTGAAGATTCACAGGTGGAGCACAACTCCCTGGAGATGCTGAAGAGTTTATGGCAGTTGATCCTAGAAGTCAGAAACCAAAAACTGTTCCTCCCCATTAACATGATTTTCTCAGGCCTTTTTGAATGCTGAGAGATGTGTGTTTATGTCTTGGTGGAATATTCTTCCTCTTTGCCACCTGGAAATTAAGGGTACAAGAAGGTGTCCTGAAGTCTGAGGGAGCATGCTGTAGCCAAACTCCTGACACAGCACTTTGCAGGGGGCAAATACCTGGCTGAATGTGAGGAATGGCTGGGGATTAACATGGCAAACACATTATAGTGTAGGTAAAATGGGACAGCCCTCAGCAGTATGACTGGCAAAAGCTGAACAGTACTGCCTCGACAAGCATATCTTTAGCCTCTGTCTGCTGAAAGCTAATTTCCCAATATTTCTGTCAGGTCCATGTAGCACACAACCCTGCCTCCAGAACCACAGAAATATCAGGCTTTTTTTCCTAAAAAGTGAACAAATATGTCCTTTGTGTCAAAAATCATCTATTTTGGAAACAGGAAGAAAACCTTCAAATTTTGTACTGCCAGGATCAATTTGAAGTTTGTGGAAGGGGTTATGTAGCTGTAAAGAAAACCTCCTTCCTGATGTCACATCAAACACTGGACAGGACTCTACCATAGTCTCAACTCTCAGTGAGGGATGTTCATTCATTTGGAAATGATCATCAGCCCACACCAGTTCCCAAGGAGTCATCCAGTAGAGAACTCTCCTGCAGCAATTTCCTAACCTTTCCAATCTCCTGCAATTTAATTTCTTTGCTAAATCCTTTAGATTAGGCTAAAGAACTGAGGTAATTTTGTCAAACTACAAGAAACGTTTTGTTGGGATAATGAACTTCTACAGTTAGTGTAAAGCAACTTGGCATAAAATCCATTAAAGTAGGATTAATGAGGGATGGCAGAAAGACTGAGGAAAGGGCTGGGTGAATGACTGGTTTTAGCTCATGTGTCAATGTAGCACAGAAACACAAAATGCAGTAAGGCATCTGTAAGAGGAAGCAAAACCCCTCAGCACAACCTGAGTTATTCAGTGTGATAGCATCAGTTATGACAACCTCTTTCAGTAGTCATGTGAGCACTGTGTGTTTCCAACTTAATCTAGCTTCAGTCAACATAAGGTATTAGCAGGGTTTTATACAATTGAAGTAATGAATTCATTTATTGTTGATGTGAAACTTAGTTCTGCTCATTAAAGAAAAATAAAAATATATGTGATAGCACAGGTGAGATGAAAACTGTGAAGTTGCTTCAGACAGAAAAGTTTTGCAACAGTACCTGGACTGTCAGAAAGCTTTTCTTCTCGAACATCGTTTAATTGGTTTACACTTTAATTCTGTACAAACTCTTTTTTTATTTTTGATATTTTCATTTTTATTATTATTCACTGACAGCACTTCAAAAATATTTGATGTAATTTCTGTGACTCTTAAGAATGAAAATTGCATTGTCCCAGACTCAAAATTTTTGTATTTGTTAAAAGCAGTGAAGGAGGACTGCAGTGCGCTTGCTTGTGATACATAAATCACAGGGAGAAGAATTGGCAGAAAGTTTAACATAAGTATTTAAAAAGTAATAAAAGAAAGAAATGTAGTAAAAAAATATAGGCCCTGTAGTAAGTGGAAAACTGGATTTGTTTTTTAAAGAATGCTTTCTACCAACAGGTCTAGCACAAAATATTAAAGCTGACAGTATGTCAAACATGGAACAGAACTGAGTATTGATAATGACAACCCATTTACACAATCTTGTGAAAAGGCTGATGACTCACAAGTCCATGTAAAATACCACATAGAAAGGTTTTGTACCTTCCTGTCCCATGGAGCTTTTTCTGCCCTTATTGGAAGTTGCTTTAGAGAAACAGGAGAACAGGACACAGAGACTGAAGGAGTGGGTAACTGAAGAGAGCTGTGCCCCATGACTACCACATTTTACAGCGTGACAAATGTTGTTATTGAGCTCAGGAAATATGAATAATCTCACTGACATCAGCAGAACACCTCTGACTTACAAGGATATTGAATTTTGCCCAAAGAGCAGCAAAATAATCAATAAACACCAATCCTCAGATATGTGGCAATACTCACAGATATAATGTATTATCACTGAATGCTTGCAACTATTCATAAGACCTGTGTAGTGAGTGGTAAAAATATGTAATCCAGTCTTCAAAGTAACTATTCTTCTGCTTTTTCTGAATGATCATCTGTATAAAAGCTGTCTCTGAAAGGTTATCTTGTTTCTGCTTATACCAAATTCTCTAACAAAATCTTCCTACAAATCTTGTTGTACTTATCTGACCAGAAATCGTTAAAGCCTACCAAAAGGAAATTAAATTTATATATATAAAGATATGTTAAAAATACTCTTTTCCATAATCCAGGAACCTAATGAAAACACAGGCCAGCTTATCACTTTAAAATGTAAATCAGACAGGGAACTATTTTGTCTTCATTTACTCAGTGTGTTTGTGGCAGCTCTAAGTGCTCTTGAACATCAAATTCTGCTGGATGTTGTACAATAAATGGTACTCCCAAAGATTTACAGTTTAACCCTTGCCTTTGAAAGAGGAAATTTTCCCTGGAAATACCACAAGACAGCTCATCTAACTAACAGAAAAATTCAGCCTATAGACACCAGTGATACAGTGATGTCAGAAGAGAGGAGAAAGAGCTAAAAAAGGCTTATCAGTCTCAGTTTTGGGGGGTCACTCTCAACAGTTTTTTGGACAACACTGCTACATTTGAGACTGATATTGAGATTATTAAACAAAATATTATCACATTTCAGTAACACTGTATGCTATCTGTACAGCAGCACATCATCTGTGGCATTCACTGCTTCTGACTATCAACTATTAGCTGGTGATCACCTTCATACTTTGACCTCTTAGATGTTACTATACACTTCACCATATTTTTTTTAACCATATGGTATGTAAAAGCACTTAGCTACATGTTTAAAAATCAAATTTACCACCTTTTAAAACGGATGAATTTATACAAGCCCATGGAATCTAATGCAATAGCAAGGGATGGGATATTTCTGACACAATTTTGATAACTAAGAGATGGACATTGAAGCCTGAATTAAGTAGTATAGGGCATTCTAAAGATCAGGGAGAAAAAGAAGCATAACTTTGGCAATGCAGCAAAATGGGAAGTTCAGGATCTATTTCACTATCAAAATTTAAAGGCATCAAATGAGGAACCATTTGTCAAACATTTTGTGTATCTGTGATCTGCCCATCCTATCTGTTAACCAAAATTGTGTGAACTCTTCTTTATTTTCTGTTATTTAGTCCAACATGCTTCCTTTACAAGTGAAAAATAAGTATCCATTTGTCTCTCCCATTTGTCCTTTTCTCTTCCTGTTCCCCCTTCCTTACACCACAGCCATGAATGAGGTTCTGTGGCCTGAATGATGCTGCTGTTGACATCAGTTTCACCCTTTTGTTTCGCAGTGTTACCTGACAGAGCCTGGGAAGGACCATGGTGAAGTGGCTCAAGTGGGACTGGAACAGTTTCTATCCTGGAAACATGAGTTTGTAGAACTAAATGGAGGAAAAAATCTAAATGTTTTTGCATCAGTTAAACCCCTGCATATAATGAAATGTAATCTGAAGAAAAATTACATGTCACATTAAATACAGAGTTTTCTAATTAGGTGTTTCCTCTGCTCCTCATCAAAGGCTACAGAAATATTAAGATGTCCACAGCTGCAGCACAAAAGGTCTTTAAGATGTAACATTTGATAAATTAGAATATTTCAGAAATAATGAAACTTCAGCAAGAAATTAGCAAATATGAATTTAACCACAAAAGATGCTCTAGCTACATTTCTTGAGCTTACACAGTCTCTGTGTCATCACAAAGCCCTGTATTAGGCTCAGTCTTGCTCTAGTAAAATCCACAGCCACAACTCTGCTAAATACAGGAGTTGAAACAATATCCTTGATAATATAGTTTAATATTAGCTTTGCCATTTTTTGCTAGTGTAACTTTTGAATTGTGTTCTTGAACTACCTGAATGTGCTATCAATGTTTTAAATACATTGATGTTTCCACTTTGTTGTAAAAATAGGCTTTTAATACTACACAGTATTTAGCAATCTAGTACCAGCCATAAGTTTGATATCAGCCGTGACATTATTTAATTTTCAGAATCACAAAGGTTAAAGCTCACTGAACTATAAACAGTTGGAAACATGGAGTGTAATCCCAAGGCACAGCTCTGCACAAGCTGTAATTTAAATCATATTGCATGCTAAGCTGAAAAGGCAGTGCAGGTCCCAGAGGGCATGAATAAATCTGCAGTCACTGATTTGCCACACACATTTGTGTTGGGATTCTGTAACTGTGCAAATGTGATGTCTTCCTTTAGAGCAGAGGACCTGTCATCTACTGAGATTTGTAATTAAATAACCCAAAGAACAAAAGCAATTACTCAGCCCTACAAATATTCAGGCTGAAATGTGCACGATTTCATGAACAAAGAGAAGGGGAAGCTCCGGAGACAGAGAGAAAGGGAGGCTTTGAGTCTGTGATAATTCATCTGTGTCTAGTGCTGGTGGAGGCTTTAATGTATAGAACAGGTATGCACATACCTGGCTTACTTTGAACCAATAATTCCGTCATCACAGACTCCACTGTGAAGTGGATGTTTCTCCAGCTAAGGAGCCAATTATGCCTCCAGCTGGCTCCATGCCACCTCAGGTGCCGGCTTTGAGCAATCAGTCGTGTTAATTGCAAGCAACACTAAATGCCTTTTGGGACAAGCAATTCACGGTTCAGGAATGTTAGTGTGAAGGGGGCAGGTTCAGCCCCATTACCGAGAACAAATCACAGTTTGCACAGGTCGCAGCCTAAGAGTTGGAATTTTATGGAATGGGGGAAAGAGCTGGGAACAGACTAAGGGGCTGTATTCTCACATCATTAACTCTGCTGGGCATCTCAGTTAATTGATGGGGTAGGGGCTATGTGGTGGGCTCTGTGGAGCCCTTCATATTTTCACTTTGGCAGCTCTGGCCTGCCATTCCCTTGGGTCTGCCAGGCATTCTGATCCAGGCCAATGGGGCTAAGACAATTGGTCCAAGAGAAGATACCTCAACTGCCCATGAACGTGGGCTCCTTCACAGTAGTTGGTATTTTCTTTCTTTCTATTTTTCATAGTGGGAAAACATTAGTTTTAAATATGCATAGGGATTGTTTGATATAAAGAAAATATTACAAGGGTGATAGTAACACTGAATGCCAAAAATGGATGATGAAGGGCAAACATATATAAAAAAATAGCCATTGAAGGAATGAAGAGTAATAAAGAAATGAGATGTGCACAATAATGAGTAGAAATCAGTTCTTGGCTGCATAGGGGTCATTCTCATGCATCATCAGGTACAGATGTGGCCTGTTGTATTTTTTAGTATCTGTCTTTTCACTCACTACCTTGATAAGAAGCTTTAGTCAGTCATTTATTCATAAGCATGGATTTCTAATATGACCCCCCACACCAGCACTATTTAAACGAAGACCCCTGCCCAAATGTTGGAGGTGATGAATGGGAAGCTTGGATTGAATCATTGGAGATAAAGAGAGTTAGTGTGTGGTGGGGAGTGGGAGGAACTGGTACAAACCTCAGTCTGCAGGTGCTTAGAAACAGTGTGCAGGCTCAGGAAGTCTCTCTAATACCCTTTAGAGGCTCAGTCCCTGGTGTCCCACACGAATGTACAAAGGAAACTTCTCAAAACAAAGCCATCTTATTTCTCCCGTTAACACAGACTAAAACATTGCCAAACACTTTTGCGCCTGAAGCTGTGAATTTCATTAAATTCAATGCAACTCGCTCAGCACTCTCTATTTTTGTGTGGCTGAAACCTTTAATTCTCTCCACGCCGCCCCACGGCCAGCGTGCTCCAGTCACATCACACTTAACCTTTGCCTTGGCTTCTCAAAAAAGAATTTGTTTCACTCTATTCATGGCTTCAACAGTTTGGCAAACCACACTCGAGCACCGCGCTGGGCCTTTATATTGAACACACTAATCTGATTGTTTTTCCACTCTACAAACTTTGGGTCAACAATCAAGCTGCTGCCAGAAACTAATTAATTTGCAAACAGGCCCCATTTTCACAGGGGGAGAGCTTTTGAAACCTATGTCAGCAGAGCTGGTCACACCATGGTGACATGCATTGTCATGGCATCCACTTTTCTGGGTAATTCTCCTCACTAATTTTTCACCACACACATGAACTCAAATTACCCAGTCAACAGTAAATCTCTATTGAATGCCCACCAAACTCTGAACGTGGTGGCCTGAGAAGAGGAAATTGGTATTGACAGGGTCAACACTCATTAAATTGATGGCTAGAGCAGAAGGAAAAAAAACACAAAACAACACAAGAATGCAAAAAGAAAATTCGGATGTATGTCATATCCCAATAAAGGGGGTCGTAACAAACCCACTCTTCCTTTGTTTAAATCAATTAGTATTCTGCTGTGTGACTCCTACAAACAGATTTCTGCTTAACTTTTCTGAAAAACTGGTTAGTGACTTTTGTGAACAAGAAAGGAGGCACAGTTTGGTAGTTAAAAGTCAATGGTTTTCAAGCATCAGAGCTGTGATGAGCTCTCACAGAGATCATGGGAAACCTACTTGAATTTGCAAGGTTTATAACACAGAGGCTTTGTTTCTGGAATCCCACCACCTAATCTGAACTTTCCTTTTGCTTAAGCTGATTTGGATCTCTGCAAAAATGCTAATTACAAAGAAACTGGTGATGCGTAATTTAAAGTGGGTTCTATACCAAAGCAAAGCAAAATGCAAACTTAGAACCTGAACACTACTCCTTTTCTGGACAAATGACTCTTTTTTTCCAATTGAGATTTATCTCCAGGCAAAAGGGAGAGTCTTAATATGAACTGATCCATGTGAGTAACAGATAGATAGATAAATATATAGATAGAAATCATCTTTTTAATCATACATTAACTGAAAGTAGTACACAAAGCTTTCTAGTAGAGGTTATTGCCACTGCTTGAATAATATACTAAGTCTGTCATCTTAAGTGGGCAGACTATCACTTTACAAAGCCATCCACTGCCAGCTCTATAAGTTATCCATTGAAACAAACCCACAGAAAAAAATAATCCACCTTAGGGTAAAAAAACCAAACCAAACCAAACCAAAAAACAAACAAACAAACAAACAAACAACAAAAAAATCCCAACCCCCCCAGAAAAAAACAAACAAACAACCCTCTGCTTTTTAGAGGAGATAGAATATCACTGGGAGTATTGATAATTGGAAAATTGCAAGTGTTTGTTATCAGTGTGAGAAGGACACAGAGCTCTACTCCTCCAACTGAATGTGCTCCTGCTGTGTGCTCATGTTGATGGATTTTTACATAGCTCTTGCTGCTCAAAGAAGCAGATGAGACTTGGATTTTTTTTTTAATAAAGGATGACTATAGAAAGCAACTCACCTGCATCATCAAATTTGAATCTGAACACCTAAACGAGATGACCAGTTTTGCCCACTACAGAGGTACATTGATTTATCCACATCCAGCATCTACCCAGAGCTTGTTCTGGCTATTTCATCCAACTGCCTTCCAGAGAAGGTGATGGGAATGGCTGCACACTCTCAGATCTCACCCCAACATGAGACTCATTAGGATTTACTGGGTTGTTAACCTGATACATGTTAATATTTTGACCTTTCAATTCACAATTGAAATAAAAACCTTAAAATTTAGCAATTTTAGAGCACATCATCAATAGTCCAATTCAGTGCACAAGAGTGAGTGCAGATCTCAAACTGGCCATCACTAGCAAGTCTCTTTTTAGAAAGATTATGCTGCAGTGAACTGTGGGGTCATATCCCACACTGCTTGTTTTGAGAACTATGAGCTTCTTTCCTAAAACTGAACTTTGTGCAGCAGAGAAACTTCTCTGGTCTCCAGTGGAAACAGTGAACAAAGAAGTCTTAGCTCTACCATTATTTTTGGTCTTATATGCACTATAAAGAGAGTCACAGAATGAATGAATTGCAGAAAAGCAAGGCTTCTAATCTATACTCCTAGCTATTACATTTTTTTGGTGTGGAGAGTAAGGCAGACCGAGTTAAAACCCAGAAATGAGCCCATGGTTAACCATGTAATATACAGATATCCTAAGTCAGGTTCCTGGACAAACTTGTATCCTAACTTCCTGAAGCATACTGTGGCTATAGCTCAGACCAATATGTTTACTGATGCAAGTCTTCTTGCCCCAGGTCATATTCTGTACAGTGTCAGGAAGCCTTCAAAATGTGCAGTCAGACCAGGAGAATGTTCTCTGCTGCTTCATCTTTCCTACCTGCTTTATCTACTCCAACCTCAAAACTTGTCCTTTGGCTACTTTTACCATCTTTTCAACCTAAACAGAACAAAATATCATCCACAACACAGATATTTAATTAAGAAAATGACCTAATCCAAGGGGGCATGGGAGGGATAGAGAATGAGAAGATCTTTTTCCTAGAATAGATTTCAAATAATTTCATTTAGTCCACTTGATGGGAAGACTTTATTATTTCTGGTCGTCTCCACCTACCATCTTCACGACCTTTCTCACATCCAGAGAAACTGTAAAGCACATTCTCTAATTCCTACTTGGTCTCTGATCCCTGAACCAAATACTTCTCTTACTTTGTATAAAGGTACGGGGAACAGTTATCAGACAGGTTCAACTGAATCAACTGGTT
This sequence comes from Cichladusa arquata, assembly GCA_026413545.1. Taxonomy (NCBI): domain Eukaryota; kingdom Metazoa; phylum Chordata; class Aves; order Passeriformes; family Muscicapidae; genus Cichladusa; species Cichladusa arquata. The sequence continues at coordinate 8,422,951 of JAOTQP010000870.1, read as the reverse complement.
CAAATACTGGTTCAATATTCTGGTCCAGTATTCAGCAGGGCCTTTGGCTTCCTGATCTGCAAACATTTCAGATTAGGGACAGGATAAATGTCAAGTAATAACAATAAGAAAGAGCTATTTATTTTCTGATTTCAGAAATTTTACGTTTCTTCCAAGGAAAAAAAAAAAAAGGGTTGTAACAAAAATGTGTATAGAAAAAGCTTGTTAGATTGCAATGAGAAAAACAACTTAAAATTCATACTCAATCTCTCAAATATGGATCTACAGACTTACGGGGGAAAAAAAAACCTTATAAATTGAGTTTGTGTGCCATTCTGTTCAGAGCATTATGCCACCGTCACCATAGTTTCTGAGCACTTCCTAGCATTGTGTTAGGTGACATTAGCATTTGTCACACATGGAATTTATCACTGTGAAATTATTTATTACTATTCTTAGCAATGAAGATAGTGGGAATGGGGGGGTGGGAGGACTTATTGTGTGAGAAATGAGACTTGCATATATGGACATGTTTTGTTCTGCAAGGGTCGGAGCTGCTCATGCTCCTGTAAGCCGTGGCGGGGAAGTGGAAACTCAGTCCACACTACAGCCTGCATGATAGGACATATCAGCTGTTCAAATACAGAAATGCCTATTTTAAATGCAAGAGATCCTTTCACAGGGAAATTAACACCAAAAGAACAACAACAAAAAAATGACATACACAAAAAAAATTCCCTCGCTGCTTTCACTCAAAAGGTTTAAATATGTCCTTGTAAATTCATGGTAATGCAGACCTGGAAGAGACTTCTTCGTCTACTCACTGCAGTCTCTTAGGATGTCAGGCAAGTGTACTATATAACAACACATAAAATGTTACCTAAGTTCCTCTTAAAACCAGCTAGGCTGCCTCACTGACTACTTCTATTGGACAGCTTTTTCTACTTTCATTCCCATCATAATTTAAGACTTCTAATTTGAAGACTAAATAAATTCATATGCAGTTCACACTTTTTTTTTTCTAATGTCCTGTGTTTAAATAGCTCTTCTCTTGATGGAGATTTATTGTATTTGCAACATTCATCACCTCCGTCCTCCAATAAGATCTTAGATGTATTTTATGAAACACCGCCAGGTACCAGGATGGTTGGGTTTTGTGTCCCTTTTCCACAGCTGATACCTATATTTTACTGCATGCGGTGTATCTGGATTGAGAATGTGTAGGAGGTGAGCTGGAAAATGGGAAACTAGGAAGGCATTTATGGACAAGAGAGTGGCACAGCAGAGGGGGCCATCAGTGGCTATGTATAGGTAGGAAAAAGGTTTGGTGTGGTTGACCAAAGACTAAGAACAGGTTCAAGGGTCAGAATATGTACACACCCAAATCTCAGCGAGAGTAATTAATTTCTAGCATTTTGACATTTCATGCATTTTGTTAGAGAGGTAAAAATCATGTAAACTACCTGCAATATTTTCTCTCTGCTGCCTAACATTAGTCTACTGTGCAATACATATACATTCAAAATCACCTGTGTGTGCAATGCCAATGCTGGGACATTCAACAAAGTGTCGTGAGTAGAAACAACACAAAGTGATATCTACAGTTCTGTTTGAATGCCAGGAAAGTATCAAGTCTGTGTTTCCTGCCTTGGACCCTGTTAAATTTAAGAGGGCATTTTCTTTTTTATTGAACAGTTGCTCAGCTTCTATAACTCTCAGCTGTTTATGTAACCGTAAAGTAAAGATTACCAAGGACAATAACCTCAGGGGACTAAGCACAGTTACTGCTCCACTTTAAAAATTAAGCCATGGAAAGTATGCTAAAATAATATCATAGAATGGTTTAAAACCCATAAAAAGCAAGGAAATTCCAAGCCAAGTCTGGAAATCCAGACTGACAATCTCTCTTAACCCCAGGTCTAGTAAAGAGAGTGAGCGAGGCCAGTATTTCTGGGGTGTAAACCAGATTCATAATACTATCCTAATGCAGCTTTTGTGATTTCATTTCCTTTCAGATTTTGCTCAGCCCAATCCTGCTTTGCTTTTAAAATAAATGTTTATGGTTATTCATTTTACAAAATGTTAACAATTTAAGGCCAGATCCCCTGTGCTCAAGTCAGAGAAGATGAGAGCAGCTTTAAGCTCTCTCCTTCCACTCCTCTAATCTTCAGCTTGAAAACTGCCTTGGGTGCATTGCCTTTGCATTGCTCAGCATTTGCTCTGGTAGACTGCACTGCCAATTCTGCCTTTTTGCCTCTGGCCATGCCCTCAGCCCTTGCACGAAGGCGGTGGGGATGGTGTACAGCAAACGCTGCCTGCTGTGCAGCAGGGAACTCCCTGGCTCCAGGAGAAGCTGCTCCCACCTGCTCAGGCCTCTACTCATCTTCTTTTTTTAACTTCTGCAGCAGTTCATGGAAGCAGGACATGATACATGCTTCTTTAAAATAACTTTATGCCTCTGAACTATGAGAGGCAATGGCACATTTAAAGGCAATCACGTACTTGCTGATGGGCAAGACTTTGTAAGATATATATGTAACATCAAGGCTGTTGCTCCCTGTAGAAAAGCTGTACAGAAGATTTTTTTCAACTTCAGAATTTTTCTTCTGAGAGTTCAGAACAATTCCTGACCCTCACTGGGACTGTGTAATATTGCCAAAGCCTCTTTTGTGCAGAGTAAACTTAGTGCACGTACCAGAGGAGCCAGTAATGTCTGATGTGTGCATGGACATGGCTTATAACAAACCATGTGATTCAGTCTGGGGCACTGAACTGCAGCTTTTCATGTCCATGACTTCCCTGAGCACCAGCTTATTTTACTGTGTTTTTGCAAATGTTTCCTTGTCACATCTGGCCAACTCTGTATCAATAATTAAACATACACTGCTACAGTGACTGATGTATAGTTCCCTAGCTTCTAGATGAATGCCCTGACTACATGGCTATAGAATCAGTCTCCCTTGTTTTATTTGGCTTGGTGACTGTTTAATTATTTATACAAAATGAAAGCTTTAGAAGCCTGTGAGTATTTCATATCTCTAAGAGACTTAAGAAGTCTTTAAGAGCTGCTGGTCAGCACCTTCCCTTGGGCTGGGCACAGTACTCTTCCCCAAAACATACAATTTCTGTAAGAAGGTTGAGCATCTCCAGAATGCGACTGTGATCTCTGCAGTAACTCTGTGTTCCTGCTTAAATCCAAAAACTTAATCACTCTGTGTAATGTTGTTCTACTTTTGTGCCAGTTCAGGGCAAGACGATTTCTGGGAAAAGTCTGCAAGCTCTTCACGTGCAACTGTCTTCTCCTCTCCATTTTTGGTACCAAACAGCTGTGCTTTCTGCACCCTGTCAGCTCTGACCTTAGTATGGAAAAAGCAGTTTAGCTCCTGCTCTGACTGAAGTAAACACCAGCAAGGTCTTGGAACTGGATGCCTAACTAATAAACTAATAAACTAATAAACTAATAAACTAATAAACTCTACAGGGATGAGAATTTGTCTCTAAGTTTGATCAGAGCTGTTGTCCTGCAGCTTTCAGGATATGCCTCTTAGTATACTTTTTTCCCCTGAGGCCAAGTACACTGTAAAAAGCAACTAGGAAAGCAAATCCACCACTCATAGAAATATATGTCTTTACTAAAAAACTTATAAGGGTCTGCAAAAAAATAGTTTGTATAGATCTTTAGGAAAGCATTCTCATTCTTTAGTGAGAGCTTGTGTCATTAAAAGCATATCCACGTTAAAGATGTGCAAACACAGAGCTTCTTTTATAATTATATTTTAAAAAGAAAAATGACAAAAACAATAATCAAAGGACTGGCATGCCTGCAGAGTTTCAAACTCAAACTATTATCACTTTTGGATTTCCATGTTAGATGCTGAAATTAGAAGAGCTGTGTGGAAAAGCTGCCAGGATCTTATCACGGGGAAATTAACAGTAAAGCCTCAGAGCCTCTAATAGGAATGTTGTAGTGCAGATTTTAGGCCAATCTTTCCATAATAGGAAGGTAAATGAATTAAGTTGCAGCAGAGAGAAAGATTTCAAAAATGTACTTAAGGATCATTTTTTATTAAATTATGGACAGTTATGAGAATAATTTCTAAAGGTTTCAATTTGATTCTTATCTTGTTTTAAATTAAGTTTGAAACTTTCCATATAGGAATATAGTGCAACAACTTCACTTAGGAGTTGGAAATCACCTTCACCCTGTGATATAAAAAATGCTGTCTTTCTACTTTTATGCTCATTTTGTAAAATACTTAAATTCAAGAAAGCTTGAGGTTCATCAGCTCCCCACCTTGAGCACAAAGCAGTTGGGGTTTCTGCACCCTGTCAGATGCAACCTTAGTGCTAATTTGGGAAAAGCAGTTCCCACATTTAGTGCTGAAAGACTGATAACCGAATCCACAACAGAATGACACATTTCCAGCAGTGAAGTACAGGGCCTGTGGACAATGGCTGCATTTTCCCACTGCATAAATCCTCCTGACTCAGCTGTCATGGTGCAAATCTACTGCACAAAAGCAGATTTTGCTTGCATGATTGGGCTTTAAAATGTCATCATGACTATCATAACAAACGTTGATGTTGGTCATCTTTAACACATTATTACTCTACCAGGTGTCAAGATAGATGGGTATGTCTATAACCCTTGCACTTTACTGTTTCCTGAAGTCCAGAAATCTTGTTTACTGTCACAATAACATCACCCAATGAATACAATTTTTGTGTTACTGGGTAAACACAGATTGTACAACTGAAACGCTGTAGACCTGAATCAGTTCTCCAGAAGGACAGTAGTCCACATAAATTGCAGCAAAACTAAATTTAACAGCATATACATCAGATTCATAAACTTTCCATATTAAAATACAGCTCCATACTTGTCCTGTACACACTTACATGATACGTGTATCCAATATATGTTATATATAGAGTTAATCCAACTTGCAATAGCATCTTGTGGTTTTAATTACGAGTCAGGGGCTGATGTTGTTGTGGATTGTATATACAGCTGATGTGATATCCAGTTTGATACCAGAAGGTCTTGACTAGCTAATAACAAACTGTGTTTTAAAACATACTCTGCTCTTACACATTAAAATTTGTGTGAACAGTTTGCACTAAATTACAAAACCACATAAGAAAGCCTGAACCTCAGCAGAGACATAAATAATAAGGCTAAGAGCAAAAAATGCCTAAGAATAAAATAATTTGTGAATTCAAAAACAGTGCAGGTGCAAGCAGTATGTACAGCAAAAGTAGAGCTAGTTAACTCTTAAAAAATTAAAATTTAAATTAACTCAGCAACTACAGTTAGTATTACTTAAATCAAGTGTCAGCTTTTTCAGACAATGAATTCTCATTTCCGAAATGCTCATATCCTTGTATGGCTAAAGCCAAGTGTAATTCCATTTGAGCTATTGGAAATTTGAATTCAGTAGAACTTGGACAGAATACTCAGATGCATTCCAAAGTATTTGGTGCACTAAGCCAAAATCAGATTTTCTCTGAAACTATCTTCCCCTCCTCAGAATGCAAATAAACAACCACAGGCTTGATTACTAATATCCATACAATAATGTAAGCTATTGTGCCTTGCTAAACTATTGGATATTTGAAACCAAATCACTTGGAATCCTCAGGACCCTTTCTCTTTTTCCAAACTCTTGACAACTTTGGCTTGCTCATGAAGTTCTGCTGGTTGACTTTCTGCTGGGTGTGGCCAGCGTCCCCTTCAACATAGCAAAAATTAAACTTTGTACAATGCATAATCCTGCCCAAGGCTCTGGAGAGACTTTGTGTTCATGTGTGGTTTGATGCCTCAAGCCTTGAGCTTCTGTCCAACTCACATGACTGTGCTGCTTATAGTGTCTGTGTGTGTTTTAAATTTAATCACACTCTACAAATCTCAGTGTAATTAAACCAAAAAATGCTTATTTATAAATCAATTTTGATTACTTTAACTGGTTTAAGACGGAATTCTGCTCCTAATAAAAGAGGAGTGTATATGTCACAGATGTTGCTGGAATGGAGCTGTGTGCTAGTCTTTAATGGCTGGATGAGTGTAACCAGAGAAATGTACATTTTACATACCATTTAGCCACCGGGAGTCGTGCTGCTCTGTTCTGATGGGATGGTGATGCCCCAGAGTTCGGAAAATGGCAAAATCCCTGCCCATGAAGTCTGCTGCTGTGCCAGAGTACAGTTCTCCATCTGTGGGAGGACATCACTGTAAGCAACATTCCTCAATTCTCCAGTCATGGTAAGTCAGAGAAAGCTGTCATATGTTCATATTTCACTAATAGGACTAATGAGTAAATTACAAAACAACAAGCCATATGCAATGTATTGTCATTGAAAACAGAGATTAGACCAAATTTCTCACTGCAGAGCTTAATTGTAGCCTCTCACAAACGAGCTATATCTGCTGACTGCTGTGCACTTTGCAAAAATATGTTTGAATTTTTAGGCTGGAACAGTGGCAGCCAGTGCACCTACCCTGGCAGGCAGGAGTATGCAGCCTCAGAAAACCCACCTAACTAAAATTGCCCTGTTTAGACCAGGAGTTTGTTCTGCACACCTCCAGAAGTGCCTTCCAACCCACTGGGTTTAAGTGAGTCTGGGAACTGAAGGGTCCAGCTCAGTCACTTTTGGTTCAGAAAGTCCTTAGGTCTCTTAAATTTTTCCTATAGAACTTATGTGGTTTTTACTTTGGTTGCCTTTTTTTTTTTTGTTTTGTTTTGGGTTTTTGCTTTGGGATTGCTGTTGTTGGATTTTGTTGTTGTTGTTGTTGTTGCTGTCGCTGTTTTGTTTTGGTTTGTGTGTGTGGTTTGTTTTTTTTTTTTGGTTGTTGTTGGTTTTTTTTTGTTGTTGTTGTTGTTGTTTTTCTTTTCCTGAGCAGATCCTCAGAAAATAGTATATATTAAGTATATTTTACAGGAAAGATAGAACATGCTTTTCTCCTTTGGCCACCTTCGTAACTGTGGTACTGGCAAAGGGCAACAGCTAAGTGAGAGAATAAACGAGATCATTCCCTGCTACCCTGACCTCCATGCATTTCACAGTGAAAAACTGAACTAAAAATTGACCTATGATACTTCAACCCATAAATGGCACACACATAGCCTAGCTGGAGATGAAACTCATCCCAGTGTCTCCCTTCTCAGCCAGCTAGAAGTGCCACAGAGGAGTCAGAGAGAGGGAGAGAGACTGTCTAAATTCTAAGGAGCAGGTCAAATTAAATACCTGCCAGCTGGTAGAGAGTGTAATAATAATAATAATGACATTGTAATGAGACCCACAGAAAAGAACCAGGGATCAAAGTACAACACATATCTTTCTGACATTAATTTAGAGCTTCTCCATGAAATCACTCTGAATCAAAAATGCTAAAAATGCATTTTAAAAACTGTGTTCTACATCTGTATGTGAAATGAGATAACCTACCCTATACTGTTAAAATAGAATTAAAAAGCATTATTCCTTCCAACTACTTTCAAGCTACCCATATTACACTGGTCCTTTATGAAAAAGACAAGTTGGAGGACAAAATAACTCTTTCTTTAGCTAAGGTAATACATTTTTCATGGTCATGATGAACTCTACCATATCCCCATTTTAAAACAGCCTTTTAGGAAACAATTTCATAATTTTCATGGCAATTTTAGGTATTTCCATGGCAGGACAACCAGATCCAAGCATGTCTATTGGATATCACTGGCATCTTTTCCCCTGAACACTGACACCATGAAATCACCAACCGAACCTACGGTGGCTCTGTACCATATGGTAGCCATGAAAGTCAGGAAGGGTGAAAACATGATAGCGGAAAGGCGTGGAATTGAATGAATTCACAGCAGAGATTAGGAGCAAATAGACCAGTCATGCCCAGCAGGAGGTGTAATCAGAAGGGAAACAGAACAGCATATCATTAATTAACGACTTACCATTCTTCTATGTCATTTTCAACTTTTTTTGAAGGGGAGACAATCACTTAATTATAGTTATTATTATGTGTAGAGTATGCAGCCGAGATTTTAAAGATCATAAAACCTTTTTGCCTGTGAAAAGGGCTTTGATGCTATGCTTAACCTTTCTTTAACCTTATCTTCATTTTCTTGTCTTTCAATCCCTAGTGAGTTCTGATAAATCAATAGAAATCAAAGGGGAATGGAAAAAACAACAAGACCTATTTTTCTTCTTAGCTATCAACAGATCTAAAGGTCAATCAGTCAAGAAAAAAATCTATGTTTAATATTATATTGCTAAAATTAAACCAAATGCAGTTTGAAAACTAATTAAAATTATATATTTGAAATATTTAGAATTGTGAGGGGGTTTTTTTGACACCTCTGTTTCTAGCTTGATAGATAAACACCACTAGAAATGAACATATTTTCCAGGCTGGACTCAGCTCAACCCAAGAGGACACTACAAGGCTCTTGTGGCTGACACTTTTTCTTCAGTGGTGACAGGATAAAAGTTTTGGCAATAACTGGCTTTAGCATGTTTCAAATGAGGAAGGGTCTGTAGAAAACTGTCTGACCTTTCTATCATCCCTACTACAGCCCCTCCAAGTTTCAGTGTACCTAGATCAGTGCCTGCAGTTTGAACTGATCTGCTGTAATCATGCAAAAAGGAGATTTTAACTTCTTCCAGCCAGAAATACCAAGGAATACCATTTATTTTTGTAAGGCTTTAGATAATTTTTGCAAAATTCAGGGTGAGCCTCAAGTCATGTCCCAGATGTGCACATCCTTTGAGTTAGTACTATGCAAAAGCTGTATGAGGATTTTGCCTCCTGTCTAGATAGACATACATTCATCTTTATTTCCCTGTGCATATCTCTTCTTTTGGACTGAAATTTACTCATTGCTAGTCTGGAAAATGATTCTTTAATGTCATGGATAGTCCTCACTGCGTTATTTCTATTGTCAGCAGATTCAGAAGAAGTTTTATAAACTTTAAGGAGAAAGTGGAAATTAAGAGTTTGAAAACTGACAAACATTTGTAGACAGGACAATGTTGCTTACTTCCTTCTCTGAAGTGTTTTGTTTTGTTGTTGTTGTTTGTTTTTTTTGGTTTTGATTTTTTTTTTGTTTTGTTTTTTTTAACTATCCCAATACAATTCCTTTAGTCTAACACATTCAGTGATATTTCCTCCTGTGATTATATTCCTCGGAAACCATGCTGCTTCTCATTTTCCTCGTGCACTGGAATACTCATGAGTGGTGCCCAGGGATTTCTTAGTCTCTACATTTCGTGCATTAGCCCACTCAAATGGAGACTGTTTAGTTAGCAGCACATAGATGGGAATGGCTGCACAGTCTAACATTACTAGGAACCAGTTATATCATGTTCCCAGCTGGCACTTACTTTAGAGCAGGGTAGCAATAACCAACTTTAATGAACAACTGTTAAAAAAATAATGAAAAATGTTTGCAGGTGGATGGAACAAGGAATGTATACTGGAAAAATATTGGAACAATTTAATAATGATGAACTGTTTATTTTTGTCTTGCTTTAGTGTGGGTTTTTTTTTTTTTCAAATACTATTGATTTTTTTAGGAGAGAGGGAAAACTGAAGATGCTCTTTATACTGGTGAGAGTTTGTTTCAGCTGAAATATAGAACAGGTCTCCTGGGTACTAATGGCTATTAAAGACCTGAAGTTACTTTTTGCAAATTAACATTTATGCTTTGCCCAAATTCCTACATTTCACTTACCTAAAATTTACTTCCTAGTTATGGTGTCAAAACCGTTTTCTCCTCCCACACTTTCCAAAGTATCTGTTTAGTGTTTCTGATGGAGCGATAATGTTTCCCTCCTGTATGTAGCCATCTAAATTGCTCTTCTCAGACCTTTTTTTTTTAACTTTCCTGATAGTTACTTTGAATTACTAATCATAACATTGCAAATGACTGAATGCTGGGGAATTCTTTTGCATAGCTGCCCTGTTAAATCTTAGACAAACCATGGTCACTTACGAGGACAAACATTCTGTCAGGTGAAGGGCCAGGAGCAGCTGAGTTACAGCTCAGGCCAGCAGAAGAGCAGCAGCAGGGTATCCCTGCCCTTGGTGACCCCTTTGTGGTCAGGAGTCTCCTCTGGCCCTGATGCCCACCCTCACTGCTTCACTCCCATGCTCCTTGATTTGGAGAGCAGTGGGACCAAACCTCTCCATGCAGTCACTGCTTGGCCAGTTCATTCCCTGCTTCTCAATTCTTTTGGAGGGAGGAAATTATTTTGTCTTGGGTCATAATTTTGCCATAAAAAATGAGGATTTTTTTGGCAAAGAGGAGTTACTTTTAGGCAAAGAACCAGCAGTGAATTTGGCATACGCCCTCTGCAATACACACCCTGCAGAAAAGGGTTGAAGTAAATGCAACATCATAATCAGTAATGCAATGTGGCTGTGAGGCAGGTATAAGGAGGCAGAGAAAGAAGGCTGCTCATGTTCAGGATGCAGGAATGCTAATTTCAGCTTCACCCTGAGTTTAGTGTGACTGAAGTAGAAATTAGTCACTGGCTTTGAATGCTCGATTTGTACCATTTTCTATTGTGTTATTACACCCAGTGGCCCTAACAGCCCTGATTGAAAACAAATGATCATGCTCAGTCTATTCTTTATTAGAAAGAAATATACATGGAGTGAAAATTATAGTGACAGGAAGTGGGCTCAAGAAAGCAAAGATGTTTTAAAGACATGAAATATAAGCCAAGGGAAGTAAGATAATCATATTTGTGATGGACTGAGTGAAAAAAAAAAAAGGAATGTGAAAAGCTAGACGCTGCTGACTTTGTGCAGTTGCATACCGGGTATACCATGTAATACTGGCTTGTCATCATTCTCTTCTTTATTGTATATTAAAGTAAATAGTACAGCTATTCGCTTAAGAGTAGCTCTGCCACAAATTCAAGTTGCTCCAGGCACTAATTTATAGACTGGCCTTTTACACACACTCTTTTTATCATTTCTGTTTGTACAGGGTACAAGTTGGAGCAAGATGTGGAAGCCTTTCCTGTTTTTCCTGTTAAACAGTGTGTGTCCCCAGGTTAGCTCATCACCTGGGATCATTATGGGCTTCTAAGACCAGGAAATGAGGCACACTTAGGACTAAATTTTTGTTTCTGTCTATTTTGAATAGCTTAATTTTTAAATGCAACGTAAATAGAACAAGGGCAGACAGTAGGCAAGGCCTTAGGCTAACAATATGGACAAAGGCCTGAAGAAACCAATGTACCTTGTTCTGTGTCATTTCCTGAAGACTTCTGAGATAAGAGAATCTCCAGTTTTCTGAAACTACTGCTGGATTTGAAGTTGTAAGAAATTGCCAGAAAGTTACATGTAAGGATGTTAAAGATAAGGTAGCTATACCTAGGCAGAGGTGTAGGGAAAGAAGAATCTGTTTCCTCCTAATTTAGTCTCACAAAACATCTTTTTGCCTTTTTTGTGAGGGTAAAGTAATAGCAATGAACATATTTAATTTAATTAGATAAGTTAAATCAATTAGGTAAATTCAATCAATTGCATTAGTTCAATTAGATTGACACAGTCCATTGCTCCATATTTACATATTCCATGAAATGAAGTATTACCAATTCAGAAACAATTAATTTATTTAAATCTTTTTGTTCTGGCCAGGAATTTAATTTTATTCAGACAGATCTCTTCAGCTGAAATATCACCTTAGGGCCTAGACCTGTGGCTGTTCATTGTTCTCCAGCTCCCATGCACGGTAAAGCTGGGTGACAGACATTCCTTGGCAGAAAAACTGGTGTAAGGAGCTATTTATTCCTGCTCTCACTTAGCTCTCAGCTGTGCTTGTGTGACCACCAGTGTGGCCAGTCTGCAAACTGGGTGATTAAAATGCCTCCACCAAGACGTGAGGAGGAAAAACACTTAGCAGGTCCCACAGGGGCATAAAGCAGCTCTTGTGACATCTGAATCTTGGTTTACACCTTGGGACACTTGGGTCAACTGTACTAAAAATAAACCAGAATTACTTTAACCTGGAAATAAATTGCATAAAACAAACGTCTATCATAGGTGCTGCAAGGAGGAAAAAAAAAAGGCAGAAAATTGGTAAATTATTTACAGTGAATGCACATCTCATTGAACTTGTTATATGGCACCTACCTACTAAAAGTGAAGCTGTCAGCAGTTTGGGATCATAAGGGCTTTTCCCCCGCCCATTTTCAAAATGTGACTCTTCCATTCTAAAAATGTTGTCCTGTGAAATAAAAAAAAAATAAAAAAAAAATTTAAAAAGAAGGAAAAAGCAACATTATTTGATGAAAGAACACTAAGAAGTAATTTGAACTAAAAAGAGTGCAGTGGGGTTTGTGGCTTCAGGGAAGTCAAATTGCACTGGGGGAGGATCTGGTAAAAGCGCCCATCTCCTAATCAGTATGTGCTGAATGCTGGTTAAAGGCAAAAATAGACATAAACAGTTTGTGTCTCTTCTGTTCCACTTCACATATAGTTTATTTTCATGTTAATTGTCATGGGTTTCTGGAATTATTTTTTCTTTCACTGAGAATACATCTGAGTAATACTAACTGAAGAAGCAGGAATTTGAAACTTTTATCTGAAAAAAGATAAAATCTATTTTTTACTATTATTTTCTGAAATGTGCCTCCACTGTAGATTAGTATATAACATGATGCTAAATTCTGCTTTTCCTAGTCTGAGTATTAGTGACTTACTATTTTATATACATCCTTAAATTTTTATTATTGTTATTGTTATTATTATTATTATTATTACTATTCAATACCTTGCAATGAAACTGTTAAAATATAAAGGCTGAGGGCAAATCATAGGGGAATATAAACCAAGATTAAAAAGGGCCTCAGTCAACACCAAGTCAAATGAAGGTAAATAAATCCAAAGCAACGGGCTTTTCAGTACATTTAATTAATTTTAACTGAGGGACCAAGTCTGCCAATCAATTTGAATAGTATGTTTATCTTACCTTTTGCACTGAGGATAAAACTAGAAGAATAGATGCTTTTTGCACAGAAGTTTTCAACATTCACAGAAGACTTGTGAAGACCTCAGCAAAATCTGTGATTTCCATTTCCCACCTGCACTGTGGTTAATTTTGCCTAATTAAGTCAAGGAGCCCCAAAGAGAAGAGCTCGACCTCCACCTTGGCAGCAGCATCCTCCTTGGCACCCTGCCTTCTTTATATTGCTCATCCACGCTGAATCCAGGCATGGGCCAAGCTAGTGATCAAGCATAATTCCAAATGGTCTCATTTTAAACCCACTGTGTCCATGATTCTGTAAGTCACAGGCTACAGATTTTATTACAGGCTTGTTCAGTTACATCACGCAAGCACATATCTCTCTGCATTTATTACATATTTTCAAAAGAACATGAGATGGATTTCACCTTTCCTTCCATTCACTGAAGGAAAAGATGAAGGGAAAATGAACTGTAAGGACAGCCATCCATGGCTTACTGCATTGTAAGATAAAAAGGTTGGACACAGCATTGTGAAGTTTGATCCCAGAATTCAAACTCAATCTCCTAAGGCATGTTCTCATACATGTAGCCTGCCTGATTATGTTTATACTGTCATCCTGTATCTGCAGTATCTGACACAGTATTACATTTCTCTCTTTCTTGTTGTCTTTCTGGTTCTTAATAATCCAGACACATGCCTTGCTTCTCTCCAGTTTTCTAACTTTGCTCCTTCTAACCAGAGATGAATAAATAATCCAACAGAAAAACATTTCTGGAATTCAACTGTAGGGTCCATATCTAGATTTTGCACAATAAATAAAAGTAGTAAATTGGAGAGAATGCTAAATCCTAACTGCAATAATAGAATGTAGCACTAATGCTACAAGCTATTATTGAAAAATGCTATTATCAATCTACGTTTTCTTGGCATTTCTTCTTAGTAGATTATTATTGCTCAACCTGCACACCAATAGATATCTGATAAGGCTACAGAGTCAGTGGCATGACAGTTAAAGCAGAATATATTCCCAAAATAATCCCACGTGTCATTATAAGACAAATAGGAAACAGATGTGGAAAGTGATTTGGTGTAGGAAGGATCTGATTTTTGACTGCATTCTTCTGGTTTATGTCACTGTAACTCTACTGATATTGGAGTGTAGAAGGCAAGAACAAGTGGAGACCCAGGTCAATGTAAGTCAGAGATGATCTACCCTTCTCTTTGTGTTTCTGGTACAAAACATTTGAAATAAGAGGCCTGAAAGGGAAATCCCACAGTGTTTTCACATTTCAGTTAAAAAGCAATGAAGAGACACGTACTGTAAGTTTCCAAATTTATGGGTGAGTAATAATGACAATAAATACATCACGGTTAAGTGCCAAATAAATGTATCATGGTTAGTCTGAGGCCCCAGGCAGTTCTGATAAACATGCTGTAGGAAGTCTAACCTGTCACAAACAGGGCAACTTGCCCAAACAGCATTTTGGGTGCTGAAATCAAACTATATCTATCTACAAACCAACAGAACATAAAGGCAACAGATGAATAAACTCTTTTCTGCATACCACTCGCCATTTTTAAAGCCTAGGAAGCAATATGACTTGTGATAGGAATTTGATCACACTAGTGACTTGTCTGCAGTATTTCCACCAAAATTTAATCAGTCTGCCTGGAAACGTTCTGCTCAGAGATTTAGGGGGTCTTTGGACTATGTGAGTGTGGCCCTCTTTTGCACAGTATTACAGACAAGAGCTATCAGATGGAAAGAATACACAATGTTTTCAGAAAAATTCTGTTCAGTTAATAATTTTGCTGCTTCTTGGGTTTCGCAATTAATTGAATGCAAAGAATGGTATTGCAGTGAGTCAGCAAATGCCTGAGCCATAGACAGCAAAACCCTCTGTTTTCAACAAATGCTCAATGTTGCAAAGTTTTATGAGGGCTATTACAGAATCAAGGACAGGAATTCATGACAAAGCAAGATTGCCAGGTGGGAGAAAAGTTTCTAGAAATGCAAAAAGAAAGGAAAAAAAAATCAAAGAAAGGCTTTTGTAACTCAATAATTAGTTCAATTTATTGTCTAAACCCTTTCATCAGTTGCACTGGCAGCCCAAAAGGACATTACAATGTAGTTCAAACCTTTTTTACAGATCCTTGTAGCTAAAAACCTTGCTGTAGCATGTTTTATGGGTTATTAAACACGAAGTTTATATCTCATTGATGCTTCTTTATAATCCATAGTAAAACCACTGAAAATGAGATTGTTTAGGTCTTGAAATTCCACAAACCCATAAAGACAACAACTGACTGAGGGCTCATAGTATGACATGAATTGTTTCACCTAGTAAATGCCTTGCATGGTAGGAGATAATGCTTCTGGCTCCTTAAAACACATGTTTTCCTGTAGCAGATAGTGTGATAGATGGCAAGAGTTAGACAAAAAGAACTACAGTTCAGTCTGGGAAATGAAGGAAAAAATTGTTGTGATCCCCTATGATCTGCCACCTCCAGCTCCAGAGTCTTGCTTTCAAACAGCTGAAACATGACTGAAACAATGTGCCATAGCATGAGACTGAGTGGTGACAAGACATTGCTATCTGACTAGACATTTCATATCTTGCTATTGAATAGCTTCAGTCAGCCAGGAAGCCAATAAAACATAATGCTATATATACATAAACATAACAAGTCTATACCTATTTATACATACATATATATATATGTACCCAGTACGATAACTTCTTAAACAATTTAGTTGTATGTCTGCCTGTCCCTAGCCCATCCAGTACTGTCTCAACATAACAAAGACAGAGATGAAAATTTAAATTAGCTGTTATTGGTAAATATACACTTTATTTCCCAGTTTAGTACTACTGCCTTGCAGGTGAACATGTGGCCAGTGAGGAAGCACCACCCCACTATCCTAAGTCTGGACAGTGATGACTGCTGAATTTCAGGGGAATTTTTTTCCTGAAACTTTTCTGGTAACTCTCACAGAAATCATGCCAGAACTGCAGAGACTAATGCAATGAAACCACTGCTGGTCAATAATTAATAAATACAGTGCAAGAAAATGATCAGAAGTGACTTTGTTGATGGACCATGTACAGCTACTACGGAGTTACTACTGGTTTAAATTAGTAGGGATGGAATGACAGCAGTGAAGTTCCCCAGCCATTCTAGTGCAGTGAAAAAAATTCCTATCCTTACTCTTGTAACCCCCAAACCATAAATAGAAAGGAACACATCCCCATGGTATCTTTCAGGGACGGATTTCATCAAGAAGCTGCTGAACAAAGAATGGTCCAGAAACATGCAATGTGCCAAGAGCCTTAGGAACTATTACAATCTTTGTTTAATAAAAAGCTAGAGTTGGCCATAGCTGTGAGAATTTTTGATGTTGACATTCCCCTTGCTATTTACACAGACTCTGTTGTGCGATGATGAAGTATTTTATAAAGCAAACTGATCAAGGGAAAGAAAAAAAAGAAAAAGACAAACCCCAAAAGTAACACCCCTGACCCAAAACCCCAGAAAAAATAGCTCCAAAAGACTTCCAGAGTGCCTGGAGTATAACAATGCATCCATTGTGCATTGGAGGACTTTAAAGCAAGTGGCAATATCTCTTAAACAGTAAGAGGTTGCTGGCATGGAAATATATTGTTCTCTGTATTATTCAGTATTGGCAAGCACAGAAGGCAAAGCTCCACTTCCCACTCAAGGGAGAAACTTTCAGACTTGTTAAGGTTTGGATTTATCCCCTCTACACAGAGGCATTAGCTGGGGGCTGAATTTGCTGCCCTGGTCACAGCAGAAGGCTACAGGTTCCTCTGAACAAGGAATCAATGCAGCTGAGAACTTCCCAAGGGCAAGACCTTGTCATTGACCACAGAGCAACTTTCACATGAATTTAGGTCTGAGCTAATCTTTCTGAAATGAACACTGCAGAGGCAGCTGACTGGAGACACCTGACTCTGCAAAACAGAAATCTGATGATTTGTGCTCTTTGAGGTTTCTTTTTTCCCTTTTTTTTTTTTCCTTTTTTTTCTCCTGCCTTCCAATATATTGATATTAGTGAATTTTTGATTTGCCTCTTGCCCATACAACTTTCTGTGCACACATTTTATAATGTCACATCAAAGCTATTTCAGCAAATCTTTTGAGTAAATTTCACTCTGTGAGAATTGATTTAATTATGAATTATGTTACTTTTCAAGAATCATTTTAAGTGAAACAACTGTGCAGGATATGGCTATGTTGTTATTGTTATTATATTTCCTATTTCACACTTAATCTATTGAGTCATGAAAACTGTTAAATATGAGGACTTTGGTTTCAGGTTTGGGAATCATGCTGTTACGGAACTTTTAATGAGAAACTTTTATTAAATTTATCCCCACGGAATGCTTTATTTAAAAAAAAAAGTGCAAGTGCAAATAAATATAATGTGAGAAATTATGCAAAAAATACAAATATTAAAACAAATGTAAATGTTGAGGCAAGTGGTAACCATTAGGGAAATAGGTGAAAAGTGATTGAAGCAATAATGCAACTGCCTTTAAATCATTAATTATTAGAAGAAAAAAAAAAAAAAAAGAAAAAAGAGAGAAAAGAGAAAAGAAAAAAAAGAAAATAAATGGACACAGTGGGCTTCTGACTTTTAGTCTTCAGGCTCCATGTGCTATAGGGTTTTACCTGCACACATCTGGAGGACACTGGGCTCTGCAACACCTCTATTATATTTTGTTTTTCCAACTTGAGGCTTAGCAGAATTGAGTTATGAAAATCAGTTTCAAAATCCTATGGGAAATCACTCTAAGTGACAGATCTTTTGTGAAATGGTGTTGCCAAAGAAAGGACTCCAGCTTCTGTAGGACCTGGAACTGAAACTTTCTGGGATGGCTGTGCTGTACTGTGCCAAAGGGCACAGAGAAGGAACTTTGTGGAGCAGTACTTACCTGCAAAACTGATCATGGGCTATGAAGATCTGCCCACCTCTCTGTGCCTCCCTCAGGCAGTTTGCTCAGTTTCCTGATCACCCCAAGACCTCTCAAACATTCTCTGCATAAATCTGTGTGCTCTTCTTCAGACTCAAGAGATTCCTTCTCCTACACTTGTAGATATTCACTGATATTTTGATGCCTGAAAATCTTACTTTTGATATCAAGATAAAAGAGCTGTTGTGATGATGACCAGCCCCATGCTTCATTTCTGTAGATTAATGAAAAACAGGGCTTTTGGTTTCTGTTTTTTCTTTTATCCCTATACATCACCTCTACTGGAAAGTTTTCTTAGCTTCTAGTCTTCAGAAGATGCTTTAAAATGCAGTAGACAATTTTGGAAAGCACAGGTTTTGAAAATCTGACTCCCTAGGCTGAATTTGGACAACTCACTGTCTCAATAACTATCTTTTAGTCAATTATCAAACACCCCACATAACTTTGCCTTCTTCTGAAATTAAATCTATCAATATTTATTAATTTACCATACACCTTTGCAAAAAGGGAAATGTTATCTATCTATCTATCTATCTATCTATCTATCTATCTATCTATCTATCTATCTATCTATCTATCTATAATCCAATGAATTTAATGGAAGGGAAAGCAGCCAACTGGGCTGTTCAGGAACAGCTGGTTCAATCTATTCATTATTCCTAGCTCATGATCAGTAAGTGCTTGTGCTTCTGCTTCTGACTGGGAGAGAAACCAAGTGTCAATGTCAAATGGTGAAGACATGTTCACACCTGAACACACTAGTCTGCATACTAATACTGGTATTTATATGAATAATAGCCTCTTTCAAATCACTGTGCAACATATGTAAATAAAAGGAGGGCAGGCAAAGTCAAACTAAGCAGCTGTTCAAAAAAGATATGTATGTTTGTGAACTTGCTTTTGCAATATTTTACAAACCAAATTCACCAGACTTACCTGACTTTCATCCAAGAGCTTTTTGGGTTTGGAGTTTTTTTTTTCCTGATGTTGTCATTTACCTATTTGTACCAATTTTAAAGATCTGCCTGTTTTGGATAATGTGTTCTAATTCTACAGAAAATAAGTGAGCAGACATCAATTTCATTTTAGTGTCATTATACTATTTATTGCTTTAGAAATTCTTGCAAGTATGGAGTGATTAGCAAAAAGAAAACAACTCAAAACAAACCAAACACGCAGTTAACAGGAATGACATGTTAACCTTGACTGATTAGTAAAGACACCAAAAATGTCATCCCAATGGCATACCAGACACTAGATACCATCAAGGATATTGAACAATTCTCAGAGGACACTGAGAATTAGAATGGCTTTGTATTGCAACTTTCTGGGTTGTCAAGTGTAATACATCACCTAAGATGACTGTCTGGCTCATATAGGATGACCTCTGGAAACACAACCACCATACAACGACTGTCTGTTCTACTCAAGTTATTAAGTGGTCTGCATATGTAAGAAATAAGATATACAAACCTAAAACCAGTACATATAACTGAACTACATAACCTAAAAGTCTCCATTCTTCAAGTGTTCTTATTATTACCCTCAACATATTTTCCATTAAAAATATTTGGAACAGATTCTAATTGCTTTAGCAGATTCTACTATTATGTTAAATAAATTATTGGGCCATACTCTATTACATGATTGTACAAGTTTTCTACGGTTATTTTTAGCATTCAAGACCATTTCTTTCCCCCTTTGTCTTCTGGATTTCCTGTATGTTATTAGACTGTGGTGAGGTCAGGCATCAGAGGAAATAACAGCAGTGCTGACTCCTAGACCCAATGTTTTATGAATTACTGAGCATCAGTGATGTAATGGCAGTAAATCTAACCCAGCCTCAGTCTTGTGTCCTGTTGTAAATAAATGAAGTTAGCAAAGGTGTTATTTTATTCAAGAGCCTTCCTGATGAGAACAAAAATGTTTCCCCCAGGGGATTGTTTGTAAAATTGCTTCTGTAATTAGGGTGCTGTTTAAAAGGAGAAGGGTTCTCCAGTTTTCCTGGGGAACTTTCATGTCTGAGTCAGGGATATCTTATTTGCAACACAAAAACAACTGCAAATTGGGGAAGTAACATACAGAAAGGATTTAGTCAAGTGGCATTAACATATAAGCATATGGCCAAGATTTTCTAATTTCCCAAGTGATTTTGCACACTCACAAGTTGGGCACCCAATTTAAAACTTGCTCAAGGGCTCTGATTTTCAGCAAATACTTTCTTGGGCAATTTAAAATTCTGATACTTGGAGCTGTTAGTCACTTCTGAAAATGAAGGCATATGTCTGCACTGCTTTTTATCCTATCTGCCATTTAATTCCCAGGAAGAAGTCTCTAATATGAACACATGACCTAAATTAAAGGCTTCAAAAATCTGACTTTAAATGACTGACAGAATAAGGAGCAAGCCTAGAAAAATACAATTAATTCTTTCTCCCTAAAATAAAACCTTGTGAGCACAATTTCAGAGAATTTGTGCAAGTAACAAAGGGGCAGAGAAGTACACCACAGCAACTACTGCAACAACTATAAAGCTTTGTTTTTGTCTCAAAGATACTGCAATCTATTTGCAGCACTTCATGCAGAAATCCCTATGAAGTGTCAGATCTAGACCAGTGTTTGATACATATTCAGATTTTTTAAAAGACATAAACAAAGTCTGAAATACAGAAGCTGAAATTCTGACCCTTTGGGCAATTTTGCTTTTCCTGAGGCAAAGCTTAGATCTGAAATCCCTGCAACAAGCACTTCTTTTTCCTCTTTGTTCCCTCCACATGCTTTCAGTGTTACAGCACCCAGCCTTTCTGCAGCCTCATTTCATTTTTCTTCATTAGCAAGTAATAATATCGTCAAAATTTAATAACTGGTACTGCATTAGAGAACAATGGATTTGGAAAGGTAACTCCTATTGTGCACATGGCGACATAACTAACAGAAGACATAATTATAACCTCTCTCTGTGACAAGTTGCAATTATTCCTCATGGCACTGTGTCTAAGAGCAGTGCATTTCTCATACTGGTTAGAGCGGTTTTTTATTAAAAAAAGTCAAGAATGTTTGATATTCTTTTCCCAGTGCAACAAAAACTTCGCTGACACAGTAACAGATGGATTTAAGTGGTTTTGATTCAGGGTGACTGAAATAAGTACATTACAATTCACTTCTTTATTCATTATCTTTCCTGCTTTTTTAGCACCCAAGAGTCCCCAGAAGGGGAGAGAGTCAGTGACACTGGCAAGAATGTTTGATACACTCAGCTATATCTATATATGTGTATTCACAAATAGGACTGCACAGTGTCAGCAGGGCTAATCAGCATCCAACCAGGTAACCCAATTACTGATATTTGTAGTTTTGAAGAAGAAATGCAGCCTGTCATTTAACAGAACTTTGGCTCAAAATCCTGGCTCATTATATAGTATGATGTAGGGTAGTACAGTGTAGTTTAGTATGGTTCAGTACAGCATAACTTTGACTTTGTTGGTTAAAACAAACTGACAAACACACCAACCATTTGTCTTTTTTTTTTTTTTTTGGTTGGGTTTTTTTGGGGTTTGTTTTTTTGCCTTTTTTTTTTTTTTCCAGATTACTTCATTTTTCACCCCCCACCACCAGATCACAGACAGTGAGGAGCAGTCGTGGTCCTGAACTGAGTTATGCAGTGCTCTGCATTAAGCACCATAGCACTGAACACCACAGGCTGGTGCCATCCCAGATGTGCTGTGATCCCCGAGACCTTCATGGGCATGTTCCCTGGCCCTGCTCTCAGAGCTTCAGCATGGAGCCCACGGAAGGCACAGAAAGATTCCCTTCAAGTTCAGTGAACGCCAGAGGAATCTTTCTCACATCCCTTGCCATGTTTACATGTTAACTCGAGGTCACGGCAAATCCTTCCAAATGACTATGAATTAAAACAGTTGTTCTCCATCACTATCAATTTAAAAGGTTTGAACTGACGAATATACGATTTCTAAACCTGCATCTGTACCACTACTCTTCTGCTTTTTGTCATCATTGAAGTCATATGTGTTCTTAGTCCATACCAATTACTTGTTTTACAATGCAAGTTTCATTTGCATTCATTCAGATAAATGTTAAATGTTTAACTGCATTTAGCTGTTCATTCTTGGAATGTATAATTACACACAAACACATACATCCACAAACAGAAATAATAAGACCTGAAATACTGATCATTTCACCTGCTGTACCAAATCACCCTTTTAATTTGTTATTCATGAGCAAAGGCAACTTTAGACAATGATCTGGGTTCCCTCCTCAGCAACACTTGTGCAACCCCAGTGAAAGCCAACAGAACTAAAGAACAAAGTCAGCTTTGAAGATTATCAAGAAGAACAAATCATCAGAAGGATCCATATGTTTTTGGCATATCCACAGCATAGATATAACTTCTAAATTATTTGGTTGCTTCTTGACTTAGTTTTACAACTAGACTGTTTCCTTACTCTAACTTAGCCTCGAATCTGGAAATTTTGGACCTAATTGGTAGGTTAAAAACGCATGCCTTTGCGTCTATTTAATAAAGTCTTCTCAGACCATCTGCAAGATAATGCTGCTCAGTTTTCTATCACCTTGGATGTAAACATTTCAAAAGCAGAAGGTGTTTGTGCTGTTTGAGGTACCTTCTGAATTCTGCTAAGCTTATCTTCTCTTTAGAGATGAAACTTTGTTTAGCTCAGATTTGAACACTGATTACAGGCCCCTTGAGGAACAGGAGACAGTTTTTGAAACATTGTCAACCATAATTGGTTCCTGAAATGTAAGTCCCTTGAAGGTGAAGAACTCAGAGATACGGCCTTGTAGGAAAAGTGATCAAAAACTTGGAAGGTGCTGGAGATCCCTTGTAAGACAAGTCTCACAAGGCCAGAAAGGTCCACTGGAGCCACACTGTACATTTAGAGATGCACAGAAAACATGTGGGTAGGAAGTGCATCTTTCCGCTTTCCTTTCCTTTTGTATGAAAGCATTAAAATTAACACAAATGGAATTTGAAATATAATAGCCCAGCTGCCTTCCTGTTTCAGGAGGTGTTAGCGGTAGCAGAGAAGTTAAATTGCAAGATTGGCGTTTTATTCTCATATCAGTAACTAAACATCTTCCCCAAAAGCCTTTCAGTCCAGGGC
Organism: Cichladusa arquata; assembly: GCA_026413545.1. Lineage (NCBI taxonomy): Eukaryota > Metazoa > Chordata > Aves > Passeriformes > Muscicapidae > Cichladusa > Cichladusa arquata. The sequence continues at coordinate 8,399,857 of JAOTQP010000870.1, read as the reverse complement.
ACTCTCCTCTCACGTTTCAGTGTTTCAATTCAGTTAGAATAGACCAGAACAACTTGTGCACTTTATGCAAAGCTGTGTTCATGGTTTCCTTCTGCACCTTTTCACAGAAAGCAATCCCAGAAACACTAGTGCAGTACATATTTTATAGATTAAATTCAAGGTCTTAAAGTTGTGCTTACTTTTTAAAAATATTTTTTTTTTTTTTAATGAATGATGTCAGTGCCCGCTAACAGTCAGAAAAAGCAAATTTCACATACAAGTTTTTAGGAATGAAATAAAGAACAAAACCAGCAGTGTCTTTATGCCTCTTTAAATGCATGGCACTCCTGCATTTTCAGTACTGCATGAAGCTACAGCCCCCTAACTCAGAAAACATAGAAGGAAAGAAGAAGAAAAGAAGAGTATTCTTATGTTCTTTTCCAAAATGAGAAACTGGCAGGCAGAAGGTTTAAAATAAAATGAAGGGATGTTCCTCCCATGTTGCAATTTGTAGGGTTTGGGATGCTGGGGATACTTAAAAGATATATGAGCTCATTTCTAATTTATCAGAACCAAGTCATTGAAAAGCATTAAACACAGAGATTCCACCCTGGTTCAGGAAATCCCTGAACAAGCAGTGCTGGAGCCTGGGAGACGATATCACTAAGCACTGCTGCCTGCTCACCACTCATTCTCCTCCACTGACATTCATTATGGGACCTGGTGAGAACCAAGGTCCTGGGCTAAATGAGCCTTTGGTCTGAACAGATTGGACTGTTCTCATGAAATGAGGCAGAGAGAAATTAGGTAATTTAGCCAGGAAATCTATGCCAAAGCAAAAAGCTAATGTTCTAGTTGCTGAGCCTTGCCCAGTGCCATAAACAAAAGTATAGAGTCCTGCCTCAAATCCCAGTCAAGCGAATGGCAACTGAGCTTACTCAGCACATGCAAATCTATGCACAATGTGCCAAGTAAAACTGGTAAGGATCACTTGTGATGGGGAGAGTACATCAGCTTTTGTGCCCAGTTAGCCTTTAGTCTCCCTGTGATTCCCAAGGAATATCTCTGTTGGGCTCCCCATGCATGGACAAATTGCCATATGCAAATTGCCACTTGTTTTCTATTCACTGGAGTTTTACAAGAGCTAGCAGCGGAAGAAAAAAATCCCTCTCACAAATTTCCTGCTCTAAGGCAACTTAATTAACAAACTATCATATAAACAAAGAATTAAAAGAAATAAGTCATTTAGCTTAGAATAAAGATCAAATAATGCCTACAACAACATTTCATAGAGACAAATTTGGTTTTTTTTCACTGACTTCTATGATTCATATACAGCCAGTAGAGATTCACGTGACAATATTATTCTAAATGTTGCCATCACTTTGCTTATTAAATGCTTATTAAAATAATCTAATCTATTTAAACATATTGTAGGGAAGAAGAGCTGATATGCAATTATCTCTCTCCCTAAACTGTTCTTTGATTTGGTTTCAGGGTTCAAGGATCCACCCAGTTTTTGTGTTAATAGCCAGCACTGATGTCACTGGGAGAAACAGAACGGAAGATAGAGGTGGAGGTTGAATTTGAAGATAAATTTAATAAAAACATTAGAAACCACTGGATAAGAAAAGCAAACAAACATCCAACAAGTCTACCTCTGGTTTCATAACTTCCTTGCTTCTTGATGTATCATAATATCCTTCCTTTCCCTTTTTAATCATGCAAACTAACAGCTGTCTTTTTAAACAATTTTAGACTCGACTTCAAGTGCCTCACTCGATACCATATGTCACACATTTCCTCTCTTTTTTTGTGAAATGGCTTCAGATAGAATGTTTTAACCTTATTTTCCTGCTGTCTGGATTTTGTCTGTTGCTATTCAGAAGCCTCTTTCTATCTCAAATGTCATTCATTTTAAGTCGTCTCATCAAATTTTGGTCACAGGTTTTAAATTCTGCACTGTTAATCTTCTTAACCAATATAAGAAGTTAAAAACTCATTTACTACAGATTGCACTGTGATGAGGATACTCACTTACAGAGCAGCTAAAGTAGAAGATTACTGGTAGAAAATTAATAACTGCAAGTTGCAAACAGAAAATGAAGTAACAAGAACAGGATGTAAAATAGACCAGGCTTTCTTACAATGGCCATATGCTTTCTTCTTTCTGCTGCATTCCCACCTTTTGACTGCTGTCTACCTTGCCATCACATCAGTTTTTAGCTATTTATATGATCTTCAGCATGGGGATTCGATCTACTGTCTTAAGTGACAGTTTCTGTGGAAGAACTCCAAAGATTTCAAGTACATTTACATGTCAAGAGTACGAACCTTAAAATCTAAGTTTGACAGAATACCGAAGTCCGTGCTGTTTTCAGATGGCTGGTGTGAAATGTTTTAAGACGGACAATAATTTACCTCAAGTCTTGTACAATTAAATTGTAACTGAAATTTCATACTGCTTCCTGAGTTCCCTTCTTCGATTCAATATGTATAATTTTATTCTTTCTAGTTCAGAGAAATATAAATCGATATCCAGGAACTTTTCTGAAATGCAGTGCTTCTGAGTGCTGGCCTCATTTCATTTTATTATTTTTATTTCATGGTCATGAACATCTCAAGAGCAATGGTAGATGTGACAGATAAGCACTATTTCTGAAGATGTGGAATTCTCTACATTGCCTAAGGATAAGGCTGGATGACTATATGAACTGAGTGTTTCAAGTGAATTAAATCAGGTAAAATTATTTCTATCCTCTGAAATAAGACATAATCTAAGTCTGTGGGAATAAACTGCCTTAACATCAGGAAAGGGCAAAATCTGGAACACCTCCAATCCCCCAACATGTTTCCCTGCTGCCATCTATTCATCTTTCTCACGGTCTTTTCCCCTCAATTTCATGACCTGTGTTATCTGGCACTATAAGCAATCCCAAATCTCTCTCCTTTTGCTGTTCAGAGTGTCCTGCCTGCGATGTTACCTACTGAGAACCTATAAAACTCAAAACTAAGATTTTTTTTGAAGCATCTAAAGGCTGAAACTTGTCAGTGTCAGTTTTACTTCACATATATGAGCAATCTCCCTGCAAACATTGTAATAATTTCCTCAAGTTCCATTTGAATATGGTTTTGAGACTGCTTTTTATAAAATCAGCTTGCTGGACACTTAACTGCATAGGTAATTAATGCTCTAATTTGACAGTGGCACATAAAGCCTAATGCTCTACAGAAAACAAAAAGTAGTCAGTGATGACAGAGCATCAGAGATTCTGCTTTAAAAGCCACTTTAAAAGCAAATATACGGTTTTCATATTCATTGTCTTCAACTGTTCACTGAAATATCTTGAAAAAATATTGCAATCTCTTTTTAATGAAATAATCTGAAAGTTTAGCTATTGCAATTAAATTCAGTATTACGTTTCATTCCTTCACCTATGCAATGAGACTGGTAGCTATTTATGCTTTCTCTTACATCTCATCTCACTTCTTACCAGATGGCTACTACATTTAAAATCTTCCTTATATCAAGCATAAACCTTCAAATCCAACCTTTTCTTCCCTCCATTTAACAAGCTGTCTTCTACTACAACATCATTTCTGCTTTTCAGGTGAAGACTTTGGGTGCAGTTGCAGATGCTGTTGCAGTTTATCACACCTTTTTTTTTTTGGAAATTTACTTCACTTTGTGAGCCTGGAGGAGACTAAGTGATTTAGAAGCAGCAGCCTCAAAAGAGAAAAAAAGCAGGGAAGCTTGGGCGACCCACCACAGTTATTTAACTACTGCTCCAGTTTAACTCTTGCAGTAATTGAAATCCTAGTTAGCCCCAAAGTATGTTGTTTTTATTTCTTTGGAAGTTTTAGGAGGGTTAATTCTGGAATTTTTTCTGACCATGCAGCTTACTACTCAGACAAAAAAAAAAAAAAAAAAAAAAAAAGAATTCTAGGTGTAAGTTTAAAAACACCTCACTTCATTTGGGAACTTTTCCACTAAAGAAATAATTCTGGACTGGAATTTGATTCCTCTTATTCAAATGGATCATGTGTCAGTAGGTCATTACTCCATGTAACTAAGATGCCAGGGTTTTTGTAAGCAACTGAAATCTCCAGCTTTCTTTACGTTCTTCTATTATCTGTTTTAAAGTATTTCCTTATTTATTATCTTTAATACCCCATGAAATACATTGACTGTAAAAATAATATCTAAGTCACTAAGTGTTATCTAAACTACTTGCTACAATGCCAGCTAAAAGAAAACACATTTTTAAGGGATTCTGTATCATCTTTCTACAAAAAAAACTTAGTAGATATTTTCCTTTATTTTCTTTTAGTCCTCTCTTAAAGACTTTTATTTTGTGATTCTGATATATGAATGCTTTTATAATGTCTAGAAAGTACCTTGAGTTAAAAAATTTATTGTGCTATAATCTTTGTACAGCAAGATTTAGCATTTCTGCATTAACCATCCTTTACACTGTAGTCTTACTATCTCCCTTTGAGGTAATCCTTTTTACAGAGGGTCATGGCTTTTCACTGGCTGTATGAAAACACATTTGCACAAAGAAATAAAAGCCAAATTCACAAACCTACAAATGACAAGCAGAAAGGGCTTGTATTCCAGCTTGCTTTCCTGAAAATCCTTTGAAAGGCTAAACAGCCTTTTCAGGGCAAACACTAATCTGCAGACTTGTATCCCTATGTTTGAATGTAATGAGATTCCAGTAAACACATGCACTCTGTGTCGACACAGTGAGCTCAGTTCAAGAGCCGCTTATTTTCTGCTACTTTCAGGCAGCTAAGACCAGATCTGAAATGCTACTTTAACTGAAATGGGAATGCCTGTGCAGGGATTTGCACTGAATCTGTGAGACATTCACAAGTTTCCTTGTGTACAAGGCTAAAGTCATGCAGAGAGCTCTTTCACCACCAAAGCTTCCATTTTGTTGTCCAAACTCTCATTTTTCAGTTTCCTTTCTTGAGTGAGGTTAAACGAACTCAACTTCATCCATTAATTTTCTGTTTATCCCCACCAGTCTTTAAGAGAATACGTAAATCTCGTACTTGAGTCTGAATAATTTACTTTTATACCTGTTGGAAGAATGTGGCCTTTTTCTGTGTTAAATAGCAGTAAATTTCTTTCAAGGCCAGGCTGAATGGGAAATTTAGCAACTTGGTTCAAAGGAAGGTGCCATGGCATGGGGGCTGGAACCAGATGATATTTAAGACCGCTTCCAACCCAAACCATTATATGAAAAATGATGTCCAATTTTTCCATATTCTAAATTCAGTATGACTTTCACAGATTTTTAGTAAGGAATCAAAACGAATGGTCTAGACTATACAGACTTCAAGAGATTTGTTCTTTGGTAAATATTCCAGAAAAAGACCCTTGGTACAGCAACAGTAAGTTGATGAAGACTTACTTTTCCATTACTCCCACATTTAAATAATGAAATGAGATCCCTGTTTCTTATAACAAAAGAACAACCAAATGCATAAACAGAAAGGTTTGTTAAAACAGAATAAAATAAATTGTTATTTGGAGGTAATGAAGTTAAGTACCTCAACCAACTATAACTAAATTAAATATGCCACCACGACTATTGTTGATATACCACCTTCATGACCATTGATGCTTAGCCAAACAGAAAATGAAACTTGGATTAAGTAAAGGCAAAAAACAACAGGGCTATTGCTCTGCAGTTTTCTGCCATTTGACACATGGTTTGTATTGTAGGTGCACGAATATCTCTTACGAAACTGTTTGCAAGCTTGCAAATAAACACTGGCTACACAGAGTAATGTTGATTTATACAAATAGCAAATGCTTTCAGGTTCCATATTTCAAACAAGCTGGAAGTATAGATGAAATGATCAGCCACTGCTTTGAAAAAAGTGATCAATGCCATTTGTTTTTCTGATTACACACTAACAGGTTCGTAATTAAAAAAAAAAAAACAACAAAAAAAAAAAACACCACCCAAAACCTCAAAAAAACTAACAAAAAAAAAAAAAAACCATACCTCAGGGCAAAAGAACTCACTGGTAGATAATCTTCCTCTCTTACACTGTTTGTTTTCTAATTCCCCTCCTCTCTTACATAGTTTGTTTTCTAATCCCTCTTCAAAAACTGTCTCCAGGTTTTGAATCAGGCTGAATCAATCAGTATATTTTTGCTGTGCCTTAGAGGTAAAAATTTGTATTATCTATGAAGCTAGAGCACAGAGAACTGACCAATTCTCTGAGAATCTGAGTATTAAGACTTTTTTTTAATTCCTACATATGGTAACTCTGTGTAGGCTTGGCCCACAAGTGTGCAGAGGAGCATCTAAAGATTATCTGATGGACAAATAGTTCTACCACTTCTAGTTACCTTCTCTGGGGACTCTTTTTGGCCCCGGGACACAGGACCATTTTCACATGACAATCACTGAAGCTTCAACTTTTAAGAAATCTGAATTGCAGAGAGCAAAACCAATTAAGGCCAAACAGCTTGCCCTGGGCAGAAGCCTGAGAAGTAGAGAAGAGCCCCTAAAACTGTTGTCATCCTCAACCAAAATGTACAGCAGTTTTCTGCATCAAGATGTCACCACTGTTAATTATCTCACTGGCTAAAAAAATAAAATCAGAACGTGAAAAAATTTCAGATTTCTATCATGAATTCTTCATGCTTTTCTTTCCTGCTAATACTTTCCGAGCTGTGTTGTGAGTAAAGTTTTCTGCAGCATAACGCTTTTTTTAAAAAAAAAATATTTTCTGTTTCATCAGAAGACATAATTAGGCAAAAAATTTACACAGTAAACTTAAGGTATGTTAATAATGTCATTGCCTGGAGTAAAGCCAATGTTTGAGGAGGACAGCAGAGATCTGAGCTTCACATCTTGCTTACATATGAAAAGGTCTCAGATGAAGGATCTATTTATCTAGTGGATTGTTTCTCTTTAAACAAAGCAAAAAAAGCAGATTGTACTGCTTTATTTATATTTGTCACTGCCAGTTTACATAATGCTAGGAAATTATTTTTTAAGTCAGAATCTGTCACTGATGTGGCCCATGTCATATTTCTACTTTAAGAGGTGGCAAAAAATGTTTATATCCACATCAAGCCGCTTGCTCAACTTTTCTGGTGTGGTTTATATTAAATACAGAAGAAGGCAGCAACTTAGTAATCCTTGAAAGCATCCTTGTGATGAGTCAGACTGAGCTGTTAGCAAAACTCAAGCCATTTGGTACCAGGTTTTAACTCCATGTAGCAGCAGAGGTGTGAAAAAGACCAAGTGAATTTCAATACTTCTTTCATCAGAGTGTTGCTATTTGAGCTTTGCACTTATGCTGCACATGGAATATCACTGTGAGAATTTTGACATTCAATTTCTCTTCATCAGTCTTGTCACGGTTCTTTCTAACATGCATCAGCTTAATTCTACATAAAAGAACAACCAAGATTGTTTTAGACTTAACAGCAAATGGATATATCTTTAAGTCCTCTGACCAATTATATATTTATATGCCTGATATTCTGCACATATAATAATTACTACAAGGTTGATATTTAATTTATTTAATTAATTTCATTGTAAAGGCATGTTTGAAGCCATGCTACTGAAGGATTCCTCCAAGGTAACCATTTAACAGCTAAGTAACCTTTAATTACTTGCCATAATGATACACATCTAAGACAGATATTGTTATACTGTGACATCTGAGCACTTTAACCTAAAGGTAGTTATTAGCACTCCCATACAAAATTCATTATGGATCATATTTCATTAATGGAGGGTATTGTGTTCTCATCTGATTATGTACTTGCAAACATTTATTAATATATCTCTCTGAGTGTGACCATGCAACTTGGTGGAATGCATAGATTTTCATAAATCAAGAAGCATTTCTTAACTAAACTATATACATCCTCTATGATTATAGAGGAGAGAAGTTGTACAATAGTCCAGTTCTTCTGGACCTATCTGATATGAACACTAAATAGGAAATTGCTTAGGGATGGACAACGTGTACAATTACGATTAGCAGTGCAATATTTGAAACTGAAATAATTAAAATGCAAATTAATGCTGCACTGCAAGAATCACTAGCTGTGATTTATATCACTACAGGTGAGAAGACAGTCCAGACTTGTAGATGACTGCAAATGTACACAAATTAGAATAGATTAGATGACACAGCAAGTCATCGCCAATTCTAATAGGTGTGAATTCATCATGATAACATTTATTTATTCGGCACAACACTTCTTTTTAGCTAAGTTTTCCAATGGTGACTGTTTATTTCATCCAAATGTTTCTCACAGTATTTTCTGACTCACTGAGCTACAGAAAAAAAATTTAAAAACAAAGCTTTCTTCTGCGAAAAAAATAAAAATAACCATATGTGAATTGTCTACAGCAAATAAGACAGAAGCTGAAGAGAAAGAAAAAGCGGGCATTGACTGGTCTTTCCTTGAGTTCCCAAGAAATGTTGCAAAGTTACTCACCCTTTTCCAATGAAATGAGTTTCTTAGGAAATAACTAATTTAATCCAAGTCCACAGAGGCATGAACGAGTCAGAGGCATGCATTTCATCTGAGTCAGGTCATACTCATTAAATTATTTTTCTTACATGAACGAGGGAGAGGTGAAGGAAGGGACAGAAGGGCACAGAACACTTCCTTCACAGGAATGGTATTTGAGGGAAGAAGCAGAGATTCTATATGGTTTATGCTCAGGAGCTCCAAGAGAAGCCGGCACATTTCCAGACTTGCCAAGTGCCATAAACAGAAAACAAGTTGTTACAAGATATATAAACTGGAACTCAGTGTGAATGGAAGAGTAAACAATTTTTTTACTAAGTGACTTCCAGTAGGTTTATTCTTAGATTTTGAGAACAGGAAGAGTTGCTGCAATCACTTAGTCTGATTTCCAGCATCACACAAGCTGTAAGCATATGGGACAAGCACAAATATTTAAAACACTGCCTGTTTCAGTACTATTCTAAATTTCACACAGCATTTCCAGCACTAAATTGATTAACTCTTCATGGTAGAAAATATATGGACTAAGGTAAAAGGGAGATAATTATTTATGTCTATACACTGCTTTTGTATCTGTTATTTTTAGATTATTCTATGTACAGTCCCATGTTCCTTCCATGCACAAAATACAGTGTTTGTCTAAGCCATGACCTGTTACTTAGGCAGCATTTTCTTCCTGCTGACAGGTAGTATTGCAGCAATCAAACAGTCATTCCTATACCTGGTGTCTATACTCACAAGAATATTATTTAAAGAAGGATGAAGCATTTTTTCTCTAGTAAGACTTTTGAGATCTTGAAATAGGAGACTGTTAGTTTATTTGTACCATCTTATGCCGGCAAAACACATGATGCAAAAAAGATGAAAGATAAAGGAACATATTCTTTACACTTCGTAAGTGCATTTAGCAAAGTAACAAAGTGTACAGTGGGTAAATTCTACCTGCTCCTGTTTTGCGGAGATTCTTCCTCTTCCAGCCATCTTCTCTGTCTTTCTGGCATATGGGATTAATTCTTTTTCACTTTCTTACATTATTCAGTAATTTTTTTTCCTCAGGAAGGAAAGTACTAATTACTAGTCAAATAAGTACTGTTTTCTTGCTGAACTATGGAGTAGTGGAATTTTATGATTGGAATGAATTTAGATGGCAACAAATTTAAGACAGCCCTTATACAACAGGGTAGAGAATAGACTCAGGTTCAAAATCTTTTAAAGGTAAGGAAGCATCTGGAAAGTATTATGAAAGCTTTTTTTTAATATCAACATAAGTCTGTACATAAAAGTGAGGATGGTCAAGATAGCAGGAGAAGAACAATTATTTCCTGTTGCGCCAGACAGCTGCTGGAAATACCTGTGTCCTGCTGTTTACTCACAGAAATATCAGCTTCACCTGTAGTCGCTTTGCTTTTTATTAAAAAAGAGAGAAGATTTAATAATTGTGGAGAAGGCACTTCTGCCATGCTGACTGCAGATGCTGAAGAAAAAAATAGATGTCCAAGGGGTTTGAAAGCATAGCAAGGAAGCCTTCCATTGTAGAAAGCATTTTTTTATTTCCTGAATCTGGTTGAAAGCTTCTACATTCATGAGTGTTCTCATTTTTCCTTTGGGGAAATTCCCCCCTTTTTGAGAATTTTGAATCAGTGAAAGTATTGTGGTCAGAAGCAACATCAGGAAGAGGTTTTGAGGAGATCAGGCATGAACCTCTCCATCACTGCTGAGCAGCCTGTGCCATGGCCATACACAGCCTCCCTGGGCCCTTCCTGGGCCTAACCATGGCCAGTCACCATGCCAGTGTACCATTAAACTCATAATGTGAACGTGCAGAAACTATGAACACTAGGTTGGTCTGAAAGTATGAGAAAAGGCACTGCTTTCAGACTCACATGTCTCTGAGAGTTAAATATATCCCACAGACTTTAAAAAAGGCCTGAAGGGCACTTCACAGCATGCCAGCTGTCATAAAATTTTAGGCAAAGATCACTGAAATTAGTTCACCAATAAGGCCTTTGTGAGATTCTTGTGTCTGAGTATGTAATATAACTGGCTAGTTTGCAGTTCAGCATTTCACAGCACTGTGGTCTGCATGTGGAGCATCACCCACAGCTAAAACCTGCTGCATTGTGACCTTGGCTGTTTAAAGATTATTTGACAAGATGTTGGTAGTGAGCTACAAACACAATGCAGTCACTTCCTTCAGTGGCAGAAACCACATTTACGATTCTTCCTCATGAGGTCAGCCCCTGTCAACTGAAGCCTTGTGACGTGAATCCCACAATGAATAATGCTGCTTTGATGCTGATCTATCCAAACCTGAGCTCAGTAATTCCTTCTTCCAGTTTTGTTTCCTCCTGTGCCTCTAAATAAAGAAAGAATTCTATTTAAAAGTCATTTCCTCAATTAAGTCAGTCTATACTATAAGCTGGCTTTCCACTGCTTTTATTACATTGGTTTCCCAACAGATGGTGGTTTGTTATTTTATTTTTTTCTCCTCCATGTTGGTCAAGAGATCAAAGGGTTTAGCCATACTTGTCTTTTGTTTCAGGAGGTGTGTGGATGAAATTTTGCATATGTTGCAAGACTGTGAAGTTGGGTTAATGTTTTCAATTGTTACTCTAACAAGAGGCAAATGCTGAACTTCTGTGTTACCAGAAACATTATAGGCTCTGTTGATGAGCCAACATAATATTCCCACCCAGAAAATTGGATCAACATCTTAATGTGAGTGCCATACCTCTTAACAGTACAATCTATGTCTGTGATGAATTAGGAAACTGTATTGTCTTATGGTAAAGTAAGGTAACCATGTGTCAGTGGGAACATTTACATTATGGGAATAAATAATTAAACATAACATCCTTTAACTGATAGGAGAAATAATGAACATCCAAATGCAAACAGAGGGTGTATTTTCAGCTCCACTGGTAGTCATTGCTAGAATTAATTTCCTTAAAGTAGTCACAAAATTCTGTGTAATCCTTCTAACAATGCCAGAAATTATTGTGTTTTTTTCCTGTGAGTATGAAAATGGAAAGTGCACCTCAGTTTTAGCTACCCCAGTTTAAGTCATGGGGAACTCCACTGAAGACAAATGGTTCTAGGAAAAAATACCCCATACTTTAAAAGAATAAATTAAACCCAGATCCTATGAGAGTCTTTAACTTGAATCACTCATTATCTGAGCAAATTCAAAGTTACCCGTGGTTTTAAGACATGGACTCACAAAACAAGACATCACATGTGGTACAAGTGAAAGTCCACCCAGTGGTTCCACATATGCACATGTGCACACTCCACTCTGCAAATTTACTTCCATGGAGGTCTCTCTCTATCTCAGTCTTTTTTTCTCCCCTCCAGCAACATAAACAAGTTTTCCCACAGTTCTGAGACTTATTTCTTTGAACCTAATGAATATGTTGACTGGCTTTGGTTTCTTATTCATGGAAGTCATTCAGCTGTGGCACTGTACACAGCTCTCCACTGTAATCAACCAAGGACAAAAGCCATGTACAGTGAGGGAACAATGCTCTCCTCAGTTATCTCACTGGAAGCATACTAGTGCATAGATTCCTCTCATTAGGAGGCTGGGGGTTCAAATTTGACACTATTACTCACCCTGGACTCTTTTTGTATTGGGAAAACATTAAAAAAATTCTATGTTAACAATTACTTTGTTAGAGTTGTTTTTTTTCCAACAGTGCAGACAAGTACCTTGCTGGTTCCAGTCTTCCTTTTGTGCCACTGCATACCTGTAGAGATCAGACCAGATCCATGGAAACACCAACACTATCTCCAGACCATATCCTCACTAGTTCTCCCTCATCTCGGGGTTTTATTTGTTTCAAATCAAACCAAACTGCAGAATGCTAGAACATTACCTGCAGAGTGACTTACACTTACATTTTCTTTGCAAGATTGGTATAAAGTAATACTAAATTAATACAGTTCTGGAGTTCCTTTTTCAGTTTGGTTTGGCTTGGCTTGACTTCTTAAGAATAAACTGGGAGGTCTGCCACAGCAATTTGGATAGATTTATCAAGTCCTAAACAAAAGTTAGTTGCTGAATAGATGAAATGATCAGACTTGAATAGTGATTACGGTTTCATTAGTGGTTTCTGCTGTGCTACAAATGGCCCTTGCAGTTGTAAATTCCATGTCTTTGTTCTGTTTCTCATCATATCTTATACCTCTCCTCAGTATGACTTACTAAAGAACTGTGCTTCCACTTTACCTTCAGCCATGGAGTCTGAGGAATAAAGGTGAAGAAATAAAATAACCACCACACTGTTTTCACTTGTGTTAGTTTAAAACTTGATTTCACTTCCTGCATGTAAATGTTCAACTTGTAAATCTCAGAGTGAGCCTCAGACATAATTACTGACTTTGTCACTTTAGACATAAATATATTCCAAATTGCTTAGGTGTAATTATGAAATATGCAAGGGCAGGACTGGATGCATTAAATGACAGCTGAAAACCTACAATGTTCATATTTCCTGTCAGTGATTAAAGCATGACCCCTTTGCTAAATACTTTACTTCCAAAAATGGTATTTGTACTGTGTCTGAATTTTAAGATACTGAGCCACATCCTTCGCATACTTATGATTTGGAATATCCCCATTCTTACAAATACACCTTTAAATAGGTAAATTGAAGGTCAAATGGATCAGCTAGTTACCAAGCATTCATCTGTCATAAAGGCACCTCCTTTATTTTTTTAAAGGCACCTGGTATGAAAAATTCAGAATTTTTGTTTTTAGTATCTCATTTTGCTGAGGATGAAATATCCACTGCAGCTGTGTAGACTTTCCCAACAGCAAGGGGTAGGAAAGACGTCAGCCATTGCTGCCATGTGTGCTATTCAGTGGAGAGAAGTTTACTTCATAAATTAAACTATTCCGACAGCTAAATTATTGCATAAAGCCTAATAGTCCTACTTTAAAGGATCTGCTCTGGAAATAAATGTTTATTGGAAATATATTTTGCTTGGGATGACAGGATGAAGTTTTGAAAAATCTGAGTTTTCCTGGTTTAACTTCTCTTTTAGCAAAGCAAGTGTTTAAATACAGCTAAAGTCAAAGGAGATCTGCAGCGTATTCAAAGACAGACCTTCATAAATAATAGCATTTAACCATGAATCTGATTAATATTTGTTTACAAAGGGGTTTATGGAGTTTTTCAAAAAGTCTTTTAAATGGGAATCAAGTTACTTCTTTATGGAGACCTTCTGTAATTTTATCACATGATAATGCAATGTAGCAAGGGATGCCATTCGGAACCTGTAAGAAACGTACTTCTGCATGATGGTGCTTAAAAATGTGTAGAGCTTCCAGCAACACATCCTGGTTTCCCTACTGAAATATTGGTCAGACCTTATCAGAACAACTGACTCACTTAGATTGCCATATGAGAAAGGACTCTCATGTTCTCTGCCCTTTCCCTCTACTCCTCTTGTAAATTTGGTCATTGAAAAGTTAACATATCACATCCCTTGCCAAACAGTGCCATAATGAATTATGGCTTGGAAAAAAAGATTTATATGCTATGTATAGCTACATATAACTGTACATAAAACTATATACTTAAAAAATGCTAGGAAGGTGATAGCTATGACACGAGTTATTCTCTTTTAACAAGTGGAGGTTAAATTGTACATGTGTGAAAAGCCTGATTTTGTATGAAGCATTTTCACACAGGGTACCCTAAGGGACTGGAAATTTATGTCATGTGGGGCAGAAGAAATGATGGTTTACAGTCTCATCACCTCCAGAGGAATCCAGCCCCTTTGTTTTGTGATTTTGGCCACTGATCCTGTGAGGTGCCTGGACAGATGTGTGCCTAGCACTGACTATCCTGTTACCTGCTATCCTCCACAAACAAGGACATCAGTACAGCAAAATGTTCTAGTGCCTGAGATTTCTCTGTATAGCAGAAACCACTTTTCAGCTTTTTACGACACAAGGTAAAGTATTTCAGTCTTTAAAGATCTAAGAGATGTTTTCTTTTTCTCTGTGGTAAAACTACTCATGCAATGGAAAGAAGTGCTCTAAAAGGTACTTACACTGTGTCTAAGCTAGAGTTCTGGCTCTTCAGTTTTGTTTTCCTGTACTATAGTAACAGGATATCTGGAAGTTTGAAAGTTAATGCACCTGTGAACTAAAGAAGGCTATTGCAGTCTGTAAACTAGATAATCTTTTAATGGCATTTCTCTGCAATTACAGTAATGCTTAGAGCGAGTATGTCACACATAACAGTTCCATCACAAATGAGAATAATCCTTTAACAGTATCCTTTTCCTTCATACTTTCTCTGCATATGCATATAAATACCATATAAAGGTATAGTTGATTAGATGGAAAGAAAACTAGCCTCAGGTGATTTTTTACTTAAAAAACCATTTGCTCTAATGTTTCACTTAAAAAACACAGCACAAAATCTTGACTGACATAAACTGACACAGGTCTGCTGTCTTCAGTGAAGTATGCCACATCTACTACTACTGAAATCAATGCTTCATCCTGAATTTTTACATTAGATAAACACAACATGTTTAGTACCAGCAGTAGCACTGATCTTTCAATTAGTGTGTTTCTTCAAAGTCATTCCTTCAAGAAAAAAAATGCTCTTCCATCACTATATATATATAAAATATATACAGAGAGACAAAATGATAGATGCATAAATGTGTTGGAACAGGATGTCCATTACTTAGGAAATGCACTCTGGACCTCTTCTAATATGAAGAAAAGAAAGGATAAAAAAGAGTGGAAAGTATATTTCAGCAAAATTTTATGAGTTGAACCAAGGATTTTTAAAATACACAGAGTCCGGAAAAAGCAAATATGTTACAGGTGGTAGCATTATATACCTTCATATGCAATAACTTAATGTTTTATGTACATCATAAATCTAAACTGAATTTAAACCTTCTTTATTGATTGAGAAATAACCTGCAAGTAAAGTGATCCCAGATCTTTTAAGTTCATGCAGTTAAAAATGAGTTTTAATCTGTTGGACAATGAGAAGAAATTTGGAATTAGGAGACAATAAAAGAAGCTGGGTTAGTTCTTCAGACTGTACCTATTGATCTACCTCTGCTGAAGAAACCCTAATGTATTCCTTCTGAGGATCTGGCAAACAATTTTGTAAAGCTCTTGCAATGCCTGTCTGAGCATATGAGCACAAAAAAAAAAAAAAGTACTATAGGGCATTCTGTACACCTCCACCTGTGTGCAAGGGTTGAGTAAATGGAAAATCCTGTTCTTAATGAAATAGGACTGTTCCCTGCTGGTTCACTCAAACTACCCCAAAGGGAGCCCCGGGGGAAGGGAGCAGGGCTCCTTCCCCCTGCTCAGGCATGCACAGGCAGGTGCATTCTGCATCCTGTTGTGATTTTCCAGGGGGTTTAATGCACCTCTGTGTCTCACTGCCGTTGGGTTTGTTCCTTTCAAGCACAGATCTGACTTGTTTAATTCTGCAACCGTTAAGTACAACATTCCTACACATCCAGCCCTGTTTCCTCAGAAGTCAGTGGGTGCAAAACACAGCTTTACTTATCACTTTCTTGTTTTGTCTGGTAATTGGTTTCTTGTATTATATTGCATTATGAGGACAGAATGCCACATATTGCCTACCCCAGATCCCTGAAGTTTGTGTAGGTGTCGTGTTAGGTCATGTCCCTTAAACTCATGCACGTGAAATGGATGATATCAAGCTTTAAATTTGGCTGCCCTCAGGTATTTTCTGCATATCCACACACTACATCCTCTCTAAATATGTTCTTTCCTGCTTCCTCATGGCTTATGTGCTTAAAGCCTATTGAAACATTAACTTTATTCTTCCCTCTAAATGCTGTGGTTATTTGCTTACACATCTGGAATGGATTTAAGCAAAGATTAGTCTGCTTTACTCCTCAGACTGCGGTGTAATTCACAACATATTAGGTTGTATACATTTGTGCACATCATTTTTAATCAGATGCACAGCATGCCGTTCATATCCTTTTAGCTTTTTATTATTACTTCTGATACTGTACTTCATCAGACTCAATTAAACCTGCCTAGTTCCATCACCAGAAATTACTTTCTTCAGGTATGGAATGGGGCTGTGATGCACTGCTTCATATCAAAGAGATATTCAACAGATATAACAATTCATATTCCCATTACTTTATGACTGCCACACAAAGTAATTTATTTTCTTTCCCCAGTCATAAAAATTGTAGCGTGTTCCAGCCTCCTGCAGCCTACTTCAATTGATTCCAGAGTCTCCTCTATTACTTGCCACTCTTTTCTTTAAATTTCACTTCTCCACCCTCTCCAGTTTGGCACACACTGATTTCCTCTTTGGATTCAGGCAGGTGGGTTACATTCAGAGCTCAGATAAACAAGCACTCATATTAGAGACTAGGTACATTCCCTGACTATTCCCCTAATCAGTTCACATTTACCTTTGTAAGTGCTTGAAAAATAAATAAGCAGATGGCGAAATCAGTTAATTTTCCACAAGTGTTGTGGCAGAAAAGAAATCTTCAGGAAGTGTGTTAGATGGCAAATTTTAACTCATAATTAACTGCTTGTCTTTGCTTCTACTTTTACCTTCTTTAGTATGCTAGTGAGGTATAAACTCTACACGATACGGAAGCAATGGCCCTTTGACACGTCCAGTGCTGCTGTCTGACATGGGAACATAAACCATCTGGCTCTCACAGATGCAGTGTGCAGGGGTGCAGGGGTTAACACTGTATCCCCCTCAATCACGGTGTCTCTAATAGCTACTGTCAATCAAGCACCCTCCTCTTCCTCATCTCCCACAGCAGAAGCACATTTGAAATTCCTGGCTAGGTAGTATGGGAGAGGAAGGAGCAGGCTCTAGCTGAGAGAAAGGACAGATTATTTTTCAGTGCAGATATAATAAATTAATTTATTCATCTGATTTTCACCCTTTCAAGGCACAGAACCCAGGCTGACTGTTAGATTTGTCAAAGGCCAAGAAGAGATGGGTACACTGCATCCTTCCTGCCTCACTTTCTCTCCACACGGGCAGATCTGACCTGAGAAGGCAGTAAACCCTACTGCACAACTGTTCAGAGGATACAGAAACTTGTGCCACTGGAAGGGCAGGTGAAGATTATTTCACTAATATCTTAAGCATGAAAAGGAAAATAAAAGCCAACAGTGTCTGAGGCAATTCAGATAAACACACTCCTGATTTCACTCATTTGTAAAGATGAAACCAAGGGTCATGAGAATGATTCAGGCGAAAGGAGACTTACAAACTTACTGCATAAATGAAAAAAAACACCAAAAAAAACCCCAACCAAAAAGAACCCCCAACAATTTAGATCCTGTTTATAGTTAGGAACTGCTAAAAAGAAGTTAAAACAAGAGGTCTCTTTC
The DNA here is from genome assembly GCA_026413545.1 of Cichladusa arquata. NCBI lineage: Eukaryota > Metazoa > Chordata > Aves > Passeriformes > Muscicapidae > Cichladusa > Cichladusa arquata. The sequence continues at coordinate 8,381,954 of JAOTQP010000870.1, read as the reverse complement.
ATTCCAGGGCCAAACACATCACTAATTGAAGACTTTAAAAACCCAGAATGTTAAACCAAGGTTAGATCTGGCCTCTCATCTCTGATCATCCTTTCTATAAATCCTTGATAAAGTGTGTGTTAGTTTTATGGTACAGCAATAAACCAGCCAAATGTAGAAGTAAATGACCTCATACGAGCTATCTCTGTGCAGATAGATTCCCTTGGCAGATAGCCAAGGATTGACTGACACACATCTTACGGAACTAGAGTTAATTAATATGTCTACCAATTCCCAAATGGGTCTCAGGAAGCAGAGAATCTGTTTAATGCAGTAAGCAATGACATACTGTGTGTGGTCAAGAGACAACCACTAATTGCCAAGAATGCATTGTAATAAAGCATTAAAGAATATGAACAAAACCCTTTCTGCTCTGCAGCTCCCTTATCCCTTCAAAATCTTACTCTTAAAACATTTTAAAGACTTATGTTTCAAATATCAAAATATATTTTCATAGGTAAAAATAGTTCCCAGACTATGAAGTCAACACTTAAAGGGTCTGTTAATTTTTCTATGAGAATAAATAGTCATCATTCATTCAACAATGATGTCTTTATTTTCAAGAAAATCTGCAAGTCTGAATTGCAAAAGCATAAGAAAACTTGAAAAAGTTGTTTTATTTTCAGGATCACAGAAGCTACAAGTGACAAAATTACGGATTCACTAGCAAAACATATCCATAAATGCTGAAAGCACATCAGAAGTCTGATTGCTAAACTGTTTCAGCAATTGAGCAATACTCAGATAAGCCAGACAGAAAATACAGTAAAGGAGACTAATTTATATTACATACTCAGCAGAAAAATAAGAGATTGGCTGTTCTGGAGAGAAAAAGTATTGAAGGCCAGCACAGAGACATTCTAGTCAAATTTTCAGCCAGGAAAACCAGCCTATTCCCATGGCTTCCTGTGAGTGATTCTGCTTTTTACCAGGGAAGATTCTGCTCATTTATTTAGTTATGATGATCACTGACAAAATGGTACAAGAGCTACTGCAAGAATTCTGCAACACTAAGCAAAAATCAGCAAGAGATTAAAGAAATGGGCAAAAAGAGAGTGATTTAATTTTCACAAAAAATTAAGGAAACAAAACCTAGGTGACATGAAAAATTGTCAGTATGTTAGGACAAACTTGAGAAGGGGGATTTATGAGGGTGTGACTATTTTAATTCTCAGCTGGGAGAAAGCTGAGGTGGTGTCAGACTGCACAGACAGGGAGGAAACTAAAGACACTGTTTGGCCCAGAATAAACACAGTGGCTGAACTAACCCACTTATACCTGGTATTTGTCTCAATTATAAAAAAAAAAAAAAAAAAAAAAAAAAGAGTGCTTTTTAACCTCATGAGCCAGAATAAAGTGTAAGTATAAGCCCAGTAGAATGGGCTTACTTGTACTTATTTAAGCCCCTGGGGGAAGAGATGCAGTGCAGGGGAGAAAAGTTAGATATTCTGCTGTGATTTATCAATCAGCACATCAGCACCTGATTCAGGAGCAGGTCTTACCAGATCTGCTTCCCAAGCCACAGAAACTGGTGAGAATGCATTTTGGCAGGAAGAGATAATGGCTAAACACCAGTGAAGATTAAAAAGAGGAAAAAGAAAAATCTTGTTTTAAGATAGTTTACCTCAGGATGGCTTCCAACCTCAATATAGGTGCAGACTGGATGAAAAGCCCCAGTTCCACAAGCGTACAGGTGGGTTTGGTTGTAAGCCTTAAGCACTTTGATGAAATTAGCACATTCTCTCTGCAAAGAAAAGGAGAAAAAAAAATTATTCATAGAGTTAATTCAGTGATTCTGACTAATGAGAGCTCTTCTGTGTTAGAGATATATGGCTGAATGAACAGATTTGTAAAGTGTGATCATTTCATGCTGTTCATAAGATTGTTTACTGCTAAGCATTTAATAAATAGCCTGATTTAATTTCTCATTTAAATATCTTTGGTTGCTATTTAATAAAGCATCCAACCCTGAAGAAAAGATTCCAGAAAAAAAATCCTAATTTTTGTTTCAGACATGCTTCATCTTTGTAATTTATGCTATTGCTGTGTTTGTAAGACAGAACCCATTTATAGAAATGTGTCAGAATGAAATAATGAAGAAAAATGGACCAACTGTTTGCTTGTATTCAATTAAGTAACAATTAGAAGAAAAATGGGCCAGATGGAAGGAGTTGATGAAAACCAAATCATTGATATAGCATTTTTAACAATCACATGAATGCTTCCTCGTTCCCACTGCCTATGTCTACAGGCCAGTCTTACACACATGAATACATATCTTAAACTTCCATACAATCACTGACAGCCCCTAGAATACAAGACTTGGACTTTATGTTTTCTTCCTAAGTAAATTATCCATCATGAGTTATTTTAATTCTCAGCAAATAAAAGCTTAATAGCAACACTAACAGTCCCTAGTACAAACATTATCTGTTATCTGTTAACAAAACTGTCATTATTAATGACAATGTTATTAAAATGGATAGTCAAGATGACAACGTTTTCCATTTTTTAAATATTTTTATTTCAATCAAGTCTAACATAGAAAAGAAATATGTCAATGCCTGCAAGTCGGTCTACTAACACAATTGAAAAAAAATGCATTTCAAACAAAAGGAAAATGAGAACAATGAAATTAAATATTTCCAGTAAAGTCTGTGTTTAAGATGAGGAAAATTTTTCCCTGCATACTTGACGACTTTTTTGGTACAGTGGCTCAACTCTACCTTCCCAAGTAGACCAGGGCCCACAGAAACACCACCTGAGCTACTGCATCCACAGAAATCTCCTTGACTGCCATCCTTCCTCTCTGTAACTTGCTTGCTAATTAAGCCAGATACTCCCAGACACAAAATAAAGGCTCTGCCAGGAAAATGCATGTGCAGTTTGAGTCATGCCTTAGGCCACCACAGGGAAAAGCAATGAACTTACACAGATGAAACACTGATTTCCCTGCTCACACAAAGGATTGTACTAGAATGACACTGCTCTTACAATTTTATTCTATATCGGCATAACAGATAATGGCAATGTATTAAAAGGAGCACCCAGAGAAAAACACCCAGAGTCTTACTGCATCCCTGACTTACTGCTGTTAACTTGCCTTTTCAACAGAGATGGAAGAGAAAACATAGAGATAGTTAAGGTAACCCAACAGGAAATTGAAAGAAATAAGGATCCATGTTACTCTTAATTCTTTCCCTTCTGACCTTTCTCAATAAAAACACACACAATTTCTGGTCCATTCTTATTCTTCCCACACACAAGTATAAGCATGAACATACATTTATTATATTTATATTTATCCACAGACTGCTTTCCACTGTTATATGGTAGAGTAATAAGAAAATACTGGGCATAAATTATTAAAAAAGTTTCTTTTTTTTTATTATTATTTCTGTTGTTTTTTGCTGCTTTAAGTGAAAGAAATATGGAAAACCCATGAAAGTGTATTAAAAATTCAATGCCTACAAGAGTAAAATGGGCAAATGCCCCAAATTCGTGCAATACTAACAAAATTGAAATAGATCCTTTCTTAAATTCTGACATTTTGTGTTTCAGATGGAGCATCTGACTTTGACTCTACATAATTTAAAATTGAGTAATGATGTGTGTGTATAAATAAATCAGAAGTTTCTCACTTAAGAGTTGTATCTGGCCTGATATAAACACAACACTGTTTCACTAGGACAGTGTTTTGCCTTGTCAGGTTTAATGTATCATGATTTTTAAAATGTCTTTATGGTCTACTACTACCCTTTACTAAAGCTTTTAAAATTACCTACCTGAAGAACATGAAGTGTTAGAGGATGGCGGCCACAGACAAATGCTGTGAGTAGATGGGCTGGACCTGCAGCCAGTGTGAATAAAGTGTGCTGATTTCAGAGGAATTATTCTGATTTACAGCAACACACCACCTGTGACTGTATATACACTCAGAATCACATAATCACAGAATATTCTGAGCTGGAAGGGACCCACAAGGATCATCAAGTCCAGCTCCTCAGTGAATGGCCCACAGGGGGACTGAGCACACAGCCTTGGTGTCATTAACACCATCCTCCAGCCCACTGAGACCTCTCAGCTGCTTATCTGTAACATGCAGCAAGAAGGTATTAGATAGCTAATGCTTTAAAGGTGGGATAGAAAAGCCCCACTTAGATTAGGGGCAGGAGTCTTCTTTGATTTCTGTGGATGAAATTAAGAAAAGTTCTATCACCACCTTCAATGAATTATTCCAGATCAGCCTGGGGAGAAGGTGGCTTAACCCTATCACAGCCATGTTTGAACATCCAGTGTTCAGGATTGATGGTAAAGTAAATATCAGTCAAGTGACTTCAAATTTACAATGCATTTCCAAAACGTAGACTTAGCCTATTGATCCCTCTTTTCGTCTCCTAATTCCTTGTACAGGGTGTTTTTTACCTTAGATGTCTGAGAAATACACAACCTAGTTAAACAATGGGGAAGGTAAATACCTACAGCAATAAACTTTTGACTATGATGACTAAATTTATATAACATTTAAAGTTCCTAGTCCAGTTCAGACTGCTCTTTTAGCTCCCCTCTGTTTTATAGCTGCATAAAGGAACCATTAAGGTCTATTCAGTAAATTCTCATACACCTCTCTACCAGATTAGGTTTCTTTATATATTTTACATGGTAGTAAAAAAATAAATAAAGAGGGGTATTAAACTACAATAAATGACATCAAAGCAAAGCTACAGTTCTGATTTAAGCCCTTGTCAACTCAGGAAGTTCAAAGTGAAGTTTCTGCCCTGCCTGGGAGACGGTGCTATTCTCCCTGGAACAATAGCAACAGGCACATTGATTTCAATCTCAGACTCCTTCCTTTGTCTAATTGTGCTCAAGCACAGCTGCACAGGTACACCATTATGTGTGGAAATGTCATATCTGGTCCTTTGATATTCTGAACTTAGCAAGAGTTTGCTTTGGTGAATATTGGGTTTTCCTGGTTTATGTGACTCTGGGACAAAAAAGCTTCCCACATATCTGCAGTAAACCAACTTTAACAGCTTTGAATGATTTGCACAGTCTAAATCTCAGCACATGGGTATGACAAAGAAGATATCAGTGAATGTGTGTGTGCACTGAATGCAATTTGGGTCTGCCACTTCAGAGACCTGTGTGACTGATTCCCATTCCCACTGTTTCCCCATTCCTGCCCTCACAGGACAGCTGCTTTAGTGGCATTCAGGCTCCATCAGTTGTGAAACCTGGCAGGAGGCTCTGCTGGTCCCAGCACTGGTGCCTACATCAACTCCACTACAAAGCAGCTCCCCAGCCCCCTTGGCAGGAGGCCTGGAATGACTTGGGTGTCTCCAGCTGGGCTTGTCCCACTTGGCACCAGTGCCTTCCCCTGCCAGACCCCCGGGCTAGTGCTATATTGTGGGTGTGAGGTCTGTGCCAGCAGGACGAGGCATTTCACTGCATGACTGCAGAGTGGAAGGCACTGGAAGGGAGACAGGGACAACAAAAGGCATGTAATATCTCAGAAAACACAGCAGACAGGAAAAGCATCCACCAGAGGAAGAGGAGGTAACCCAGAGGCAGAAGCTGTAAGGAACAAATTCTCAGGGAAGATCAACATTGTGCCCGCATGTGAGCTCAGCCACCCAGTGCTTTTGTATCCATTTTTATTTTCCCCAAGAAAGGGGTGTTGTTCAAAGGGAATATATTCTGGATATATCCATACCCTTTGGATATTGTTCTTTGTCGAGTAAAACGGATGAAGAAAGAAAATAAGGCTTAAAAAAATTATTTTCCACGTGGAAATAAGTTTTTTTCAAACTTGAGAGCAGGGTGTTGTGGGAGTTTAAATACTTTTAGCCTAATAATGTGAATGAAAATGAATGCAAGGTTTGAAAAGTTTTCTGTAGGCAGGAAAGTATTACTTGGATGGGTTATGAAAATCAGTGTTAAAGAAGAGAAGCACTGGGATCACCACAGTTAATTTTACATTCTTGCTCCTAATAATCTTGTTCATTAATATTAGGAAACTTTTCTTGTCTATATGAAGCTAAACACTGGTTTATGCCCTAAAGCTTGAGTTTATATATACATACATAGAGGAGAAAGCATAAGTGCTTGCATAAGGCATAGAATGATTGAAGTAGATATTCAAAGGGAAAATTAGGTACATCATGTGGGAGTTATTGCAGTCCTCAAAAATACCCATTTATTTATCTACCTACACCTGGAGAGGATTAATCTTCATTTATATCTCAATAAATGCTCTAAGGTTTCCACAAGATCTGTGAATTCTGCCTTTTGGCCTTGCACAGAAGTGCTTCTATCTCAAAATACAAGAAACTAAATCCCTACATCATATCTGAGACCTTCTAGCACAGCCTGCAAGGTCTTCCTCTCTCTTTTCTGACACAGAGAACTTCTTTAGGTAGCTGCTTTTTTATGCATATGACTGCTGGATCTGTGTCTTCAAACAGTTGTGATGGCATGACTGACAACAACCTACAAGGTATAGCCAAGAAATGGTGAAGTGCAGTAGCTGAAGCAGTCACCTCAAATCTCAGGCACAATCGAGTTTGTGTCTTTGTTTGAAGGAACGTGGACCATAACCTTCACTAAAGCCCAAGCAGCTCCTACAGGCTGTCCCGGGGTTAGTTTGGTGCCTGAGTGCACCAGGGCATCCAAGTGAAGCCATTCTACCTTGCATCTGGGAGTTAAAGGTACATTTGGCCACCTGAGGGAACATGCCCCAGTTCACTGGGCATTCCTGAGTGAGACAAAGGATTGAACTCCAGGTATCATAAACATGCTTACACTTCCTCTAGACTAGACTGAGGAAGTTGTGGGGTTCAGATCCTCAGTTCCACGCTGATGATTTATTGAAATGAAAGCGGCTAAAAGAGTTTGCACCATACTACAGTAATGCAGCTACAGCACCAACTCAGCTGCAAATTCTCCTGTGCTAAAGTCCTACTTGTAAAACAAGTTAAGAAATTATTAGACTGCCACTTACATTCAGAGTGTGAATTAAAGAGGTCCAGTATGCCTGGACATGTATCTTAACACAAAATTTTAATTACAAATACTATACCAGCTATAAGGGCAGAGGGCCTGTCTTGAAGAGGAGATAAAGTGTTAATTAGGTTTTCCAGAAAGGCACCCACTATATGAAGATCAATGTATCTGACTTACAAACCAAACACACAGATTTATTTTTTAAGAGTTTCCTAATATTTATATATCAAGTTGATAGAAGGGCTTATGCTGAGAGAGATTAGCCTGAAAAAATAAATTACAAAGAAAATGTCTGCAACCAAAAGAATAAGAGCCAAATGCAGAAAGATTGAAAAACAAACAGTAAAGATATGTAACACTGATTAGGCTGTGTTACGCAGACTTTTCCCGGACAGTTACAAAAATAAAGTCCATCCATCTGTCAAAACATCTGCTCTGCGTATGAAAATTAAAACAGAATTTAGGTGGGTTTTATGAGTTTCCAGTAATTATCTCTCCTCCAGAAGCCTGGAAGTTACGTCCCTCAATCTGGATTACTAATGCAGCAAAGAGTTTTTAATGACATCTTTTTAAGTTGAAGGGTAAGTCCCTGTGACTAACTAATATCCAGATTTTTCTCCTTACTTTAAGAAAGTTGTTTCATTTTTTTTAAACCAATAGTGATGTCCATACTACTTCTCAGATATTGCAGCAAATGCAAATGGCCAGATTATGCAGTGCAGTAAGTAGAAGGCTAAATGATCCTTTACAGTATCATTAGCTTCAACAGTTTTCTGCTGATTTAATCCAGATAAGTATCAGACCTAGTAATACATTCTCCCTTTATAGCAGTCTTCCCACATAGCCAAGTGATTAAAATATCATAAGATTTTGTCTGAACTGAACGGACAAGGGGATTTAGAACTATCATCTGACAGCTGGAAAAGCAAAATAAACACGTTTTGTGTCTCAAATCAAAATGGATGGACAGCTTTTATATAAAGTCCCATGCATGAGGTTAATTATTATGTCTACTTTTTTTTTCCTTCTTCTGTCCCATTAGTTGAATTTTCAAGTGATGAGGTCAGGGATATCCATGGAGAATAAGTAATCCCCGATATTACTGCTGTCATTCAAATTTATCATACGGCTGAAAGATGTTCTGGACTTATCAGGGAGCTTTTTAACTTCTCTCTTTTGCTGGTGGGCTACTGCTGGCTGCCATCAGTTCAGTCAGTACTGGCAGATCTCTTTTTCAGCATGGAGCAGCATTGTTTCAAGGAAAATATTTCTGAAGTGTTAGTGCAATAAATATATGTGTGATTGCCATGTACACAGATGATGGATTCTCAGCAAAGACTTCAACATGTCAGTAAGCATGGGTGAGGAAGCCTCTTCAGGGTGAGCTCTGCATCATGTATGCTTTCACAGCTCCTGCTGTTTGGCTGCAAGATTTTGTAAAATGCAGTAACGTTTTTTAAAAAATTATTGCTGTGTCCCTCTTTTTATTGCAATAACATTTGGGAAAATATTGGTCCAAGTGCACTTAAACAGGCCCAGAATAAGCAGTCAACAAAGCAAATTATCTGAGTCCTATTAAAATGAAGTGCTCTTTTAAAATTTTGTTTTATTGGAGTAAGCTGTTTGTCAACAGTGATGCAAAGCTATTGTGTTAATGTTGGCAGAACAGGAAAGTCCCCAAGTACTGGGAGCTGTGTGCAAGCCCTACTGGGTGGGGAAATCCTGCCTGGCACCTGTACTCCATGAGATAACCTTCCAGCTGAACCTGTACAGGCAGGTGCATGATTTTAGAGTGGGGGAGGACAGCTGGTATGAAAACGTTTGCAAACTGTGATTTATGACTGTGTACCCCATGCAGCTGGGATCAATACCATCATTTACATCCTCTCTCTGTCATTATTGTTCCTTGCAATTAGCAGGATCAATGTTTTATAGTCTTACCCTCTGAAAAAGCTAGTCTGCAGTGCAGAGTGAAGTTGAGCAGTTGAAGTATTGGGGTCTGTGCTACAGAAAGGAGTCTCTATTAACTTCTTGGTAGTTCCATCCCCCATTTTTCAAAGCTTTACAAGCAGCATGCATTTTATCACACACACACAAATCCAATACAAACCAAGATTACATCTCATTTTTCAAAGCTGACAGGTCCTCAGACTCAGTGGCCCTTATGCAGGGTTGTGGTCTACAGGACTTTATATGGTGTTGTGATTTGGGGGATCTGACTCCTTTGGAGATCTCATAGATGACTCTACTCTTAGGCATGGCGACCACTGCCAGCACTGCACAGGAACCATTGATTAGTTTCATACTTAAATTTTCCTCTGCTGACAAGATATGCCCTGAGAAACTTCAGACTGATGAGGGCTGATAAGACATTTTTGGTTGCATAGTACAGATTACTGTGCTTCCAGTTATCTTTCCAATTAAGTTATGCCTGTTATCTGTCTGATTTTTTGATATGACAAGTGTTCTTGAGAATATTTAAAGTGTATAATTTACTCAAGTTGCAGGATGTCTGCATGAATTTAAACCATTAAAGCATCAAGACAAGAAAAGAGACGTGAAGAAAGCAGATGATTAAAAAAAGCCAGCAAAAAAAAAAAAAGGCACATATATCCTGATTCCTTCAAGCCACAAAACTGCAAGCCATATTAGCAAACAGTTGTACTGTCAGCACACTTGCACAGCAGATGGAAAGCTTCTGCCTTTGTGTTAGTGAGGGCAAAACACAAAATGTCTCCCTGACTGTCTACCTGCCCACCTGCAAATCTGGGTCACTATTGGTATTTGGCCATTTGGCCCCGTGTTTACCACTAAGGCTAAGCACGGAGGTGGCTGAGCTGGGTGGGATATTCCCCAGGATCCATCCTGAAAACAATCTTAATCCAGGAGCCATTAAAAGAAGTCATTAGAAGCCATGCTTTGTAGATGCCTCCCTTGACACATCAGACCTCTAAACCTTTGTCATTAGCACTGACCATTTGACCTAGTGGTCTTTGGAAGTAAAATTTCTACAATGTTTTCTGTATTCAGTCTGTTCAAACAACAAGACATCTTTCAAGCCCTGCAATTTTCATTCAGAAGATGCATATAATAAATTTTCCAGACCTGTGAACAGCTAGAGGGATGCCAAGAAAAGGCTTCAGCACAAAATACCTGATTTAATGACTATGTCATATTTTTTTACATCTGGTTAATGCACAGTTAACAAGACAAACCAAAGTCTTCTGTGGATGCAGTCCAGCGAGCAAGTGGGTTTTTGGGTTTTGCAGGCATAGGATGACTGTTGTACATGAAACCTTTCCATAAGTTCTATCACCTTCCTCTATTTTAAAAATAACTCAAAATATTGAGAAGCTTTGGGGTCAAGCAGAAACCAGTTCTTTTCTGACCATAACTTTTAAAAATCTGTTTTGTTCTATAGAGTAAACTTGCCCCACAATATGAGCACAGCTTTATTAGCAAAGAAATGAACACTAATGTCGGGTTTCAGCTCAGGCAGTCCCATCAAGCCCAGCAGCAATTTAAGTTGCAACCACAGCCTAGATCTAAGGAGTCTCTCTCATCTCTCTCTTCCATCTGGGTGGAGTAATCACCTGTCTCCTGGAAAAACCAGATTACACCCTGCCTTTCCGAATTGGATCAACACCTGCTAATTGGGTGGAGTATTTCAGACAAACGGGTTGCCAAGCTTGTTACAGGCACCTCAGATACTGAGGCTCCAGATCAGTCAGCATGCCTTGGTTTTGATTTTTTTCTTTGCAGCATAGTACATACGTATCCTCTAATGACTTCCACTCACAGCCACCTCAGATAAGTACACTCCAAACTTGTGTGTTGAAAGTGAAGGTAAAGCCATGAAGTGTTGAAATGAAATGAAAGACTGTAGCATCTCCAAGGGGCAGTTGCTTAGCAGTGTGTATGACTGTAAATAAATACACTGTGTAAGCTGCTCTAGGAGGTTACACGTGTCCTGCTGTGGGAAGCTGGAAATTTCTGTGGGGATATTGAACTGCTTTGACACCACAGAGAAATGCTGAGCCAGGGAAACCTTAAGGGACAGAAGCTTAAAATTCCCACTCAGTAAAAATTTGGCACCCAAGTAAAATTGCTGAAATGTGAATTTGTTGAATGGTTTTGGTGTTTATTTAATCTTTTTGTTGGTTGGATTTTTTTCTCCGTCTATATATACATTTATGATACATGTATAGTAACCTAAAGTTTTTGGAAAATGCTAATCTGAAAGGAATTACCTAAGGGAATAAGAGATTAGTAGATTATTTAAAACAACAGAGATTCCACCATTTAGTCAGAAGAAGATTAAACAAAAAAAACAAAGAAAATAATAGCATATTATTTCCTGGGTTATTTTAAGAATTTTCCCTTTAGTTCTCTGAGTTACTACAAAAGAAAAAAAACCCAAATATTTTAACTTTTGTGCAGCAGGGAGAAATTCAGCAGACCTACTTTTGGTAGATGTAAGCATGAGAATTACAGAAAAAATTAGTTGTGGCCTAAATTAATAGTTATATAGTGACCACGTCTATAGAGGAACTGAGATATGTGATCTTTCAGAGCAGACTTATCCTTAATTTTAAAATTAACTTTTATTAAAAGAATAGATAATAAAAAAGAAAATAGACACAATGTGGAGCAAATTTAGGGGGGAAAAAAAAGGGACTGGCACCAAAGAAAAGGGTTTTCTTTAACTTCATGAGCTTCAGACTGAAGCCCTGAAACAAAGCAGGGACTAAACATATCTATCATTTCTACCAGTCATCCAGTTAATGTGTTTTTCTGGAAAGAAATGTATGAAGAATAAATTTACTCTGTCTATCTTGGGGTGCAGTAAATCAAAACATGGAATTACCCAACAACATTTGAAATAGCAATAGCTGAAAACTCAGCCATAAATAATTCTCAGACTTTGCCAAGGCCAAATGAGGGCTCATGAGGAACACATATTGATAGAAAACTAAATCACATAATTTCGGGAAGATTTTTTTCCTTCATTTCTCCTTTTCTTCCCCTTGTCTAAGTTTGACTTTATATTTCAAAAGCAACAAAGAAAAAATTTCTGCAAGACTGTATTAAATCTGCTGAATATTAAATTTCCTTCAGAAGCAAATTTCTATAGTCGCACCTATAACAGAAAAATGGGCCCAAAATTGGAAAATTAGCTTTCTCCTTGATCTATATCAATTTGTTCCCCATACTGAAAGACTTAAATGACTTGCCATGATACATAAATGGGTAAAATATGAAAATATGAACAACTGCCAACTTAATTCTTCCTCTATATAAGGATGCAAGTTATTACCTTACAGTAACTGATTTTCCTTGGTCAGTTCATAGAAAGAAATATATGCAAATGCCTAAATGAACACAAGCTGTAGGATCAACATCTGAAATATGCCATAAATAAGGCTTTATGCTAGTGTCTTGTGGGGGTCCATCCAAGCACTGGAGCTGGCAAACAAGAAGTTTCTGGGGGGAACGGTTTGGGAGTTCCACAGGACTTTGAAAGATGCCAATGTCCTTAACTCTTTTTTTACCAAGCCCAGTTCACCTCTGAGTGAAGTGGTTGTAGGTTTTGAGAGGTTTTTTCCCCCCATGTCTTTCTCTTTTGTTTGTTGTCTGCACTGCAACTGCACAGCAGTTTTCCAAAGCACCAGCATTACAGCTGCTCACTGCTTACAAATGTCTCACTCTCTCATCTCCCAGATGGTAAGGAATGCTTTGGTAGGAAATTGTGTCCACATTAAAGAACGTGGACAAGAAGAGGTGAGCAGCCCTCGAGCTGAAAAACCCAGCATACTAAAACTGGGACAGTTGACAGAGTAAGGAGGAATATGCTCTGGCACTATTTATCTTACACATGTCACAAAAAACACTCCTTCTTGCAGTACGTCATGCTGAGAGTAAATTCTGTCCCCAAACTCATTTGAGACCTGTTGTTTTGGATCTTTACTCATTTTCCCCTTCTTCCCAGGAGACATTCACCTTTCTCTTTTCCCCAGGCTGGATGGGCATCCTGAGTCTTTAGGCTTTGCTAAAGAATTTTACTGCTGTGCTGGAGACAGGAAACCAGAAAGAGAAAAGGGATGGCAATAAAGGTTGGTGGTAGAAAAGCTGGAAATTTGGCTGTAGATGTCCTCCAAAGAAAGGACCCTGATGGAAAGGAATGAACTTGTATTTGGCATACCCAAAGGGCCAGAGGTAATTTGACTGGAAAAGCTATGCCTGTCAGATGTATTTAGAAACATGCTTTCTAGATCCAGCCAACATTGTATATTTAATTTTCAGATTCCTTCTTCAGATCTTTGTTTACAATAACAGATGAAAATAATTACTTTTACTTTCTGCCTCTATGTTCTTCTTTTTTCCCTAAGGCAATAACAGTAATAAAATGAGTTAAAGGGACTCATGTTCAATTATTGCCAACGATGCTTTTTCCAAAGTATCATCAGAAATGGCTGTGGAACACTTGTTGAGTGACTTTATACTTTCTGGGTTCTTTTGTTTTTTCTTTCTTTCTAAATTAAATCATTGCACACTGATGGATCCATAAGCCTACAGATCAATCCTTTGCCTTCCTATATTTTAGGGAGGGGATGGAAAACTTTAAAGAAAGCATAAACTAAGATTGCAAATGAACATTTTGGCTTTATATATTACTGTAACAAATGGTGAATTAAATTGCAGTCATGTGATTCTACTTGCATGAACAATAAATTGAATAATTAAGTGCTAGCCACACTTGAATGCAAAGAAGCATGCACAGAACATGGCTGTGTCATAAAATGTGTAAAGAGCCTTGCTGCTTTGTCACTGGAAGTATGTTCCTGATCTAAACTGATTCCAAATCACTGTCAAGAGAACTATTAAGTATAAGAAAGTTAAGCACAGTTGGAATCAGGGGAGAGATAATAACTAGGCAAAATTTAATTGCAATTAAATAGCCCAAGTAGATGCCTATCTCCTATAAATTATAATACAGTCAGTGCTTACCCACATGTGAATGTGCTGGTACACTTCAGCTGTGTACACAAAAATATAACTCTTTCTGGACCTCTATGGAGTAACTGTGTTTGTGACAGAGCAGATGTACAAACTTGCTGGTACCAAGTAAAAGTACTTGGTACTCTTTGTTTATACATCAATGTCTATTTCTCACCAGAAACACCCAGGGAGAAGCTGATATTTTACAGTGTGCAAAGTGTGTGTTTGCCATCGTGCAGCTTGTCCTATGTGACTTTGTTAAAGCACCTACTGAAATTTTATACATGTCAAGGGCAGAAGGGACTGTTTCAACAATTTAATTTGACCTGGAATCTTTAAGAGTGGCTAAATAAATTGGATAGTCAAATCACACTTGAAAATAACATCCTAAGGTGCCCTTCAGAAACACATTTTTTAAACTTTCAGGTCATAGAAACCTATTGTACTCTTTGATAGGAATTTCTGATTAATTGGGTACTTTGTGAACTACTGATACAGTGCAAATCTAATGCAGAGATGTATTAAAATAAACAGCAAAATCAGACAAAATTTTCGACGCAATGGCAAATGAACAGTTTAAGGACTAAATGAGGTTTCCCGTCAGGAATGTAGCTTGCCCTATGCCCTGCAAAACTAACTAATGTTTCTGATAACTTTTGAAAACTACCAAGCTTTGCTTTGCTGGTTTATGTTATCCCAGCAATGTCAGAATGGAACGGCAGCCACTTCTTTTTTTCTTTTTTTTCTATTAGTTACCTGCTATTTATCCCACATTTAATGCAGAGGTTGCCATGTGTATTTGTAGGGGCTCAGGTGACTGTTGTATTTTTAAATGAAATATTGAGACTCACCAGTGAGGAATAGGACTAGCAGCATGACTGTTCTGTAAGTTTAGTATAAAAACTGAGAATTATTCTGTAGAGACTTTGTATTCTTTGATCATTACCATGGTCTGGCCAGGAATCATGAGAAGTATTCACAGGACTAACAGAAATCAGAATAGATCAAATAAGGCGCTGAAGTCCAGAATAGAAAGAAATCCTCACAGAATTTCTCATTTAGTTGAATTACGTAAGCAAATATCCTATTTATTATTTATAGCCTTTAATTTTTCATGAAGAATGTTGCTTTGGCTTGTGATACTCTGTACTGAGGAAATGGAAATATATTGTAATAGTAAGTAGTTACATGGGTCAGTAATTATGATTTTATTGGAAAAAATCTATATTTTGAGGGAAAGCATAGCAGTTAACCTTTTTCAGAGAAGTCTTGCTCTAAGTAAGTATTGCATAGCTGGGGGGGAAGTCTTTCAACTCCTCTCATCTTACTCATATGGCAAAAAATCCAAAGTACACTTTGAAAGTTTTATCTACCTAAACAGTGAGTAAAGCTTAAGCAATTAGCATACACTAAGCCCCTTAAAAGCAGAAATTAAAATGACTGTTTAAGTGACAAAGGGGTAGCAGGAGAGCAGGAATAGGCCCCACTGGCTGCTCTCCTCAAATCCCGCGTGGACCATGCTGAGCCACGAACCTGCTGTGCTGAGACGGGCATGACTGACAGCATCAGCATAAGGAATCCCTCTGAAGGAGTGAAAACAAGGCTGAATTACCTCTTATAATTATGAGAGGAAATCTCAGAGGTCATAGCTGGGGTTAGCAGTGGGGCAGGGCCGGGGTTGTGCTTGTGCTGCAGCTGCTGCAGCGCACCTGGCCCATTAGTGGGGGCTTGCATTTTCAGCACCGACGTACCCTGGAGATCAATAATTAAAAGGAGGGTTTTTTAAAAAAATACCTCAATGCAGAAGTATAGACTGTCATGCAGAAAGTTTTGAGCCGTCACAAGTGAGGAGTATATAATATCTTCGCAGTGGTACATGCTGAAAGCAGTATTATATCAAGACTGGTTTATATGTCACTTTATTTGTCCTCGTTTTCTTCTGTTCCCTCTTATGAGAGTCTGTTAGCCTTTATATTTCACACTCCCAAGGTACTGACAATGGCTTTAAGGAATAAATAAGTGAGGAATAATTTTTTAAAAATTATCTGTAGTTACATTAAATATGTTGCTTGTAATGCACTTTTTTATGGCAAAGTAGCTGTAAATATTTAAAGGCAATGTTCTGATCACATCAAGATATGTATTCCCTCTTTCTAATCACCTACATGTTTATTTTATTTCTCACCTACTCCTGTAGAGAACTCTAAAATGATAAAAAGAAAAAAAAGGCAAAAAACCCCAAAATGAACAAAAAACCTCACCCCAAACAACCTTACAGGACCTACTGCCAGGGTCACACACTGCACTCAGAGTGGTGTGGGCTTCACCTACTCGTGATCAGCAGGTGTAGCTGTTCTAGTATCACTGCAAGCAAAAGAATCAAGGTAAATAAAAGTTATAGTATAAATGTATAGTATAAGCTCCAGTCAGATGGGAACCTGAACCTCCCAGCTTACTCCAGAATGTGCCTCTACAATTTTAAAGAACTAAGCTGGATTAGAATCAGCTTAGTGAAATGTATGAAGCCTACTCTTTCTTACTACAGTGAATTTCTAAAAATAATTATTAAAAAATAAGAATATACTTTCATGCTAGGTACTGAATCTCTTATTAGTTTTCTAGGTTTTTACGACAGTCATGAAAGAAATCTACTTAATATAATATCATAATACCTCATATGAGATGAAGCAGGAAGGCTAATTTGCTCATATATTTAACCCTAGCCCCTTTTTTTAACCTTGAATATCAGATATTCTAGGCTTCACCTTGCAAAGTACTCCTGAAAATTATTTGTGGACATAAGCATGAATTACTTTAAATGCATTATTTCTGTGTAATGAGATAGCCTAGGTATCTGGCATTTCAGCTGTCCCATCACATATTTAGCTTAGCCCATATTTCCTACTTTTTACCCAATCTACCTCTACTGTTCCCAGATGGCATTTTTTGAAGACAACTGTCCTCTACGGCCTAGGTAAAGACTGATGAGACTATTTTTATTATGACCTAGGAAATTATTCAAATGGAGCTCTCTAGAGGCATATGGTTGGCATTATGAATATTTTACAGAATCATCTCTGAAAATCAGGCCAATAGCATACACACATGGGGCCAAGTTCCACTCTCACTTATACCTTGGCAACCACGATGATTTCCCATTTGGCTTTGCTATGCAAGTATTTGTTTGGCTTATTGCATGCATGTATTTTTTATCTGTTTTTCCTCTTCTTCAGCCCTATTTCCAACACTGTTCCTATAAAGAAGACAGTCACTGTCAGTGTGGAATGATTGCTATTTGGGGGCTACTGGCTATGTCTCTCTTACCTCATAAATACAGGGAATACAATGTGCATAGGAATGAGGGAAAATGTTCAGAAAATGCCTGGTGTAGCAGTGTCCTTCCTGAGGCACCAAAACTGATGCAGAATGTTTACACCACTTTGACCTCAATATTGTTATGAATTCCATGCAGGAAAGGGCTCTGGGGAACCCACTGGCTCCAGAGAGATGCTACAGAGAAAGCACTTCATGGAAGTCCCTTGAGGACTGGGAGCTGGAGCAGGGCAAAAATGGGTCAAAGCATTATGTACCTTCTCATCAGGAGATGAGTATGCAAGGGTTAACATTTCTTATTCTGATTTCTTACTGATTTTTTTTCCTTTGGTATACAAAATCTATTTCATCTGCATGATTTCCATTTATAAATTTAAACCCTCGGTAATGAAGACAAAATTTCTGTATAAGAGGACTGAGAAAACTCAAGAGTGAAGTTATGATCAGATGTGTGCCCTTACAGAGTAGGAAAAATACTTTAAGAATTAACACAGTAGGACATAATAAAATATTTATAGTGTTTTATAAAAGGAAAAAAAATACTAAAAAGATTTGTACTTACCACAATATCTTTTCCAGCCCACTTGCACTCATCCCTTCGGGAATGTGATACAGGCCAAACAATCTAAAGACACAAAACAAAAATCACATTGTGTTATTTCATGCTTCAGCATTCACAAATTGCAGGCCAAATGCTTACACAGTCCCTTTATCCAGTTTATCCTCCCCCATTCTTTCCTTATTTCCTTTTCTTTCTTAAAATTTGACAACCAAGAAATGAAATATTGGGAAAAAAACTAAGACTAATAGGTGTCACAGTAAAAACAGTCTTGAAGTCTGCATTGTGAATTTCAGCTGTGAATCTCCAGTCCTAATGATGAGGGTTGACTCTCCACTGAGTGAGTGTTCTTTTAATCTTTTAAATCTCAGGTACTGGAAATACAATCTCACATTAGAGTCCCAGCATCAGAAATGAGGTGTTTGCTTCTTCAGTGCATCTAATACTTCACTCTTTTGCTAGTTCAGTTAATTAAATAATAAAAAAGGAGCCATGGTACTTGACAAGTATCACACCATCAAACTGGAAATGTTTATGCTGTTCCTATAGAGCCACCCTAACACAACTAATCCTAAATCTAGGTTTTCTGTTGTGTTTGCTTAGCAGAAAATGGATCTCACCTCATACAGAGAAAATCCAGAGACGCTCACAGTCAATTATTCATGTTTCTTTGAAAAGCTTTTAGGAATTACATATAGAATAAAACATGATCTTCCCATAAAATGCCAGGCTATTCATTTGGGAGCCTCAGATAATGCAATATGAATGGTCTTAAGTCTGGATTACAGTCTTGGTGCTCAATATAGTTTGTTAATAGAAAGCAAAAGGCAAAATAATAAAAAAAAAAGATGGAATGTGGATGACTGAAGGGGTCAAAGGAGATGTTGTAGATGATATTTGAAAACACAGTTTGCACCATTTTTTAAATTCAAAATTTTCTTAATGAAAACCAAACAGCAATCGAACATCGTAAGTCTATAAAATAAAGCTGAAAATTTTATGAGCACGTTCTCTCTCAGAGGATTCCCACTACTTCCTGTTGCTATTCTCAGCTTAAAATGTGCAGATATGTGAAAATTTAAATTTACTAGGTTGAAAAACATTAACCAAACTTCTCAGATATCCCAAAAGGACCAGTTCAAGTTTAGTTTAAGTTTTGGGCAAAAATCTCAGTATTTTTCAAACCAGTGTATTTCAAATCAGATGTTCTTTTTCCTTAGTTTCACAATTAGGGGAAACCTTTTCCCCTAATTTGGTTTAAAAGATAGCTAAGTAAAACTGGTTTTAGTACATTGAAAAATTTGGCTTTCTGAGTTTTGATGTTGCCATTAGCATTTAGACAGAAACCTGAAGAGTTTGCTTAGATGGTAGAAGCAACAACCAGTGAAGTTTGAGCTCAAGTGCAGCACTGGCCGCATTGTAATTTTGATTGAAGTTTCTTACATGACTCTCCTGTCAATAATAAACAGATCCCCAAACTCTTAAAGCTTTTTGCCTACTCTTAAATCTAGACTAAATTCTCTAAGTCTATTGCTAACACACATTTCCACGTTACTGGCAGTAATTCTATTCTTTATTCAATATTTCAATATTTGTATATAAAGTCAAATAGTATTCTAAAAGTATCTGAATATGTAAGTATGTAAAATACAACCACTCCCATTCTACAGAGCTGCTTTCTGCAATGGAAACACCTTCTTTCCTTTAATTATTCCAGATGTTTTGCACATTAAGCTATTGATCCCTCAGAGAATTCAAATAAATAGCTAGTTTCCTTTATAGCTGCTCTAAAGAGAATAGAAAAGAAAATACTCCGTTTTCCTTTTATCCTCTTATCCTTAGAGAATACAAATGAATAGCCTGTCTTCCTTCTGAACAGAAAATACAAGGTATTTATTGCTATCATCTTAGGAAGCTAATAGTCAAACGGCCAAAAGGTCAGGAACACTAAGAAAAAAAAATAATCCCTGGGTATTGAAGCAATATATCTCTCATAAAAGGGTACTCTCTGGGTTTTAAAATGTGCCATTAAAATACTTAATATAGCAAACGAAACTTCCATCCCAGTGTTTGCCTTCTTGGTATTTTGTCTTAATAAAATAAAGGAAAACTTAATTATTTATTGGATTCCAACAGAAGAATGACACTAAACTGCTTGTCAGCTTTTAGTTACTCACCAACTTTTACTGGAAAATTACAATCTCACCAAGAACAGCAATATTTTATGGACTTGTTTCTCTTTTATTAATACTAGAACTGTTTTGGTTCAAAAGCAGCAGAGCAGAGTGCCTACAAGTGCTGGGTTGAAGAAGAAAAATCAACACTTGGACTCCCAAATAGCTTCTTTCATCTGCAGACAAATAAAGAGCAGTAAGGCCTTTCTGGTTAAACTGTCATAACATATGCTTGGCTTTTTTAGCAGTTGCCATGAAAGTATGTCTTGTTTGGGGAATAGCTGGATTATTCACTTATCATTTACTTCTTTTTTGTAGTCTGAAAAAAAATAATTGTAGATTATATAGTCAAAGGTCACAGGCTCGTTATAAATTTCTTTTCATAGAGTCAGCAAATATTTTTGTCTTAACAGTATTCCTGACATCCAAACTTACTACATAATTCCAACAGTGCACAACACAGTCTGAGTAATAACGAGTCTTTAACATCCAAAGTACATATTTACATTGTACAGAACATGAATGAAAGTACCTTTTGATATTCCTTGATGTTAACCAGGTTGAAAGAAAATATGTGATCCTTTGCTCCAACATACAGCCGACCACGTTCTTCGTCCAAGAGGAAAGTATGGTAACTGGAGCTATTAGCTAGTCCATTGAAATTGATTATATTGTTGGATTCCAACATTTCTGTAAGATAAAGGTAATATTTTTGTTAATATGGTCAGATGAAATAGAGACTTGTATTTTGACTCGTACAGATATCATTTTAGGAATTTGTGCTTATGGTGTAGAAACAAGTGAATGCTGGGCCCCTGAATGTTTTTATTTCAAGCACCCAAACTGCTCGTGAGATTCAGCTCTACAAAGAAGTCAAAACAACAGTGGAATCAATTAAAAATCTGTATGAATTTTTAGGTGGCTCATCATGTAGCTCATCAATTGTCGGTCAAAGTTCAATCAATGAGATCTGCAAGGATGAACTTGGGGATACCTGGCTGATAACCACATCTAAACACAAAATCTATTTCCAGTAGAAAAAACTATTTCATAAAGATCTGTAAGTTATGAGAAAAGGGGTAAGAATGAATAGTTGTTGAGATAAAATAACATGTAACACCTCTTCTTAAATGTATTATATTCTGAGCTTTCTGAGCTTTCTTACACAGGCAGCATGTTGTTCCCTTGCTTGGAACAAGAACTTAACTAGAGAAAGTAACCTTGCTTCTTTTTTAACCCAAGGGTAATTTCCTAGTTCTGATATTCCTCACAGAGATTTGCATTTATCATGGACAGGAATTTTTAAAGTACAAGGATTCACAGAATCATCTTAGCTATTCAAACATTAACAAAGTCTCATGCATTTTTCTGAAAAATATTTTTACCGTAAATTAATACAGACCATGAAAGTATAAATATTCATGACAATGCACTTTCTCCATGCCTATGTATATTCACACCACACCAAATTCAAACCATCTCCATCATTTAAATGCATGTCTCCACCAGTAAGTCATCAGTAAGAAAGTTTCTTAGTGATGACAAATCCTACAAGGTTCAAGCCCTGAGCTTGTGAATTATGAAGGCAAACATCCAGCTGTAGGAGCAGGAGCAGTTCCATTGATGGAGCCATGAAGAAAGATGAGAAAGGGAGTGAATACATCAGCATCCAATGCTGATGGCCAGAGGGCGTGGCCTGAGCATCAGGTATGCAATGTCTGCATCAATTCTGCCACGTGTGCAAGCCAAGGATGTGTGTAACTCCTCTCAGATCACATGCCAAATGCCTGAATGTCTAGGATTCACCTAACAGCGCAGCTAACCTTCTATGGCTTTTCACTTTTCAGTAAGATCACTCCCATTTTTCACCATTATTGTGACTGAGAAGTGAGTGTAAGCATATCATATATGGATAGAAATCAAGGAGAAAAACAAAAAGTGCTGTTTGTGCTGTTAAACAAAAGTTTCTGCCTAATTTTCAACTCACTTTCCTTCTTTTTAACTCATTCTTTTGTATTAACAAAGAAGATGTCAGGTAGGGATTTTTTGGACCTATGTAATAGTGATACTTATGATTTTACAAAATTTCACACCTGCAGCTTTGTAGCTCTGCAGATGTTAAACCTATTTTTGATGTTCACTTATACCAGGTGGATTTTGAAGCAGCTTGAAACTCTGCAGAAACATCAGTAGGCAACATACTCAAGGAAGACAAACACTGTTAGTTGCATGCCATTTGGGATAGCTTTTAGCATTAGTATTCTTTGTATTTATGTGGAAAAACTCTCACTACCAACAAAAATAGTTAATTCATGTAGCAGCATAACAAAGCATCAGAGCAGACACCATATTTAGTTCCTTGTTTTACACTTTTTGTCACTAAATATAACTATACATTTATATTACTAACTTATACTGCTCAAGACTGAAGCTCACTTTTAAAAATTATTTTTCTTTTAAATGTAACAATCAAATTACCTCAAGCAGTCTTGTCAAAATAATTCTTATGGCTTCCTGCCAAGTTCTAGAATTTGACTCTATTGTCCTCCAGTTCACTTATTTGCATTTTGTAAGAGACTTTACTAATTCTCTTCACTCTGTAATGACTGATTCAGATGTTGAATGTCGACTCACTGAATAGTGAGTGATGTAGATGATTGATTGCTTAACTTGTCTTAAAACTCTCTCTTGGCTAGAAATGCTCTGCTGTCACCTGTATCTGATCATTTTTCTTATAATACAGCTGTCAAAAACCTTTGTAATTTTTTCATCTTTGTTGGTTTGAACTCGTATACGTATGATTCTGCCCTTTGTGACTGCAGCGTAAAGACAAGTGTCTGCTGAAGTTGATGTTACACAAAGGCAAAACTGATAAAAATGAAAATGAGATCAGTTAGGCACACAGCTACTTGGCTTAAAAGAAGCCTGATATGATTTTTCTAATGCAGAGTTCTGAATATTCACATCTACAGATGGTGATTGACATTTTCTTTTCTAATACTAATGAAAAATGTGGGATCAGAGCATTGGAGTCTAAGGTTTATTATGGCCAAGAGTAAATTACATCATCATCTTCACTGTTCATAAGTCTCCACAGTAAAACTTAAAAGGACCAGGTGTGGCTGTGCAGGGAATATATATAGGGTTTTTTTCCTTGTAATTTTCTGTGAATTTCAGAGCATGCAACCTAAACACTGTTGAGTTTTTTATGAACATGCAATTTAAAGTCCAACTAAAAGCTAAATTTCATTGCCTTCTCTATGAATGGAATATTTCTTCCAGGTTTTAATTCAGTATGTGTCATATTGTCACATTACTTTTTCAGATGACAACTGGATCTCCAGGGTCTGCTGCCCAAAAGATTAGGCCTAGACATGCTCCAAGCAGTGTATTTTAAATCATGTGACATCAGGTTTCTCTCTGTCTGGAACCAGGTTGAGAATATAGTCTGAGGAGAAAAATGTCATTTGTGTGTTGATGACTCTCAGTCACTACTAATTTAGGTAGATTTGAGCTACGTCATAAGTAGGAGGTGAAATCCTAAATATTTTTGCAGTTCCTCTGCTGTTTATTCTAACATATATGTATTCATCCAGTGATGAATGAGGCCTTACAGGCCATTATGGAACAGGGTGCTGAAGAGCAAAGCAATGGCACAATCAATACAAATTAAGTATTCCACTTCCTCAAATTCATTAGTTTTAAAGTGTTTACTATCCAGTGTCTTCAGTATCCAATGAGTGACTATTGCTGAGAGAAAGCAAAGATAGGGCTCAATCCAGAAGGGCACTGGCATCCATCAATTCTACTAAGAGTCGATCACTCATGCTGGCAAGGTTTGTGGATGATCAGTGATAACATAAACCAGGATTTACAACAAAGATTGCATTGTAATGACAAGAGGAAATGATGAATGCATTCAATCAATCAATGAAATTAATACTGTCTACTAGCATAGCCTAAATATTTTCCCTTTTTTTCCTTATTATTAAATGTTGGCCGAGCCATGACCTATGCAGACAGGCAATGGTTGCCTGGTCTTAAAGATTTTTTTTTTTTACTTCCCCTATGATCTATGCAGTTATTTTTATTGCAAAGATGTAAAATTACTCCACCATTTTTTTCAGTAATTTCCCAGAGAATTTCTTCAGTAATTGCTGTGAGATAATTTTCTCATTTCCTTTTGACACATCCTCAGCTGTAGACACGTCTGTAGCTTTGAATGAATGAGCCCTGTACAGTTAACCATTGCACACTACAACTGTGAAATGCTATATGAGGTAGATTTAAAGTGGGTGGTGGTATTTTGAAGGTAAAAGAGATGTCATTGCTTTTGCTTTGGGTGCTTCATTCCCTCATTTATTAAGTGTTGCAGGTGACCCAAACTAACAGTTTCAAATGCACCATATCTTAAAAAATAATCATATTATAATTAATGTGATGATCGCTGAAACCAGATGGAGGTTGAATTTCTCAGGGTTTGTGGGCTAGATGTCCCTAATAACCACTTCAACTACCTTTAATTAACATTCCTGACTTACTTGCTCCATCTTAGTCTCCTTTCTCTGCCAGTGTCCAAGCTTGAAGTATTTGACCTTTTTCAATGTGCTTTTCTGTAGACTCTGCATGGCCTTCTATTAACTGATGTGTCTGTTGATCCAGTCTGACTTGTGTCAGAACATTCACTTTGCCAGATAGAGTTGGCAAATTTACAGAAGAAAACCAGTCCCTAACTCTTGCTTTCGTTTTAATACGTGCTTATTTAATTTGCTAATGGAATTGTAACTTAATAGTATATATACACACAGAGGGCCAAATTCCTGCTGTGAAATCCATGGAGATATGCATGTGCAAGGAATGTAGATTTGGTTTATTTTCATCACACTTCTTTATTTAAGAAGAAGCCAGAAAACCACAGCTATAGCTGAGATGAATACAGTCATGCAGATGCTGAAGTTTGCTTTATCCGTGGTTGGTATTCCACTGTAAATCTTGTTTTATGTCTGTGTTCCCTCAGCAGAGTTTGTCAGGAGGAGAACATAACAAAAGAAAACCATCTTATTTTTCACTTATCTACTAGCAGGCAAACTATGTTTAATCTTTTTAGCGGGAGAGAGTTTGTCTGTGTAATAACTTAGAAAATTTGTGGGCTTTGGCCTACATCCCTGCTATAGACTTCACAATGACACACACCAAGACAGTTTTTGTTGATAAGGGTCAAAAGGGCACATCAGTTTCTGTAAAAACCAGAGGAAAGGTCTCCTAGTTCCCTCAGCAGGGCTCAGATCTGGCCCTGTCCTGTTCCTGGTGACTGTGCAGAGTGAGCGGCGCGTCCAGGGCGCGCTGCTCGTCACAACACGCTCCCCAAGCCAACGAGTGGGCTGCTGCTTGCACAGAACTCTCGCCCTGCATTCCTCTGCCAGCAGCGATAAGATCTCGCTGTAGGTCTCCCAGCAGTAGATAAAAGATGAGTCAATGCCATTATGCCATCCAACAGGGATTTTGCTGAACTGTGAGCAGTGCCTCCCACAACGTCATGCTAGAACATTTCCTTCTTCTCTCGCCAGGCTCTACTTTGGCTACAGAGGATCAGGTGGCCACATGTTTGCACATGCATTTCTTGCTTACACAGATGCATATTGTGCCTGTTCTGTATATCAGCATGTGTATCTTTTTCAAAATAATCCCAGGTGTAAATTAGTCATTACTCTTTGAGTAATTGTTTGCTGAATTCTTAGATACATGCCAGGAAAGGAGTGGGTATTTTAACTTCCAGCCTCTCCTGTAGCTTCCCCATTACATTGCTGTGAGTGCAGATGGTGACTTCTGCCCCAGTCAAACAGTTATGGAAAAGGCAGGGACTGGCAGGAAATCAAGAGAGCTTCCTGCAAGGCATGAGACAGCAGAGCTATGTGGCAAAACCAGCAATATAAGCATGGAGAAGGCACCATACTTGTTGGGAGTCCTGTCCCCACCCAGATGTGACAATGGCCTTGTCACACAGTGAGATACTTCAGTGGAGTATTTCCATATACAATGGAAAACACTAATCTGAAATCAGGTGAGTTCGACTCCATGCCAGGTCTAACGCGTAGTAAAATGGCCAATAGCCTAAAGGATAACAACTCCTTTCCCCCCACCCAGGGTTTAACTACTTTTTACCACAATTATTTTCTTACATTGACACCTCAGACATCACTGGGACCTTAGGATCCTGCCCTTACTGAGGAGAATGGTTCAGTCACCCACCCCAATTAAAAATAACTTGCTAACAGTCTGTAGTACAATTCAGATTTCTACAAAACATAAAAAAGAAAATTAAATAATCCTTTGTCTTTTTAGCATTTCACCTGAGGGGGGTGGAAATTATTGCAGAAACATTTGTTTTGTTACATCTTTTAGTTTAACGTCTTATATGGCTTTCAGTTATATTCAAACTGTTCCAATATTTCCAAACTATTTTTACCAGTAAGTCTTTGATTTCACTTTAGGAACAGAAGAATAAAGAGACATACAAATTATCAACACCCTCCCCTCCAAAAAAAACCCAAAAAAAACCAACTTATGCTTTCAGATAATTTTAGAATTATGCTGCTTGGAAATACCAGAAAGTGATCAGTTTTATCTCAAATGAAACAAAAAACAGGCTTATGAAGTGTATGAGATCACATAGTGCAATAAGTGATTTATCCATTTTTAGAAATGTAACACGAAAACTTGTAATCAGCACCTTTGGGTTTTTGCTACACTAGAGTCACAGAAACTTGAAACTACACAGCGTTTGTTGTTGATGGCAATTCAGTGTTATTGTAATTTGAATGAGATAAATCACTGGGAGAAAAGGGAAGGTTATCTTATCAGTAATCAAAATACAATTGGAACAGAGCCCCTCACAGCTGTTCAATCAGCCCTAGCTTTCATCCTCTTCGTCTACCTTATCATAACAGTTGCCAATCACCTGGTTTCACTGAACTCTGCTAAAAGAAGAAAAAACAGTAAGGTATTTGTTTTTGAGCAGAACTTTTGCTTCTGAGACAACACATAGTTCAGAAATAGAGTTCAGGGAACTATTACAATTTTTAAATTAGAGGTAGCTAGGACAAGATATACAGTTTTTTGTGCAATCGTGATGTAAACCAAGCATTTTAAATGAAACACTCCTGCCTACCTTCCACTGCAGCAAAGAAAACTTCAGGGCCAGGAGTATAGTTTGATTAAAACCAGATACCTGGAAGGAGGAATGTTACACCCATGTTTTCTTTCAGTTGCACCAGTACAAGCATGGAATCTTTTGACTTCAAAATACTGATGCACATGTTTTTTATACTGTAAAACTGAGAGAAGATTTTAGCTCATTAATGTCAGCACTATTTAGCTACATGACAGCCCTTAAAGTGTTTTTGGTTTGAGTAAGTGAAGGGGTCACATGATATTTCAAAGACATAAAACATTTAGATTTTTAAAACCAACCTGTTTTCCCTTTATTATTTGTATTATTTGTCCTTTTGGTCTCTGAAAGTGAATCCAGATTATCTGTTTTGCTCAGTTTTCTTATAAAACATGAGAAATATTAACCTGTGAGCTAAACAAAGACTTGTAAAGTTTGATCTCATACGTTTGTAAAATTATTGTAACATCCCATATTATGAATTCGGCTTTGTGAGAAAGGTTATGGCACACATTTAACCATGACCTTCACAAGTATTTAAGCCAAACATATTTACAAAATCACAGACTTCCATTACCCATACTACCTATAGCATTTTTTGTGTGTGTGTGATGCATCAGCTAGGAATATATGATGGCAAAAGGAGACCATAATCTGGTCTTACTAAGATGTTGTCTGTCTAAGAGAAAATTCATCTGTCTTGAGATTTGATTAGGTAACATCTTTGCTACCTCCCATTTCTGCTGGCATAAGAACTGCTCAGGAGAAATAATGAAAGTGATGCATCACACTAACAAGCACCCAGATCTTAAGGAGACGTGTAACTATCAAGGTTCTTTAAAATGTGGCAATAATACAGCAAAATAATGATCTAATGCAAAGTTTATAAACAATCTAATTCATATACTAAAAACACTGCAGGCATATTAACTCAGCCCTCTGAGTTTGGTTAGCCCAATGTGGCACTGCGTGACCTTAAATTGCACCATCTGAGCTAGCACAGGTAAACAGACAGCTAAATCCTAAGCTAAATCTTATTCACTAAATAACTCAGTTATCAGATCTAGTTAGAAGTTAATCAATTTTCAGCTCTCTCTATGATACTTCTATGAAGTTAGTCTCCAGCAAGCAGAACCGGTACTGGTTATCAATTAAGTAAAATTGTGGGTAGTTGTAACTTCAAGGAGTGATTACCTTATCTATAAAAATATGGCCTTGTCTCATTAAATATCCTTATCACAGAGGCACAAACACCTTTGCAGGGACTAACACACAGACAGTTGTTTTGCCAGGCAGGGATGTATTTCATTTAGCCAAGCAGGAATGAGGTGGGAAGACATCCCATCCTCTGCATGGTCGAGCTACATGTTGGTCCAAGTGTAGCATGGAGCACAATTCTTACTGACTGTTCCCAAATAAAGCAAGACACAGACTTCCAATCCATGAACTTTTTCTGCCAGAACAAAAGCAAAGCAGGAAAAGAGCTGCTGCTCTCTATAGGCACAGTTTCTTGCTCCAGACATTGACCATGCTGCACTGTAAGTGCACCTGAGTTACCCTGAAACTCACTTTTGTACTCACAGTGTCCAACAACACTGGCTAAGAAGCCAGCAAAGATGAATTGATTTTGCTCTTCATCTAGTTGTTACTCAATGAAGCTGCATGCTGAATTATTAGGATGTTTTCTCAGGCAATCTATTTTGAAGTTAGCTCAAAAGATATATTTTGTCATAATCACGACAATGAAAGTCAGATATACACAATGAAAGGACAAACTGTCTACATGATTACTTTTGTACAAGTACAGTTTGAGAATTTTAGGTTTATTTATGTATTATTATTAAAGTCAGTTCATCTTTCAAAGAATCATTATTTCTGAGTAAAAACTCAGATGAGAGTAAAACTGTCTGAATAATGTCAGAGTATGTCATGATGTTTGGGGACTATTACATAAAAAACTACTTAAATACAATGGTGTTTTAGAAACTTCCCTTCTGAAAAGGGAACCTCCTAACAATTGAACCTGAAAGTCAAAAATCCAGTCAGTGTCTTTGTGATTTACACACCATAGATTATTAGAAGTCAAACGTAACAATAATGTCCATATGTGTACTGAAGTTGCAGTTATGATAAATCCCTTCCTCATGCAAGTGTATTTTCCTTTCCCAAGAGTTTTTTTAACTCTTAAAGAAATCCTGCTTTCAGGTACCAAATCAATGTACTTCAAAACTAAATTAGTTCATATAGAACAACTGGCAAATATGAGCTGTTAAGTTTCATAGGGATATCAGAGCAAATTCTTTAAAAGATTGGTGGTTTTATTTTCAAGTGTGACTTTGTTGTTTGACAAGCAAGTTACCATTGACTCATTGAAATGGGGTAGGTCTGTAAAGGATTTAGATATCAAAATTGAGACACTGTAAGAATGAGGGTGACCTGCAGAGAGTGAGCCATCAGTAAGAGTGTCAGTACTTTCACTGGCTTAAGAGGCTGCAAGGGAGAGTGTCTCCACAGCTTCAAATACTGAGATAAAGGAAAGCCAGCAGAGGGAGATTCAATCTGAAATTAAACAAGCCCTGAACTGATGGCAGGCAGGTTTAGATTTGATAGGAGCAAGAAATTGTTTGTTATGAAGGTGCTCAGACACCAGCCCAGGTTCTCAGAGAAGATGGGGATGACCCATCCCTGAAACTGTTCAAGGCCACGCTGGATGGGGCTTCCAGCAATCTGGTCTAGTGCAAGGTGCTCCTGCTCATGGCAAGGTATCCCGCACTCCTGGAACTAGATGATCTACTAGAGGATCTGTCAACACAAACCATTCTATGCTTCTGTGAAGTCTTTCTCTGATGTATTTTATTACCAAACTGACAATATAAACCTGCACACATTATTTACTAAGTTGAATTATTTAACATGAACAATGGGTTAGGAACCTTCCCTGTAAATTTAGATGCATCTGCAAAACTGCAAAATAGAATAAGTAACACTTTTGTTTTCAGCAGACTTGTGACAGAAAATGCATCTGACCTGCTTAAAAAAAGGTCTTTTTATCCTTGAAAATCATGTGAAACTCTTGTCTCTATCTGTGTAACAACTCTTCAAAGTCCCCTGATTAATAGGATGCAAAAAGGGCTTTGGGTTAGTCCTGCTAGTAGGTAAATCATTATAATTGTTATAATTTATATAGCAGCTGGCTTAGATGGACTGTGTCCAGGTTTTCCTATACGGGTACATATCAGTGACCTCATATTCTTAATTTCAGACATAGCTATCAACACTCCTTCTGTTAAAATTTTGTTTTTCCAGAATGGTTCCACCCTCCACTTTGATCACATATCCAGCACTTTGAGGAATTGTCTTTTAACATTAATAGAACGGATGAGTAAAATTCATGCTTGGATTTACATCCTTCTTTCTTCTGATAGCTCTGGTTTCTTCTAATCTGTAAGTGAGGTTTTGGATGAGTTTCAATAAGGGGCTGAAAGCAACAACTGCAGTTAAGCAGCCTGTGTAGCTCACATACAGACACACACAGCTCCACTGTGCAATTTAATTGCAGCAAAATACAGCAGGGACTTCTAACCCCTGACCCTCCTTGCAAGGACTTCCGTGCCAAAATAAAGTGATAATGCCCAGTTTTGCTCTTAATTTATCCTAATGAAAATCAACAGACTTACACCATGGATGAAAGATTCTGATTGCGCTGGTTCTGCAATATGTGTAATATATTTATTGTTTATTAGAACAAATCAGTAAATATTATTTATCAAATGTTTCCAGTTACACCTACAATCTTCTGTGCATCAAAAAGGAATGTCCAGTTTTCCCCTTTCATGTCATAAACATAATAATTAATCATTCAGCAGCAAACCCCCATTTCTTAAATCAAAGTGAATTCTCTCATGCCTGATACTGCTCTATCAATCAAAATTTTAAATGTCTTTCAAGTTACACAAATCAAACTAGAGCTACTTTCCCTATTTTTGTAACTATTACTCAATTAAAAAACAATAAATTTATAATTAACTGCTACATTCAAAATGGAAAGCAAACCTTACACACAATTTTTACATTCATTTTTTGGATACTGAGCATACTCTAAAGAGGCTAGGAGGAATGCACTTCTACCTACAATTCACTACATTGAAGCAAACTTGCAACTGTAATGCTGACAATGCCAAGAAACTACAGCGTGAAGAGCTTTTACTAGTTTTAAAACCACCCAAAATTTGTCTTAATCCACTTCACACAACACAGTTAAGCTGTAGAAATTCTTGACATGGGTTGTTTTAAATGGCAAAATTGGTTATAGTTTCAAGGGACAAAGTGATGAAATCAAGAAAAAGAAATCTTTGAGAGGTTATTAAATTTAGAGCTCACCAAGCGTCAGAAATTCAAATTGTAGAAAATGTAGAGAGTATTCTGGGGAACTCTCACTCTCTGATTGACCTAACCCTGTTATCTTCTGAGGAGAACCCTGGTTATGGAAACACCATATGATGTGTTTGCTTTGGCTGTGGCTGGAGACAACATATTTCTCCTCCTAATCGTGTGTGGATAAAAGTGCAGCATGACCTGAGTCTTGACAAGGAAAGTGAAGATGCAAAACTTGAAATCTAATTCAGCAAAATGACTGCTGCAACTCCCTTCTCAGCTGGCCATGGTGCCTCCCTCACCCTTCCTCCTCCTCACTCCATCTCCCCTCCTCAAAGCCTTTGGGGCCTCCCTGGGTGAGTGGAAATATCTGCAAACAGCATCATTTCACACTGATTGAATTCAGTTTCAGTGACAGCATTTCAACCCCTAGTTCCTTCTAAATGCCTTTTGTTTTGAAATAACTCGTCCATATTCAGTCTTTTAAGTGAATTTCATAAAGACCCACCAGCAATTGCCAGTAGAGGTGGAAAAGTGAGTGGATTATCAGCAGCACTCAGGTAGCACCTCCTGTCTGTCTGGGCTTAATGCACGATGAGGTTTGGATACAACTTCAGGGCACTTGACCTCAGAGCACAGGTTCACTTGCTCAAAGACATGCCAGTGTAAATACAGTTGGATTTGTTTGAACACCAAATCACCTGGTGCATCAGCCTCTATTTAGAGCTGCCTCAGAAGGGGATCCAAAGACAGCTGAAAGTAACTTTATGATGTTTTGACTCCAAGACCACTCGGCCAGTCCCACCTGAGCTGGCTCGTAGCAGGTTCCTGGTGGCTGCTCTTGGCTGGCATGGCCCAACTGCAGCATGTCCAGCCACATCTCCTCCCACCTTCTGCAGCAAGTGTCAGTAAGAGCGAGGTGACAAGCACACAAATTAGAACTGAAAAAGTGAAAATACTGTTCCAAAAGTAACAAAACCAAGCAATATTATGTTCAGTGAAATTAACTTGGAGGGGAGGGGTAAAAAGCTGGTGTGGCTGCCTGCCATGCTAAATATCCACCTTTTCCCAGAGGTTTTATTCTTTTCCACTCTCTTTGAACTAGCAGAAGGGTGATCTAGTCTAGTCTAGGTGTCTCATCAATCTAAATAAATGGTAGCTCTTCTTGCATCAACACAATAGCATCATTATCCTCAGTGTTAGCATCAGGAAAGAAAAATAATGGAAGTTTTTATTTCTGAAGCTCCAGTGGAATATAAATGAGAATCATTATATCATTTTTGCTCAAGCCACAAGAACTGCACATTTCTTACCAGGACAGAAATCAGAGATCACATTCATATCATTTACTTTGTGTCCCTGTCAGAACAGAAGCCTTTAGAGAATGATTTGTAGACTGAAGGTATCAGTGAAATGGTCCAGGCACACTGAAATGGAAAGCAGGGTTTGCCTTCTTATCTTTACTACGTAAAATGAGAATTACGAAAATATAACTATTTTTGCAAAATGTACTGCAAATTTTAACCTAGTTTGTTTTTCCACACTCTACATTTATTTGCAGTTTGTGTGCTTTGAAGCAGGGCCATTTTTCACCTGGATTTAGGAAACATTGTCCACTGGCACCATATTGCCACGCCAGCACACTGTGAATTTAACAAATTTCTTACCCACATTGTGTAGCCTCAGTGGAAGTTTGGTTCATGTAAAGGGCGCATTAAAACTTGGAATGCTGTGGGGGAAAAGGCAGGGCACTTTCCAGTTCCCCTTCCAGACCCAATGATATTATTCATTCTCGGCAGCTCCACTGGTTACTCTACTAATTTCCCTCCAAAAGAACACTCCTTTGGGTGCAATATTCAAGTGTATGTGTATGTCAACTGCCACACAGGCTTCCAAATGCCCACATTGATCCAAGATACCATGACTCACTGTTGACAGATGAGGAACATTCACACAAAATCCCTGCTGAAAGTTAAAGGAGAACTCACATTTTTCCTTGATGCTCATACACTAACACATTGTGGTTAATGGTACACTCCAGAGATTTGGGGAGGG
>JAOTQP010000870.1:8311030-8345925 GCA_026413545.1 Cichladusa arquata | reverse complement strand
GGGGAAATTAAAAAATTGAAGTTACAATTCACTGAAAATTGAACAGGACACTGATTCAGTGTTTCCAAATTAAAGGAGCACTGGGTGTTCCAAGTAAGTTCTGAAGACACATTTCAGCAGACTAGAAACTGATATAACTATTGCTCTATTGCTTTTAGTACACCCAAATTAATTTACAGCAGATGTGGATATAACTTAAACACTTTAAGTGAAATGTACTAAACATGTCTAAAACTTCTTATCGTCTAGCAAGATTTTGATTAAATCTGGAATAAACTAATGCCATAATATAGTTTCTACATGTTTATAATGTTTGAAGACTAAGTAATACCCAAGAAAGACATTACAAAGCAGCATCATGACATTCTGTTGCAGACCATGTTCATACTTCTAAGATAGCTGGGAAAATGACTCCTTGTCCTGATGAAGAAGAAGTTTCCTACTGATGCATATATATTTGAAAACCTTCTGGAATGCATATCTCACAGCCTTGAAAACAGTGCATTACCAATCAGCGTACAACAAATACACTACTTTTTACCAAGTTTTCAAAACTTATTTCAACCTTTTTTTTTTCCTGTAATGTCAAATAAATATTCAAAATCAAGAATTTTGGTTTTTTTTGTTTTTCATAAACAAATGTAATTCCAGTAGCAGCTGACACAGCTTTGAGTATAATGGCTAACACTTGGGTTTATTTCTAGCGAGTCTAATTATGAAAGGCATCAGGGTAGATGTGTTTTCTTTTTGTAGCCAGTTATACTAATTTGACCTTCTGGGGAAACAATTTCAAAATGTCAACATTTGCATGCCTGAATCCTGCTATGAACTAAAAGGATTCGTGTGCAGAGGTCCTGCCTCAAGCTGTGACACACTACTTACCTCCTCAGAGGGAGTTAACACATTAATTTGAACAAATGAAATTAGAACAGCCAACTCTCCGTGGTGGGCAGAGGAAACATACCCTTGCCATAGTGGCTGACTGCAGTTTAAGTGGAGTATTGCTTAATTAAAATGTTGTATGACAGCTGCATAAGGAGTGCATAAACACCCCACGAAAGAGGAGGTCTTCAAGCTTGGAGGTGTAAGTGAACGTAGTACCGAGTTCCTTAAAAGGAAAGTTACTTTTGCCCTTTTTAGAAGTAAAACTTTGAGATTTAAGAGAATAATTTACACGTTTGCTGCTTTCTGCAGATGTATATTCCAGAAAGCACTCCTGAGATTCAGATGCTAACAAGTCTGAACAGGAATCTGGTAGAAAGGTCTGCAAGTTGAGGAAGCTCGCATCTGCTCCACTGCTTAGTTCAACCAGTTTGTGACCCTTGAGGTCTAATCCAAAGCCAAGCAAAGGCAGTGGGATTTTACTGATTGTGCTGAAAACTGCATCAAGCCAATGGATTAAGGGTATGATTCCTACAGGACCTATGTTTTCAGGAACTTCCTCCAAAACATTTACCCTTATAACCTCAGAAACATTTTTTTTAAAGTATGTACTTTAAGCTAAAACACAGGGTCCCAATGGATGTCACTAGGTAACACTCTTATGCACAGAGCCCCAGATACATTCCTTATTTTGTGATTAAATGTGCAAGCTGACATGGTTTGCAATGATCTCTGTAGGGAAAATAGAAGCAGCGGGAATTTTCTATTTTGCCTTAGTCCAACTCATCTGAGCTGAGAGTGGGCTTTAGGAAGCAAAATTTGGTCTTGGTTCATGCAGAACCTTGCATGTCCCACAGTCTGCCATGCTATCTATCTGAGAACTCTGTTTCAGAGTAATGCTAAAATAACAAATGGTGTGCACTACACCTAACCTGGATACGTGATCTGGGCCCAAGTTTTAGTTACGTCACAAAGCAGATTGCCTAAAATAAGTGTTAATGTAGGTCAGTGAAAGTCGCAAGGTACCCCAAGAATCTCCACAAAGAGATCAAGTCTGCCTATATTTAAGAACATAAATTAACCAACTACCATTTTATTCTGCAAAAGAGACCTCAGCATTAAGCTGGACTGCAGTATTTTAAATGTAGGTATTCATTTATTATCATGACAGATTAAAATTTATGTTATCCTTACTTTGTTCAACGTGAAGAATCTTTCTTTTTGAGCTTTTCAGTATTTCTCCTAATGACTACATACTCTTCAAATGCTGGTCAGGAATGGGGAATTATTAAATTGCTTTTCACCTATACTAAGGCAAAAATCTGTGTCAGAAACATGATTCAATTTAGAAAGAAGCTGTTCCGATTCCTAACGTATGTAGGCACAAGAAAGAAAACAAAAGTACCCTAAACAAATAGGCATTTGATCTGACTCATCAAGCCCTGATCTTTGAGAATAGTGGGAATCTGTTGTCCCCTGTCTCACTCACCACACAGACGAGAATCTGCAATAAATGAAGTAGGGGACAGATCTCACAGATTTCACCTTGCTGCTTTATCCAGCCCCTTTCTGCTCAAGAGATACAGAAGTGCCACAGAAATAATAGGGAAAAAAAGTGTAATGAAAGTTTGCAAGGCACTTCTGCATATGAAATGGGCTGCTGAATCCTCCAGTTGTGTGAGGAGAGAAAGGCTTCCTCTCTGGAATTCAGTCCAGGCTCTGCATCACAGGTTCACACCCCGCGGTGAATGTGTTGGCCGAAAATTTCCAAATAGAAAGAAGCAAGACACTCGCCATGAAAACTTTCAGTCCAGAGTGTTACACATTTTGAGAAACTAAAACCATCAATTTATCACAGGAAATACCAGACAGTTAATTAATGTTCAAATAATAAGGCATTTACTGTGAAGAAATGTATGACTTCTAGTCTTGAAACTTACTTACACAGCTTTGTTCTGAATTCAGAATTTAAATCCCGATTTAGATTTTACACACTAAAATGTTTCTGCAAGTCAGGAATATGGGCTGTTTGATAACTGGGGAAACACACTCCACATTTTACCATGGAGTAAAAGCAGAGTGAAATGAACAACCTGCAGTTTCCTCACATCAGAAACCTCCATATATGCATGCACATCCTAATTCCCATATAATCCTGAGTGGTTTACCTCTTGAAATAAACAGACTCTACCTTATGTCCTTACTGGATTACTGTGAGTAGGATGTTTACATAAAGGATATAGCTAAGTATTCACTGAGCATAACAAGACTACGATTCATTCCCATGCATTAGAGCCCATTATAATTTGGTGGCTATATTTAAATAAACCAACATTTAACTATGCTGGCAATTACTATCTAAAGTTAATACTCTAATTGTATCCAATCCTTCCACTCCAGAGTCTGATTCACTGAAATGTTTATCTGCACTACCACTACCCATTAAGTGTAAATATGAAGATGAGAATTTTGTGTGAGAGAAAGCAAGCATAATTTATAGCCCAGTTGTATTAGATGCCAGTTTAGTAAACAACTGTATTTTCACAGCTAATAATACTAATTACACTGTGCATTACCCTTCATGCAAAGATCTAACCGCAATCTAATAAACAACAGGACCCAAGTCTCATTGTCAGTCACTTATTCGGGCAGTGTAGAAGAGTTTCAAGATGGAAATAAATATTTTAAACCTTTCTTGTACTATCCTAATTGTGGGTTAGCTCCATGACATGAAGAAAAAAATCCTGAAGTTTTGCTGACCTGAACCATGCTGAACTGCAAAAAAGCAAATGTCATTTCAGGCTGACACAGCATGAGAAGATTGGAACTTAGTGAGCCTGAGTGAGTAATGTCTGTGGAGAAAAAGAGATGGCTAAGGGGTGATCTAAGTGTTGTCTTTGGTTACCTGTTGGGCACAGTGAAAGAACAAGAGATAACATGCACAAGTTGAGTCAGGGGAAATACTGAATGAGATACACAGAAGAAACTCTTAACTGGAACAACAACCAAAGACTTTACACAGTCTTCACCCTTGGATACCATCAAAGCTTGACACAACCCCCCCAATCTAATTCTGAATATAGCCTTGCTTTGAGCAGGAGGTTGAATTAGAACCTTCCAATCATATTTTTTCCCTATGTATTAAATATATTGATTTAGCTGTGATAAATTAGAAGCTAACAAAAAAAGAAAAAAAAATAACCACCCCCCCAAAAAAAAGCAAAACAACCCACCAAAACAACAAAATAACCCAGGACATTATTGGCAAGTTCCTCCTGTTATTAAAACAAACAAAAAAATTCTCCAAAACTTATTAATCTCTCTTAAAGCTGATTTTTCCTGAGGTATTCCTGAGGGTAGGAATTCCCTTACAGTAAGTAAGAACAGAAAGCAAACAAATGGGAAACAGGAGATACAGCACACTTTGGTCCTTGTAAAGCAGCTGGGGGCTACAGGGGAGCACAAATACTACTGCTTCTGCTTTACTGAGCAAACAAGCTTTCCCTGAAAGACAGAGGACTGAAATGTAAAATGTATTTCTGTTTATGCAAGTTAGATATGTCAAACACAGGAATTCAGATGCAATTTTGGCCCGATTCTCAAATAGCATAATAGATGGCAATATAGCTATGTAGATTTTAATCTACTTATCACATTTTTATTTGTTGTGCCCTCATATATTCATAACACAATCTCTGTTTAAGTAACAGCATTTTAAACCATGCAAACATGAACAGGCAATAGTTCCTCTGGATTGATATTTTCTACAAAATAGTCCTTTATGTGTTAGTGCTGTTTGAGCTTATTTCATGACCACATTAAAGATCCTTGTGAAAAATTTTCATGAGACAATGTGGTAAATAGAAAATAAAAGGGGCACAGGTAAACATCACCTTAATGGTGATTAACTAACAATCTCAGCACACTGAAAATATTTGTGTCCTTTTGACTTCAGCATTCCTCAAATCTCACTCCAGCTGCTGGACAGCATGTGCACCACAGCCATAAAGAACACAGTGAGAATTAACAAACACAGCTTCACAGTCTATTTTGCAGAAGAATAGTCTGGAAGAAATAGTGAAGGTACTTACAGAGTTCAGAGTGTAATTTGTTGTAGCTATTTAAAAAACAAGGGAATGTTGATACAGAAAGACAAAAGAACTGCAGTGTTAAGAGTAACTCCTTTTCCTTTAATGGTCTGTTACTGCATGGCTGAACATTGCCACTTACTTTGTATTTTCAGAACATACTGAATTTAAGAAAACTCTTTTGTTCTATTTGCAGCCCACATGCTGACACAGCATCTCATCTCTTATTGTTCTGACTTAACTATTATCTGATATATTTGATGTGCTAGAAGATAAGAAGCACAAAGATTCCAGTTACCTTAGAGATACCAAAAGAAGAATCACTTAGCAAAACAACAGCTGAGAAGAGACTGTTTCTGGCAGTTTCACTCTGGGGTGTGTGTTAGACCCACAAATGTCAGTTCAGACCCTGTAAGTCAGGAGTCTTTGTTGGGGCTCTGCTGTGCACTGAATGATCTCACCCTCTCCTGACTCCCACACACAGGTATACAGGGAAGAGCAGGCTCAACCAGTCTTAAATTCCTTTGACATTTCAGACTCCAGATACATTCTGTAGCAGTGGAAGCAGGGCTCATAGCAACAGTTAGATATGTTTTGAAGGAACAGATTTATTCAAGGTTAATAAATGTTTCTACTGTCATTTTCCATGGACGGTTGTTCTGGTGATGAGCAAATCCTCACAATGGAAATCTG
The DNA here is from genome assembly GCA_026413545.1 of Cichladusa arquata. Lineage (NCBI taxonomy): Eukaryota > Metazoa > Chordata > Aves > Passeriformes > Muscicapidae > Cichladusa > Cichladusa arquata. The sequence continues at coordinate 8,340,262 of JAOTQP010000870.1, read as the reverse complement.
GCTCCTAAGGAATTTTTTTAAAGCTTGCAGGATCTGATAAGGCACAATACCAGGTGGAAAGGATTGATTCACACATAGTTCTCCTGAAAATTTCTGAGACAGTGGCTTCTCAAAATCTGAGCCCTCACAGCTCCAGCCTTGACTAGAATAGACAATCAAGCTGTACTTCAGTATTGCATCAACTTGATTTGTATTAACAATCTGAAGAAGCTCTCAAGATGTCTTATTCCTTTAAACTACTTTTAAAAATAAATAAAATTTTGCTGTCTGATTTCCCCCTGGGGAAGTAAGTTCTGTGATTGTGGCAAAAAATGTGAAGTAGAAGACCTGATAAAAATCAAAACCTCTGACTTTTTGTTAAAAAATAGAATAGAGCATGGGGTAATACCATCATTACAATCATAGCAGAAACTAGGAATCTCCACAGCTCTTCAAGTGATCATTTTACCTATTAGAAAGGAAATCTCAATGAATTCATGGTATTAAAAAAGCAAACTGCTAGAAAGTAAAAGCTCTTTTACCAAAAAAAATTGCACTGTGGTTCCAGGAGAGACGAGCATTCCTAGCTGGGTTTCTGAACAAAGGATATCAATTGAAGGCAGGAGGAAATAAAGTCCGACTCCATGTGATGTGTGCCAACTGTGGTCTCATAAAGCCAAGAAATCCTGGAATGCTTTGAGTATGTAGTATTTTTAGAGCTCTAATAAGGCACACCTGAGCTCCTCTTTACCACATTTAAAGACATGTGCCACAGAAGCTAGATTTTGCTATGCATTTTTGCCTATTCCAGTAACCTGTAATTAAAAAAGCATTAATGTGGAGGAGAGCAGAGCACTCAGTTTGCCTGTTCAGATTCCTCTGAATTACTCCTACATACTGTTCCAAAGGGCATAACACATAGCAATGTTCTCAAATTTTTCTTAAGTCATTTGGCTAAGAAGAGTAGATGACACTGCTATGTCTGCCTCATTGAAATCAAATATTCTCAGATCTCCTACAGATGTTCTTCCTCAATTCCTTGACTTACTGGAGTGTATGTCTACACCAGCTGTCTTCCTTCAGCATCTCCAGAACTCTGAGCCAGAATGAGAAACAAACCTGTCTCTACTAATAATAAGATTTATTTTCATTTTACCTAACTAAGCAGTGCAGCAAAAGAGAAAACGGTAAGAATCAAGTTCCTCCACACCAGACACAGAAGCTACAATAACCCTACTGTCCACCCTGCAGGTACTGGTATCAGAAGTTACACTGCACACAGAAAAGTCAAAATGAGCTATGACAGCATGAAGGAACTGAGAGACTGTTGGTTTCACTCTATACAATTTATGTTCAGGGAGAGGTGATGTTACCCAGAAGCCAGACACAGTCCCAGCAGTGCCAGAAAAATCAGATCTCATATACGTGATCCAGAGATGGAATACAGGTAGCCAGTCATTTGGAATAGTGACGTGCCAAACAACTCTAGTAGCACTAGGAAAAACAACATGGAATCAAAATACACACTGTGTCTATCAAAACAAAGGAAAATGTTCAAATACCTAGGTTTTACAGGAATCCAGTTACATTTTTATTAAAAATAATAATAAGATAGAATTATAGTAGAATTAAATGCTGTTTGCTTTCAAGTCAAGGAATTTAGTTTTTTAAGTCATCCAAGAGTCAGTGTATCAGTACAGAACATGTATAATTATTCTTTCCCAGTCAGAAACTGGGCTGGCACTTTCTATACTAGCTGATCTCCTGTAATCTTTACAATTATTTTCTGCTAGAGCATATTGCAATACTGATCCCTAAATACACACACTGGTTGTCTACTATTGCAACATCTTATTGCTGGCTTGAACTCCTGAATGGGAGGCTACAGAAAAGACTGGCACAGACTCTCCCTGAAGTGCCCAGTGACCAGAGTAAACACACCAAACTTTGCTTAGAAACCAGATCAAGCTTCCTCAGCATGAAGATGGTCAACCACTGGCACAGAGGGCTAGAAAGGCTATAGAATTTCCAACTTGAAGATACTCAAAAGTTTCCTGGAGAGAGCCCTGAACAACCTGATTTAGTCAGCCTTGCTTGGGGCAGGGGCTGGATGTTAAACCTGAGGATTTTCAGCAGCCCCTTCCAACTTTCCAACTTCCAACTTTTCCAACTTAAATTACTCTGATTTTGTTATGATACACCTGCCCACTGTCATTATCTATAAGGGTAAAGGCTCTTATTTATATCCTCTTTTTAGCAGCTATTGTTGTTTTCACACAGGCTTGTTTTTTTGTTGTTTTGTTTTTTTTTTTTTTTTTTTTAATATATATCCCACCACTTCTACAGCAGTCTACAAGTCTTCTTCCTCGAGCAGGAAGGAACAAGCACAATGATGAATTAGGGTTTTCTGTCAGGGCACACAGGCACCTGAAGCAGAATCAGTGGGGTAAAACAAGAAAAAACACCCAAGGCAATAGCAGTGTATGTGTGCCATGTATTATGCAGCTGAGGGTAGAAACTCTAAGGTTGATCAAGTCCCCTAAAATTGAGATCTTGTAGTTTAGAGGAAACTATTGCAACTTGTTAAAATTATAAACTGAGATAAAACTAACACAAAAAATATTTCCCCAGTTTTCTGTGAGTGAAAATGCCAGTAATTTTGCTGCTGTTGCTGTTGTTGAAATAAAGATATCTCAGGAGCACAAGAACACTGTGGGGGTGTATGCAGAGAAAGTGGCAACCATAGACACAACTTCAGGCAAGCAGGTTCAAACTTTAATGACCTGTGTAGGAAGATAAATGAGACTTCAAGAGAAAACAGCACTGTTGGCATGAGGATGTTGTTAGGTGCAGCAGGCAAGCACTCAGTGCTGATAAATTGGTAGCTGACAAAGAGCTACATCTTATAATGATGACTGTGTAAGACATGATATATTTTTCCTACTAGTTCTTTGTCTTTCATCACATGTGTTTGATGAATCTTAAATTAATATTGTGCTGTGTTTGAAATCAGAGAGGAAAAACAACAGGCACTTATCAATCACATTATTTTATCTCTCAATTATCCTTAATTTAATAATTGTATTATTTTCACTTCTGTTATAACCTTAAGGGCTTCTACTGCAAACACTATTTTTTCAGGTGGTTTAGGTTACGAATAATTTTCAGTAAGAGTACTTTTCCATCCTTTTTTTTCCTCTTTTTTTTTTCTTTTTCTGAAAGCTCTTCTCTATATCATTATTTTGTCTAATCATCAACCTTCCTGGAAATATTAATCATTATGTCTACTAGACTTTCAGAATAACCTGCGTCAAGTTTCTTTAAATTGCTTCTCTGTTTATTTTAGCCACAGTCTGCATAAAGTTATTTGAATAAACAGGTCTGAAGCATATCCTGAATTGTACAGTTGGGATATGAACTCAAAATCCAACATAATTCCTGGCATTATAGTAATAGTATTTAGTAGAAGAAAGAATTGTATTAAATTATAAGTGCCTGTGGAAAGGAATTCCATGCAGCTAGCTCTATTTTCCTTAGTAAAACATATTTTATTATCCTTTGTTTCTTATACAAAAGAGCATGATTCCTATCTTGGAAGAACTATGAGTTTTGCCATGGCATTTTTTGCCTGATCATATACTCCATCATTTGCATGTCATTCAGAACTAGTCAGCTAAAAGTACCAACTTAAAGCTAATATGATGGGAAATTTAATGGCATCATGTTATGTGAAAGAAGCAACAAGTTAAGATTATAGAATTGAATGCCCAACCCAGCCTAAATACTATAGTGCTTTGTGGGACATGAATGATTAAATGACCTACATCCAATATACCCCAATTTAGACCAGAACAGCAACCAGAGTTTGGAAGCCCCAAAGCAAAGTTTCTAAACTAATTTTCCATTATTTCTTTGCAGTATGTGGCATGAAACCCTTTATGTAAGCCTATCACAGATGAATGGACATGCTATTTCAAACCTCCAAGATACTTTCTGTGTTACTGATTTTAGTATTCATTTGGTCCTGTATTGAGCAAAGTGGTCTGATCTAAAACTTTGTATTCTGAAGACTTGTACATCTCTCCATCTCCACAGGAACAGAAGGTGTTAATGAGAGCACAGTTGCAGTTCTAGGAGCTCACAAAACTTACATAATTATTTTGGCGGCTCAGGGAACACACAAGGACATTTTGAGATATTGATAGATTAACATGGCTTGGCATGGAGAGTGCTTTGGCTACTGGGTCTGTGTTTGTGCAAGTGGCTCAGCCTGCTCTGTGCAAGGGATGGGCTGGGAAGAGCTGTGGCAAGGACAGTCACACTTATTAAGCTTCAGCTACTGCCTGTAATTAAAAACCAACTGGCCTGATATTTGTCTCATAAAGCAACGGCTACAGAAGTGCTGGCACTAATAGCTCACACACTATTTACTGTTTCACATTTTGCAGGTTTAGAAAACAAAAGGCTTGGTTAGCTAAACAAAACCAGTGTAAGAAATAGGCCAATATACTCTGAATAACAACAGCATAAAACCAGTTGAGTTGAAATACAGGATAGTTTCGCTTAGCTCATTGAGTGCTATTGAGTTTTTGGCATGGAAGAATAAAAAAAAAAAAGAGCAGATGGTGAAAGAAATAAATTAAGCTGCTGGTGATGGAATACAATATCACACTGAATTATAAAGCATGATGAACAGAAATCCTGTTAAATAGACTCTTACACACAGTATAAGAGGTTGATATTGTTGAAGTTCATATCTTGAGCATTATTTTGGTTTATACTCTATTTTTTTAGAACTTTTATTTTCAATACAGATCCTGACATGAATTCAAAACAGAAATCCATGGCAATGTAAAAGAGATGCAAAAATAGCAAAAAGGTGCCTTTTTCATAGTCCTCACCCATAAGCCAGACATTCTAGTAATGTTCTAAAATGTATGGTATTGTAAAATCAATCAAAATCTTCATACTTTTCTTTCTTAAGAGTCTTTATTCCCTAGCACAGATTTGAAGGTCTATGCGTGTGTATGGCTCAAGCCTTAACATAATTTTCCAGTCCTTCTAGTTTTTGGTTTTTTTAGAAAGTTCTCGTTTGTCTCAAGATCTTGCTTTGTTTATATCTTTAGACTTTGGAAGCAATAAACTGTTACTGTTAAAAATCAATGCATTTCAAAATAAGTGTAAGATGTGTTCATGTGAAGGCTGAGCAAGGTACCCCTATTTTCAGAAGTAAAATTATAATGCCAAACTTTGTCCTGGTAAAGAGATTTATAACTTTTCATGAATTCACAGTTTAATTCTTCAGTAATAATGTTTCCATTTTTTAATGTGATCTGACCAGCATTTAGGTCACAGGCACTTTGGCACTTTATCAATTGTGATAGAGAGGTTTTATTTTCAGATATTGTAAATTCTTTGGCTTCACAATGTTCTCCTCTTTCCTTAACTTATTGTTCCTCCAAACTGAAGCACTATGTGGTAAATAGAGTCTATTATCAGTGTAGTTGCCTCAAGAGAATTTTAGTTAAGTTAGTGAAGACAAATCCTCTGTAATGTCTATCATTATCATGTACTATTAAAAATATCAATACTTTTCACCCTTTAGCCCCTAGACATGGTTCAAAGATGATCTGGTAACCCCAGCTCCACTTAACAGTTGAAACATGAAATTTAATTTGGTTTTGAAGGTAAAAATCATGGTTTGAGCCTCAGCTCCTCTCCCTGAAAAGTGGTCTGAAGCCTTGCACTTTATTTCTGAGAACCTGCTGCTTTAACCTCTATGGAAAACTCAAATTGCAAAGCCCACAAACTTCTTTTGCACTTGCTTTTAATAGAGATATGGGGAATCCAGTGTCTGGTTTCACTTTATTCTGGATTTTTACAATATAGGACCATATTCCTAAGGTTTACACTACCCATTTCTACTTCTTAAAAACTATTTTATTTTTATTTAGGCCGTATATCTTCTTATTACAGATCACTGGTGCCCTATTCTGCTTCTTGCTGCTTTTCTTTATCTCATGCCCCACAGGGATGGGGTAATCAGTGCCAGTCCATATGTATTGCTAACCCTGACCATTAGTCAACACTCTCTTCATCAGACACCACCAGTAGATACAGGATAACTCGAATAATTTCCAAAACTCTGGCCTTAGCATGCCTGCTCACAGAAAGAATGGGAGAAGGAGTTCCTTATTCTTGATCATTTTATAGCCAAAAACATCCTGACAACTGCATGAGCCATCTTGGTAACCTCATGGTTGATCTTGGAGTGCATTTTGCAGCTGCACCAAATGCAGCTGGCATGTCGTCACACATTTCCTGGGAGTTCTGTGATCACAGGGAATATTGTAACATGCCTATATACATTTCCTACCAAGCATGACAGACTAACATCTAGGGTAATTTTCTACTCCTCATGCAAGAAAATATAATGTTCACTGCACACACAGGATCTTAACAGTGGCTTGAGAGGATCCTGAATCAAACTGCTTTCCCAGACCACTGTAATATGCAGGTTTCTTCTGGCAGCCCTGTCTGGAATCCTTGTGACTTTCATACCCATCTTATTTGCCCAGCAAAAAGCCAAATAGTCATAATCCATAACAGATATTCATGCTGGGAGGCTCCTCTAACAAAAGTATCACTATTAAGGACAGGACATCTGGGTTATGAAGTGCAAACACTTCGAACTTCAGTACATGCCTGGTGCCACTGTCTCCTGATTCACCAAATATGACCTTGACCCAAACCCACGTTGGAAACAGAAACAGCCCCCCACATTCCAGGAAAAAATGTGCCGAATTCATCTGGGGCAGAAGCAGCAGGAGAAAACAAACACTCACTGGTGCAACCTAATTACAGTTGAGGAGTAGGGGACCACAGTAATGAGCAATTAAGAAACCTCTGTACAGAATAAAATTTGTAAAACCTCTAGTTCTTAAGTTAGAAAGCATCCCATATCTGAGTTCTCTGACAATTACATATAAAAATGTGTTAGACTCTGTAAGGATACTGTCTGTGCATCATCCTTGGAAAATGCTAGACAACATTAGCACCTTGCCAGATGTCTCTGATGAAGGCAGTGAGATGATATCACCTGAAATTCTCTCAGGTAAATAATTAAGATGACAAGACAGAAAAGTCTTACTTGAGATGCAAATAGAATCTCATGGCAAGAGAGATTAGCAGCCCTCTGATCCAGTGGAGTGAAAAATAGCAGAAAACTGGTATGGCCTACTTCTTCAGGTCAGAGAAAACAACTATGGCAAGTAAAATAAACTACTACAGAAGAAAAAAACTTTAGGTCATACATTTCAAAGTCTGAAAAGTTTGGCTTGGATGTCTGGCAAATGGCTCAAGATTCTTTTTTTATTTTATTCTTTTTTTTTTGTTTCTATCTCTCTCTAGTATCCAGGAGACATTACAATATAAAGTACTTACAATATGTTTATCTTACTTTATAATATATATATATATATCAGAATATACACATGCATATATGCACTAGAAGGTACAGAGACTACTGGGGCATGTGATTAAAAGTGATCTATGAACTATGAACTTGATTTTAAAAATGTATAATGTGGGGCAGAGATGAGAAGAACATAACTTTAAAAGGATGAATGAACAATATTATTTTGATATGGTTTGCCCTTCAAAAGACAGTACTTTCAAAGGTGTTAAACATCCAACACTTCTGCTGACGAGCTACCTTTGAAAAACTCAGGTTCTGAGCTGCTTTAGAAATATCAAAGGGTATAGATAAAACTGAATATAATTTGAAATCAGTCAATCAAAGAAATTAAAAATTCATTATCACTTTGTCCTGACTTTGCTTAGAAGAATTGTAAAGAGAGCTGCAGAGGAATGATGGCAGAGACAAAACCGAGCAGTAATTGGCAAGGAGTCAGGGATGTTCCACTATAAAGGAACATGGTTACTTTACACCTTCTTCTATAACATGCACTGGATCATGATGGTAGGGAGACTATAAAAAAGAGAGGAAGAGCTGGTACAGACATATTCTGGAACAGAACTGTGCAGGATATAGCTCCCATCCCTGTCAGAAATGCCCTTGTAATCTCTTGCTAGACTTGAAATGATTCAGAGTGAAAGTTGTCTGGATGCTTCTTTCGGTTAGATCCCTGGTCATGTTTGGTTTGGAAAAGTTCAATATACTGATGCTCTTTTATGATTACAGAAGAAAATCTAAAGACACAATTTGCTAACAATAAATAAATACAGAAAATCTCAGAGTTTATTTTCCATCCTTAAAAATCAACTACTTTTTGTCAGCTTTCCATCTCTGTAGCATCTGCTAATGTGCCTTATGTTTTACGCCTCATAATCAAAATAGATCGATGATTTTTCTTCATTTCAGTTTTGGTTGAGATGAGTCTGGCTTTTTTAGTTTTTGAATAACTCAGGACTGATGTGGTTGTGTCCTTTCCCATGTCTCCCAAGGAGTCACAGTATGACCTTGGCATGACCATTATTTCGACAGCGCCTCAGCTCCCAGCCTACCTTAGGGCTGACTTGTTAAATGGACTGTCAGGTTTTCCACTGTACAGTGGCATTCAGCATCATAGAGAGATTTAATTTCTCCTGACATTCAAGTAACAGCACAGAAGTATGCCAGTGAGTAGAAAACTGACCAAAGCAAAATTAATATGATCTCTAAAAGGTATAACAGACACTCAGAGCATTGTCTTCCCTAACATCAATAAATCTTCTCCTCATACTAATCTACTTCTGCTTATAATATTATCTGTTTTGTGCTAGAGAGGTCTCCAAACTATTGCCTTAGCAACCAATAAACATTAATCCATGTGAGATTTTCCTCTCGAAATACTTTCTATATTCGAAACATTATGTAGGAGGTAAATTGCACTGGAACTGGAAAAGATGTGCTGATGATTTGATTCACATTTTTTCTGGATTTTGCTACAAAATACAGTCCTGGATATTTCTTGTGTGAGAACAAATTCACCAGCAGTCCAATGGAAAAGGCTCCACAGGCCATGCTTGGACTGAAGGCTGATCTGCCCCAGCAGACTTGCAGCATTCTGAGCAGTCTAATGAAAGACACAGTGACACAACACAGTTCACTCCAGGCCTGAGGTAGCTTGTGTAACACCAGGTCCTGCACTGCTTCATGTTACCATTCTTAATTTTCAGCTGTCACACACACGTAATAGCTCAGTTTCAGGGGACCAAACCCAGGGCTGCATTCAGCTGGCAAGTGAATGTGCAAAAATTGGCACTTGCATCATTCTTGTATGTTAAAGCACTTTCCAGCTTGCATAGCTGTTGATGTATCACCTAAAAGATTTTGTCAGAAAGCCCAGGCAAGCAAATAGTGTTACACCTTGGGCTGTCCCTGCAGGTAAGGCAAGCTCTTGGGGTTGAGCTCAGAAAGAGAAGGTATGTTGGGACATCAGCTGTAACAAAAGACACTGGCCTGGTTTGCAAGGCACCAAAATCAATAGGAGAATTCTTACTGAATTCAATAGGCTTCAGATTACACCTCCAAAGAACAACACAAGAGGACTTGAACCCCATCCAGAACCCCAAATGGACCAAGGTAGAGGCACAACCAGTTTAAAGGACTGATCAAAGCCCACTGATGCTTTCCCAAAAGCTTGCAACAAGTCTTACAGAAGGGAGAGCAGTAATCCAGGCAGGAGGTGACAGAGGTTTGGGATGCCTGTGATGAGGCCACACCCTAATGCTCTTACACAAAGCACACTTACAAGTCAAGATGCGTGGAGAATATTTTATTCATAAGTGCAAACACTTTCTAGCATTTGTCAATGTGAAACAACACATTGCTCGGGTCTCTGAAGACATGATGTGAACCATAATGTGTGTTATTTCAAAATAGCACATAACTTGTCACTTATTATTACTGTAATAATCCATATTTGAATGAATCAACAATGGCAATGCGTACTTACAGCAAGGAAGGAGCAACTCTAGCACAGGAGAAATTCTGGTTTTGTATTCCTTATGGAAAATAAAGGAAACCTTTTGTAAATAAGGACCATTGTTCCAGACTTACCTCTTGAAGAAAGGTTAAGCCTCTCAGAATGAGTAGATGGTTTCCTTAACATTCAAATTCAACATGGGATTACCTTTACAGAACTGTTTTCTACGCCTAGTAACACTCACATATTCATCTATGCCAGAGTCTAGAGGACTACACAGCTTGTTTTAGAAAACAGTCATTCTTCTTGTGTGACACCTGGAAGTCCCCTGATAATCCATAGTGTTCCAGTCAATTGATATGACAAACTACACCTGAAACCACAGATTAAAATTAAAAAGAGAAAAAGAAAGAGAATGCACAAACAAAGTGTTTCAGCACCATTCAAAATGAAATGGGAACTGCTTCTCCTCACCAGAAATGTAAGACATATCTCTTCATATTGGAATGAATGTATGTGTGCAACAAACTTGAATAATTTTGCAGCCTTTATATCCAGAGAATTGCATAACATGAACAAGGCATGTAAGGTGAAAGATTTTGAGGAGGAAAATTGTCAGCTTTTGCATTTTATATGTAGTGGCATTATCACCTAGAGAATCTTTAAGACAGAAGGAAAAGTAACCCTTTGAACTAAAAACACTTTTTTTTCTCCCCCTAAAAGGAATAGGTTCCTAAAGACATTCACTTCTCAGTGGCAGAAAAAATGCAGTCAGAAGGATATCAGGCAACAAACATAATTAAAGTTGCTAAAGTAACTAAATTTCTTGGATTTGTGGAATATACCAGAAAGCAAGAGGGAGAGTTTTCTTAGTGCTCAGATGTTTGTTTTGAGCCTTGAACTAAATAATTCTGTTATTTATCAGTTGTACTACTTGTTCTGAAAAGTCCAGATAGAATTTCATTGCGGAAAAGTGTAGTCCTTGCCTTCAAAACACATACAATGTCACTGAAAACAGAACAATGTACAAAAAGCCTGTACAGATTAGAAACCAAGGCACAGGGATATTGTCTGACATTACTTAAAATGTTTGAGTAAGATCCTGGAACTGAAGAATGTCTATTCATTCAGACATTTAGCTGCAAGACCAATCTTTCTGGCATTATTAACATCTTTGAAACATGGAGGCGAACACATATCTCAACTTATCAATGTCTTAAAAGATTTATTCTTTAAAAGCAGAGCAAACGTTCTGTAAAGCAAACTACAACCAATAACAATACTAATTTTTAAAATAACATATTAAATTATATCAAAGAAACAGAACATAAATTTTTAATGCTGTTTTAGCTGCAATAAATGCTGACAACTATGTTTTGACATTAACACATAGCTGAATGTGTCAAGCTGGTTTGGAGCTTCACAACTCACACAGCAGCTTTATGAAGTACTGTTTTTCTGTGACAACATGGTTTCATAGCAGAAATAAGAAAAGCTGAGAAAAGTAAGGATTTTTTTTTTTGTCTCAAGAGAAATTACAGTATTCCAAACATCTGTTTTCAAATTAATTCAAACAGTCAAAATGCTGAACTTCTCAGAGTGACAACTTAGGAAAAAAATAAATCCAGGAATGTGTGACTATTGCTTTTATTATTTTATCTATGTTTGTTCTGGTCAGGGTGTCCAACTTGTTTAGGCTGTAAGGGGGAAAAATACACTCCACAGTTCAGCCATGGCCAAGTCTTATCCCAGAATCAAGAAACCTGGAAATGCTTCTGGGTGTGTCCTGCCTCACATGGCACCCTCTGAACTGTGCCTTATACAAATGATAAACCTGCCTCAACCCTGATTTGGACCTCTTGCCCAGGATCTGAGACAGAGCTACATGGTTTTTGCTATCCTTCTACCATATAAGCCTTATGCTGATCTCTGAGCACCATCAAAGATTTTAATGGGAGTTAACTGTCCTGTTCAGAAAAGAATGAGCAAGAAAGCAGGAAAACCACACAATGCTTTTACAAACCCTACTGCTACCCTGAACACACAGAGGGTAATGTCAGATTAATATAATATTATGTGCCTTAGATCAGCACCACGGTCCAAAGTAATGTTTTCATTTGGATAGAACTGGTGGAAAATTTGGATTAAACGGAAACTTCCTTTTTCATTGACAATCCATTTTGATGAAAAACGCCTGCCTAATCCTTGTAGTACACTATCAGACAGTCCCGTAAGGCAAATTCTCTGCCAGGTTGCTTCACTGCTTTGCCATTGCAGCTCCAACTTATCTGCCAGCTCCAGCCTGGGGAGCCAGTTGTGGTGGTGAACAGCATGAACTGGTCAGTCACTTGTTTCACACACGCCGCAGATCAATTCCTGCACGATACTGCTTTTCCATTTACCACATATGCTGAACTGCATTTGACCTGGTGGTGAAAGGTTTCATTTACCATTACAGTCACTTCAGCTGTGCAGTCTCCAGTCTGTACACTGATTTATGGATGGATGGATTTGCATATGGCAAACATCCACACAGCTTTGTAAGTTCGCATTTATGCCAATAAATGTAAGGTCAGGGCTATGATCCTAGTATGAGTAATGTTTTTATTAGAAATAGCTCTCCTTGGGGTTTTTGTTGTTGTTGTGGGTTTTGTTTTGTACTGTTTTTTTCAATGCACGTAAGGATAACACTCCATTACAATTCCAGTTTAAAACATACAGATGCTGCTGAAGAAAACTACTCTATTTCTTCTTCTTATTCTTTCTTCCCTTCTTTCCTTTTCTTGATTTTTTTTTCTTTCTTTCTTTCTTTGGTCTTGCAATTGCTCTTTAGCAGGTATACATGGGGTTCATCTTGTCTCTAGGTACAGGACTGAGCACAAATATTGAACTTATGGCAAAATGTCCACAATGATCTTGGAGATGGGAACATCAGAACAGAGATATCCAGCCAGACCAAAATTAAGCCTCAGAAGGAAGCCACCATAATACTGAAGACTAGCTACAGATGGTTAAGGAAACAACATGAGGACAAGAGAAGGGCTCCTGGCAGCCCTTATGAGGAGAAAATTGCACTAGTTTTTCAGTTGAGAGGGTTTTAGTTTGACTTAGGTTTTTTGCTGCTATTTTTTTGAGTTTGGAGTTTTTTGTTTGTTTGTTCTTTGGTTTGGTTTGATTTTTGGAGGAGTTTTTTCTTGGGGGGAGGGTGTGGTTAAATAGCATTTGATCTCCTTCATTTACGGCTTAATTAACTTTCTACTGCACAAGGCTCATGGCTGGGTAGCTACAGTACCAACACTGCTAACATCCCTTATAAATACTAAAATGCCCAAGTTTTCAGAAAATTTTATGGTTAGCACGCAGTCAGTCTTGCCACAATGTATCTTCAACTAACATTAACACTGCCTTGATGAAACATCGTGACAAATGTTCATTCAGTCTTTGTTTCCTGGTATGAGCAAAGATCCACCTCCCACCCACATTCTGTAACAGATTTAGGAATGCAAGACCTTTCATGCTTAAATCATTCACTGTGCAACGCAAACGTTTATACCTACTGAAACACAAAACACATCATTCATTATTTTGAAACTTAATTATGAACTAGACATTTACATTGAGGAGGAGCTAAAAATAACTTGCAGCCGGGTGTGGTGTAATTTTGCACTGTCTGTGGATCTGGGCCAAGTATGGGTGTGTAAATTGCTTCATATTTGTATACATTATGTCGGTAAATGCATGCATGCACCTAAGGATATTTCCACAGTTCAGAATTTGGTAAGTTTCTTCCCTCTGCCTGGCATCACAGAGGAATAGGCTGAGCCTAGACAGACCCAAAAAATTCCTTTGCAAGAGCAGTGAAGTGGGAGAGAGTTTCTGGTCTCAGTAGGACAAAAGAGAAGGAAGGAGTTTCTCACGTTGCACTTAAACTCCACGTACCCTGGCGATGTACTCCATCACCCCACTGGGCTGAGAGTTTTGTACACATGTCTGGTGGTCACTTGTCCTTTAGTTACCACTTGAACAGGCTCAGGGGCTCCCTTACAGCACGTGGCCTTTTTTATATATGCATCTCTTATATGTATGGTAATATATAATGCAATTTCTGCCTTCCAACTTCACCCATGGCCAGCATTAGAGAAGCGTTAGGATGCTTCTGCTCCAAGACATCGTCGACTTACTCATGAGCTACCCCGTGGGCTGTTCACTGATTGCTGACATAATTTAAGTAACAGCTCCCATTAATTAAACTGATGCCCCTTATAGCCTACTGAAGAACTTCACAGCCCACTGCACCATAACCAGAAGTTGTGCAAATGCGTTTCCTATTGGATTCTATGCCACAAATGGTTTCTGCTCCTATTTTTCACAGAAAATATTATTTTTGCTTCCTTCTTTAAATGTATACCTATCCTAAAACATGAAAAATTTTATTGCCTCACCACCCTCTATTGCATTTCAGACTTTCTGCATTTCTTTAACATGTGACACAGACCACAATAAATTTTAGGGTAATAGAAGTGTCTGCACAAGTGGCTACATCTGAGTAGCTGCAATCTGAGATTCCTCTTGCTGTTTTGCAAAGAGCACTGAGAGCCCATTGACAAGATGTCTGGGGTGAGGGAGCACATGGCCCCGTGCTCACTGTCCCACTTTGTCAGACTGATGTTTGAGAAGGAGCAGGGATTCCTTGCTCAGTTGCTAGTGTTAGCAGCTATTTGGAGTGGCAGGAAAGCAGCTCTGGAGTCTCCTGCTGTGGGGAGATCTCCTGGGCTCTCTCCAACGAGCTCATGTGAGAAACAGCCAGAGCAACTTTCACTCAAAGTGCCTGGAGCCATAGCTACAATAAATAAGTAATACTCCAGTAAAGGATAAAAGTTTCCCCAGTGCTGTGCCCTTTTTTGATGGATAGGAAAGGGTATTGAAACAGAACTGCTGCATTGTGGAAACCATACTCCAATATTGTGGTATTACTTTATCAAAAGTTACTGTGCTTGAATCAGCAGAACTGCCTAATGTGTGCTCCACGTACAGTCACACAGATGGGCTTCTGCACAGAGGGTTTAATGGAAAGACCTGTTAACAGGGAAAATGGGACAGGGCTTGGATAAGATATGGCACTCCTTCCCTCAAAAACTCAGCTTAAAATTGCCTGGTCATTCAAAAAATCAGATCACATTTCATACTAATACTCAAATATCTACCAGACTAAGGGTCTTTCGTAGTGACTTTAACTGATGTTTTGTCCCACTGGAATGAGGATACAATGAACCACAGCAAGGCAGGGAATGTTCCTCTTGTGGTAGAGCACAGCAGAAACATAGGATAAGACACATCAAGAGGGATTACTGAATGAAAACTCACATTTGAGTAGAACTACATTTTGAACAGTTTTTTGCATAATTTCTTCCTATGAAACGGACAGAGCTTAAAAATTTCAAGTGATCCCTACAATTGCTTAGGTTTGTTGGTTGATTATTTTCTAAGTGAAGAATAACTTGCATAGCCTCTCAAAAGGGCACTTCACACCACAAGTGCCAGGTACATTGAAATCAAAAGGACTACTCATGTGAGTAGGAGTTAGTAAGATCAGTCCTTTTTTTGGTTGTTTTTGTTCTCCTGGTGAATACCAAGACAAATCACATTTCATTACAGGAATATTATGTGACGGAGCAAATCCCAGAGCCTTTGAATAACTGCCCTCTGTAAATTTAGTGAATTAAATTGCATTTAACTTTGTAGGTTTTTTTGGAACAGAGTAACCAGATCAAATTAGTGCACAGAAGTTTTGTGAGAGTGTGTTGTAAATTATTACAGGGGTGATGTGAATTACTTTCTGAAATATAGAGGTTGAATGAAATACATCATGGTATTTGGAGGTAAGTAGATGGAGACTACAAAACAGTACCAAGGAAATTATACTGGTAAACTGCAGCAATAGTCCCCAGCTATCTCATTATTAAGGGGTAGGTACATAACCCATATCAATTTTGGAGGTGAACTTTACTTTGGAAACATTTTCTAGTGCTTGTGCCTCCCTAATCACAGGTTTTGGAGCTGTTTCAGGCATAAAGGGCTTAGTAAATCATTATCTCTCCATATACACACATGCCAATTCTATCTGAGCAGATATGAGGCACAATAAAATATGTAGAAAACTGTCTGACTCCGAGCCTATTAAGATTTTGTTTTACTCTGTGTTCCTCATTTTTCTTCTGTTTACTTTTACTTTTTTTGCCTTTTTGGATACATGAAGAATTGTGTATTTTGAAGGATACATCTGGTTTCAAACTACAACATTCAGCTTTACCTAGCTGAGCATGCATTGAAGAACAGCAACAGAACAAAATAGTGAAATGCTGGGCAGTTTGAAAGGAAGATTTAAGTAATGATTTTTTGGGGTGCCTCCTGGGTCAGATACTGACATAATACAGAATAATACTCAAATCCTTTACATTTCTTTCACTCCTATCACACTTACCTTCCAGATTTTCAATGAAGGTCTGTGTCTGCTTAGATCTTGTGCTTTTTTTCCTTTTTTTTTTCCCCCTTGATTCAGGGAGAAGGAAGAGTGGCTTTTTTAGCTTATCTTTTATGAAATATTAAAAGAAGCAGAAAATGTATAGTACTTGGAGACCTGATACTGCTTTTTAAGATTCATTTTTCCCCAAGTGGTCATTATTAGAGTAGTTCAATTTAAGGTGTGGGAGTTTCCATACCGGTGAATAGGTTAAAGTTTTATGGTGCTGCTTTTCACAGTACTTTGAAATGCAATGATCTTTGCCAGAAGCTAGCTAGAGAATTATTTACATATCCCCCTTCCTACCTCAGCTGACCATTCACATGCAAATGGGAACTTTGACAGCTCCTCCACACATTTATGAAACCCAATGATCTATCCATTTTTCAACTCAGAATGAAATATATGACAATGCCTTAGAATAAAGGCCTGCCAGACTCTAGATTAGTTTCTTATTCTGCAATACTGAATATGAAAAAAAAATCCAGCTTTATTGGAATGGAAAATTTGGGGAACACGGTGAATGCCTATTAGTCATAAAATATGTATTGATTTCTTAGTCACCATCTGGGGGACAGTAAGCCTAAAACATATTTGAAAAGCATAACTGACTTAAGCTCTTGGTTTTTCCTCCTGTGGTCACTCAGCCTCCAAAAAATAACTCAGCCCCTCAAAACCTGATTTTTAGATAAGGCTCAAGTCACTGCACCATGGGCACCATGACATCAGAGGAGGAAAATGAGAAGCAGACATTTAAGCTGGCCCTGCCAGTTAAAGCCTATGTTTGAAGAAACTTGACTTGTACTACTGAGAACAGTGGGTCCCTGAACAGTTCAGCTCTGCATTTCAGGAGGAGGTCCATGGCCTGGCCCTGCACATGCAAGCAATTGCCTCTTAAACCCTGTTGTCCAAGAGACCTGACTGGGCAGTTCAGCTCAGGACAAAACTGTGGTTTCATGGTGATTATCAAAAATCATCACTGTTCTACCCTCTCGCCAAATGCTACTTTTAAAGGAAAACTTGTCTTAAGACTTAAAGTCTTTTCTGATGTGCTCTCAGTATCTTATAACCAGAAACAAGTACACATTTCCTTGCCTAGAAAGCTGTATTTCACCTCTCTTCATACAATTTGCATACATTGATCACTTCCATATGTCTGGCATAAGGTAAAATAGTTTCTATGCATAGTAATGGGGGTGAAACTACAGTGAAACAAAATTCAGCATTTATCATATTCCTACATACTGGCAGAAAAAAATTTTAAGAGTGGCAGTTATGAGAAACAATCTTAAGGGGGTGTTTATGGTCTCAGCTATGGAAATTGTATTAAAAAGCTACAAGTTGCATTGCTCAGACATGTCCTCATTCCCATTGGTAAAATGTCAATTAGCAGAATCAGGGGTCTAAACATGCAGCACTGCAGTCACAGCTATGATGTTACATTTAGTTTATACCAGAATAATTCATGACTGCTTAACATTTCTAATACAGAATAACAATACAGAGAACACTTAGCACTTGTCTCTTTGAAAGCAGATGAAAAAGTATGAAAAAATCTTTTAACACCAGTAAACAGGACCTTTTCCATTGCACTCAGCTGGTTGGTTTGCCAGCCTCAAGAATTGAACTCCACTCTTCTAGCACCTGCAAAATTGTAAGAAAACTATGCAGCATGTGGTCAAGTAAGACACCATGGTTTAACGTCTTAAACTACCAACTTGTGTCTGAAGTTCAAAAGTACATCAAAGTCACACAAATACTTACATTTTCCCTGCATTTCTTAATTAATGGCATGAAAATGGTTAGCTTATTAAGGAAAAAGAATGCTATTCAAAAGAACAATTACATCATGTAAGTGGCACGAGGAAGTATAAAAGCAAAGAAAAACATTCCTTGAGATAATTCACTGAAGATAATATTTAAATGCTGCATTTAAGGTATGTGGAATATATGAAACACCGATTTTATTTTCATAGGCCAGGCTGACAAAGGGAACGGGTGCTTTCTCACTTATTTTAGGAATGAGGATGTGAATCTTTCTGAGATGCAAAATTCTACTTATGAATTTATTATAGCAGTTTATCCTCATTATTAGGTCTGAACTAGGGCTGTCAAGCAACAGTTTTCCAGTGAGTGAGTCACAAATGATAGGCAATTATAACTGACTCAACTGATTACTGAATACTTCCCCAAGTGTCTAGGAAAGGTTGCCCTCATCCTGGAAAAGGTTGGGGAACATTTGGCATATGGAAAGTCAGAAAAAATGATGTGTGCCCAAAGAAAGAGAAGGTTTTTGTCCAGAATCTCTTGGGAAGGAAACTCATGCACTTGAAGGAGCCAGGGAGTGTTTAGCACCAGTGGCTTGGTAAGGTATGTTCAGACTGAGTAGAAAGGGAGAAATTGCCCCAAGAGAGGTTTTAGTTTTGTCTGATAAGCACAAGAAAAAACAAAAAAACAACACTTTTTATTCCCTTCTAGTTTTAAAATATGACTATCAGCCATGATAAAAAAAAAAAAAAAAAAATCCTAGCTTAAACTCAGACAAATTGGCCAGAATCTCACGAGCTCTCACACACCATTGGTAGACAATACTGCAATAACTAAGCACAAAGGCTCTTCTCCAGAGCCATCTGTAATCACCTTGACTGTGTGTTTAGTTTGAAATAGAGGTGGATATTCCAAAAAACATTTTGAAGGGCTCCATTCTGAAATTGTCTGGAATATCCAAATGGAATTAAATTAGATATGCTTCCTGGATAATAGGGATGTGTTTTATGTCACAGGCATACACAGCTGTGAATATTACTGTTATAATCACTTTAAAGTAACTGTAAGGCCTTTCTATGTTGATCAAAAATAAGTTCTGACTGAACTTTGAATACACACATTAATGGGATTATTCTGAGAGTAGGATACAGCTCTGAATAAGCATGGCAAGTCTCTGACCTCCAGCAATTCCTCTTGAAATCACTTAATACCACTTTACAGGTGAAGAAGCTGACAGAGAAGAGCCAAGGAATTAACAGGATTTCACATTTACGGTACTTTCTTTGATTCCCTTTACAGTACAGAGTTCCTTTGTATCATCAGCTGTGGTGCTGGGTTTCTGTTAATGTCTAACATTTGTAGGTGATGTAGGTGAGATTAACAAAACTTTCCTGATTTATGACTATTGTCCAGTAAAGAACTCAGTCAAAAGGCAGGTTTAAAGAAAAATGAAACACACAAAATTGTAAAAGGATGCAAAAAAAAAGGAAGTGGAATATCCAGTAGTTTCCCATTACAGATGAGAAAAAAAAATCTGAACAATTAGCATTAGAAATGTATGCAATTTTTGATCTCAGTACTACAGGCTGCAGAGAAAAGCAAAATTTTCAACATATAATATTGTTGTTAATATTTTACTTCATAAAACTCCTTTAAAATGAGCTATGAAAAGTTTCCTTCAATTTTAACAAATTCCTGAATCTTTTCACTTGAGATGAAATCTTGCTTGCCAACTTGTTGCAGGTCATTTTTTACAGCTAGAGAACAAACAACAAGGAATACACTTTTGGAACAAAAATATAGACTGAGGTTTTCCATACTGATAACCCAACAGCTAACACCCTGGAATACTGCTTTGCTGATGTTTGTGACCTTGCAGAGAAGTTCCAACTAGAGCTCTTTGAAAATGCTATCACAGCCTCCTGTACAAATGAATATACACTTGGTCTTGTTGGGTGAACTCTTGAAATTTCTTGGAAAAGCAGCAATTCAGAATGAAGCAATTTCCTAACTATGCAGTTTTGCAGATGCCTCAGGAATACATTTATGTTGTTGTCTACAAGGCCATCAGAGCAAGAAGTTTTGATATAGTCATTCATCAGCTGTAGTAGAAGTGAATATGGGAAAAAATGTAATCTTGAAGGTAAAGCTGTTTTTCCCAGATCCCCAGACATCATTTCTGCTGTCCCTCCTATCACTCGAGAGAAACTGGACTTATCACACAGGCTTAGCAGGATGGAGATCTTGGAAAGGACCTGGTGTGGTGGAGAGGAGACAAAGTTGGCCTACAGATACTACAGAGCAACACTAATCATTACTGATATGACCTTTGTTGTGCTTTGAGAGAAAGAACTTCCTTAGGAGCCAGAACCATTTCAGACTACTCATGCAAAAGTAATGAAGTTGCACTAGGAAATCCATGAAAAAAAGTCAAAGTAATACTAACACCCTGAAATTACCACTTCATCTTAAGGGATCTCATTCTGTGCCTTGGCCACACGTGGGATCTGTGTCTGGCAAAGGAGAGTTATTGCCATTCCAGTGTCAGCTGGAGATGAAAGCTGTATCCTGCACTCTCTGCAGCTCTTTTGGATGCTTGTGAGCTGTATTTATCATATGATTCCTCTAGAAAAGGCCACCAACCCATGCCCCTTGAAAGGCAGCTCTAAATCCTTTAAATTATCTCACAGAGCTTTTTTGTGTCCTTTTCTCATACAAGGCTGGAATTTCAAAAGGAGCCAAGAGGGGCTGTCGGAACCAACATGAGCTTTGCTTCATTAGAGTGAGGAGTAAAGGACAGCTTTCTTTTTCCTCCTTCCACAAGTTAGATGAAAGCAAATAACTACTTCATTCCTCAGATTGTTCCCTGCAAGATCCAACTTTGCGTGAAAATATTTATAAGAGATGAGAATTTTATTTGACTGCTCGCTTCTAAAGTTTCTGCAACATCCAGCTGGAGAGATAAGCAGGCAGCCCTATAAATGTCAAACAACTTTAAAACATTAGAAGAATGGCAAAAACTTCTGACTTTACTGTGTTTGGCTATCAAAGAGCAAAGGATGAAAACTGGATGTGACACCAAGTAGAGCTGTGCTCACACATTTCACGGATTGCTGTAGATATGTTTAGTTCAAGGGGGATCTGTAATCCCCAAAGGTGGAAAAGAATCCCCCAAACTGTAAATCTATTTAGAATTTTTAGAAATTAATAAATTAGGTTTCATCCCACTCTCACTATTGAAATATTTCAGGTGAAAAAGTGTAGACTCAGGGTCAAGACACTTGTCCTTTGAATTGCACATATACACACAGATTTTTATTTGCAAACTATGCTGTATGAAATTGAATCTTCAATATGTTTTTCTCTTTAAAGTACAGGAACATTCAGAAGGTAATGGAGCTTATTGGAGGCCAGGGGACAGCTTATTGAAAGCTCTAAATGATTAAGCCATTAAATTAGTAAAGCTCTGTAGCCCCAGACAGTCACTTCCAGCCTGTGTCACTGGATTTGGGATGAGCTTATTAAGGAGGAGAGACATGGGAAACGTGAGAAGTAAATTAGGTAATTGCTTTAAGAATATGAAAAATGTAGCAATATTATTGTTTATTTCTTTCTATACTGCAGGTTTGGTGCAATTTGGACAGAGTCACAGGTGACCTCAAGATGACAGATACTGAGGTCGTATGTATGTTTAATCAGCTCAATTTTTACACTGCTTTAAATACTCATTTAGGCAAAAACAGTTTCTTAAATTAGGAAGATTTGGATCAGAATACAGCCTAAGTTCTGCCATAGCAGTTAATTAGTACCTTCTTTTGATACATTCCCAGAGAGAAAGAAACTAAATAAATGAACAAGAAGCTTAATTCCTGTTACAGTCAATGAGAAGTGATGAGCACCCTTACAGTTTCATTCAGTCTGCCTTACCCAAGATTAGCTCTCTGGAGATACTTCTCCTTCCCCTGACAGTGAAAAGAGCCTGAAGTGGCTGACTGTGTCAGTCACAAAGAAAGAGAAAGACACCACAGAGAACCTCCTGTGGTGCAAGAGAAAGGTTACAAGACTCTTAAGATTTCTGATGCTCTCAACAGCTGTGGCCATCCTTTTCTCTCTTGTATATTCAGACACTATCCCACTTAGAAAAAAATAGGAAAAGTCAAGTAAAAGTACTATCCCCACAGTTATTCTCACTATCCACAGCTGTTACTGGAAGAGAGCAGCTAACCTATATGAAGGCTGTATGTGGGAGGACTGTGATCTTGCAGACATTTCAGAAGGGAGCTTTAATCCTGCAAGGGAAGGAATTCGCTGAATCGCCCACCAGCACAACAGCAGCAACAATTTTTACATGTAACCTTAGTTAACAAGTGCACCATAACAGGTTACAGTACCTCCTTTTAAAAGTTCGACATAGAGCTCCCAGGGTCCACCCCACACATTTGCTTAAAAATAAGTGTGTGGGAGCCTGAAAACAATTTTACCCTTTTTAGCTTTCAAACAACTGGAAAATGTCACAACCATTGACATCACTTGGAAGGATTTGTTTTCTTCTCAGTCACTTAGGCACTGCCTCAGGTGAAGATGTGATTTTGCTTCAGATTGAACTGGGGTCAACTCAGGCTCCAGCTGATGAAGAAAATGTTGAAAATACTGGAACAGCTTTGTATTGCAGGCGCTTCCATTGCAATGTTCCAGGTATGCACATGAGGGAAAAGTCTGTGGGCCAGAGGAAGTAAATAAAGAAGATTCTCTAGCAGCAGCTGTGGGGGCATTAAAGGCCATATGCAGAATCAGTGATTAAGCAAACCAAAGCCATATTAAAAGGATCACAGTATAGCAATGCATTAAATTAAAACTGGAAAACACTTCCAAGAAAAAAAAAAAAAAAGAGTTAAAACTACAAATCATTTCATAGTTTCTTTTCAGGTGAGAACCCCATGGAAATGCTTTCTGTGCATACAGAGTCGCATGCATGAGGGATTATAAAAAATAACCCTTTTACATTGTAACAACCTGATGTGACTGGGTTTCTTATTTTAAATACTGTTTTGCTAAATGTTATGGAATAAGCATTCACCTGAACAAAGCCTAAGCAAATAAGATAGGTACCTCAGTCCTGATCAAAAGCTTCAAGCACAGAAGTAAATTTTAAGGCAGATTTCACATATCAGAAGATTCACTGAGCTCAGTGTAACTACGGATATTTAAATTCCCCACTAGGTTAGAGTTTTAAAGATGCTGTTACAAATAATAAAAGTAAGTGCTGCACACCTTGTCTGCAGCAAAAGAGTAGAGTTTCCATGGCTGTCAATACAGCACCTTCCATGAATAATTCAGTCATTTGCAAACCATACAGTAAAAATAATTATAGAGAACTCCAGCATCTCAGAAAAGGGAGGCTCTGTAATTCAGAAACCACTTTTTCCACTGGAATTAAATGGGAAAGTTGGAAATTCAAAATGAGAATGTTGGGCTAGGTTTTCACCCTCCTTGTTCCAATTACACTGCCTGTCTCAGGCCCTAATTAGCTAGCTGAAAATTTCCCTATATAGGCAAGATCTGAGCTTAGGCACTTCCTCCACCAGCTTCTCCCTCCTGTCAGCCTGTGAGCTGTCAGAGCCAGGCAGGATAGTCCCACCATCTCCCTGAGGGTTCCCAGGTCTTAGGAAGACCCCAATCTATCAGTGACAGAAAGACCAACACACAGATCTTCCCTGAAAGACTCACTATTTTGGGGAAAAATAAAATAGAATAAAAATATAAAGCTCACATGACTGCGGATGCATCTGGTACCTTCATTGTCCTGCAGCCTCCTGCACTGACTGAACTGTGACATCTGAGAGCACTGGAGCCATGCAGAAATTTTGTCACAAATGGTAGAAGGTAGAGATGCAAATGTCCCTTGTTTACCTTTCTTCACAGTCTTCTTCCTAAGTCAGGGCTGTTCTCTCCCTTTCAGGCATGTCACAGAGGCTCTGTCCCCAGACAGTACTCTTACAAGATAATTTAAGCAAAGGTTTTAAAGCAGATACCTTGAAATCTGAGACAAACTCCAATATTGGTCCCAGCTCAAGAGAAACAGGCTCCCTCGCCAATATTTCTCTCTCCATTTCCTTCTCCCACTTTGTCCTGCTTTCCCAATATTTGCAGAGGTATTGAATTGTGAGTTATAAAGTTTGAAGGAAAGGAAAAACTACAATCAAACCCACCAGCAGGTCATCAACTACAACCAGACTGGGTGAACAAACTACAAGCCAGGTATCATGTTTACATTAGTGTACATGCAGGTAATTCAGTGTGGTGCCATTCCTCCCTCATCACCCCACGTGGGACAGATTGAAACAGACAGAAGTTTTGCCATTGCTTTCACGAGGGCCAGGATTTCATCTGGATAAAAATCCATGCTATAAAATTGTAAATCAACTGCACATCAAGGATGGAGTAGTTGTCACTATCACTGCAACTTTAAACAAGACACTTACTTTTAATATGGCTTGAATTGAAGCCAGGGAGTAATAGAGCTAAATCTGTGTGCAATGCTTTTCCACTTACTTTTTCTCAAGTAATATGTATCCAATTGAGCAACAATAACAAAGGAGAACCACACATGTACTCTTGCAAAACATACTTACAGCATTTAGTAATTTTCAATAGACAAATAAGACGTGACAGATGGATTTGAGAAAGTTGGGTTGACAGGATTTATTCATGTGGAGGCAAAAATCAGGGTTGCTTTATGAAAAAAATCTGCAAATCAAGGAATTGCTAATAGAAACCTTCATTGGGCTTATTTGTTTATATTTAAAGGATACTTTAGCTGGTTCCATCTCTGTTTGCGCTGTTACCTTCTCATACAGAGGACAGCAAAAGAAAATACAAAACAATAAACGATACAAGAAATCCATCTGGAGTTAAGGCTATATTTATTGTTTTAAACTTTGCACACTCAACTTGATCACCATCTTTGTGAGAACTCTGTGCTCAATAGGAGTTTCCTGAACAGAATCTGTGACCTGGTGACACAATATAGAGACTTACAACCAGCATCAGAACTGAAGTCAATGAGATTAGAAAAAACACAACAAAAACAACAACAAAAAAAGGCAAGAACAAAGGTCCCAACATCCTTCAAGAGAAGATTATTTTACTTTTGATATATCAACAATGACATTTCTTGTTACTCTACAGTAAGGACTCAAAGTTTTTGAAGGACAAAAAAAGAGGAGCTCAGTGGTCGAAGGGCTCAGCTGAGCTTTCAGTTTTACGGCTGGTTTTGCCACATTCAGGCTATGACCCAACACTTACTGACTTCAAAGAACTTTGGATCAGGCTTTTAACCGTATTAATTCCATTTTGACTGAAATAAGGAGATGAGTATCACCTGAGCAAAACCTTTCCAATTCATGTACAAAGATGAAAATTCTTGGAAACTTTATAAAGTACAGAGCAAAACCCAGAAATCACTGAACAGGAGCTTCACCACAGATTTGAGGTGGACAAGGATTTCCCTACTGCTCTCCTCAAATTTCCTTTCTTTAATATGCCAGCAGAATCAAGGTGATGTAAACCAAACAACCAGAACTCTGTTTCATAATAAACAGAAAGAACCTTTTCAGATCACAGATGTGGCCTTAACACATGCACTTATACACTTTCTTTGCCATTTCCTATCCATACCATGCCCTGTAGGACGCTTCTAATCTTCTGCAAGATCGAACAGCAAGAAGTTAATAGGAAGTAAGAACAGCAGTTCACCAAAACTTCTGTCCAGAAACTGGGGAAATGGCAGAGCTTATATTAGGCCTTTGAAAGCAAGTGACCATAGGAAATCAAGGTTGGCAGGGATTTAACCCTTCATGACTCATTTTGCTAACTTTTAAAGCAAATGCCTGAGCTTTTTAACCATGTTTGACATCTAATTAGTTGAGACAAACAAGAAGTTAAAATCCATCCTTGATTTTCTTTTGAAATAAAGCACCGACAATTAGCTCCAAGGTATTTGTTGAGACAACAAGTACGCATCTTCAAAGCAAGCACAATGATGGTCACAGAAAAGTGAAGTCACCTGGGTCATTCTTGTAACCCTGCATGTTTGGGGTTTTTTTTTTCAGTATTGTAAGTTGATTTTACTCAACCACATCTCTTCATGGAGATGAGGAATGGGTAAGTAACTGAGTAGCTTCTTTCTCTACTCGCAAGCAGTTAAATAGAGATGAATCACTTGGTATCACGTAGTCACATGGCGGTGAAGAATATCCAGAGAGATAAGTATTAGCATGTGAGGTATTCTGTCAGTGCCTAAAAGATGTGTTTTCAATACCCACAGCGTTTAAGGATGTTCCTACGCAAGGTGTTAACACTGATCTGTGCACTAAGTACTGTGCTGGAAGCAAAATTTGTCTGGAAAAGCACCAGCTGACAAGACTTAGTCTTCCCTGACTAATAATAACATCCCCATACCTGGAGATCAGTGCAGCAGCACTCTCCTATTGACCTGGCCAAGCATTTACACCAGTACTTAGCATTCAGCATGTGAGCAATCTGATCTGATTTTTAGAGTTACACATGCTTGAAGTCAAATATGTGAATCAAAGGCTACAGTGTGAATTCCTGTAAGTCTTCAGACTTCAACTTGCTTTGGATTAAGTACGCATTTACTGTCTTCACTAGATAGGAAACAGGGTTGCTCACCATTTGAACCCATTTTTGTTGCACGATGATCCACAAAGTATAAAACAGTTTTGATGTTCAGCTCAGTTTCCTGTTTTGCTCATATAGAACTGACCATATAGCAAAATTTAATATCTGATATTTAAAAAAATGAAAATGAGACTCTTTATCCCAGCAAGAGCAAAACTGGAAAACAACCAGTCAGCAGAGTAGCAAAATATTTTTTAAAGGGTCCACAGATACAGCACCAGCGGGGTGGGGGAAAAAAGAAAAAGAGAAAAAAGAGACAAGAAAAAAGAAAAATCACCATCAGTCACATTTGGAAACTCTTTGAAATTAGTTTCTGTGCATTTAGCCAACATGAGCAGGGGTAGCAGACTTGAGTCACAGATAAACTTTAAAAGGGGGAAAAAAATAAACAATAATTAATTAGCCATTAAACCCCTTTACAGGATATTTTTATAGCATTTATGCTTCTATATACTAATCTGAGTTTCAGTATGATTATAGAAGTTTGGAAGCAATTAAGAGTTTTTTAATGAGTTTTTTGACATGACATGTAGTTACTGTAGAAGCTTTCTTTAGATTCTGTTACTTAAAATAATCATTTTTGTGTTAAATACAATTTTTTCTCATTAACAGACTCTGAACCCCTCAAACTGTTCTTTTCATTCATATATTTTCAAGTTTAAATACACACAAATATGCACATATGTGTTCTTTAAGAAAACCCAGCACATGCATTTATTTCACAGAGAGCATCCAAGTTTTGCAGGTGCTTAATTCTTTATTTCATCTGGAGTGTGAAAATGACGCCTGCCCTATATCAGAGAGGACTTTCCCCCCTCTCATTTGCAGCATGAGAAAGATGAAAAAAAGGAACACGTATTTCTACTGGCAAGAGATGTATTGACACTATGCTGTAAACTGAGATTGACATCTATGACCAGGCATGCACACACATGCTCTCTTTTTCCCCTCTGTAGAAGCATTGTGTTATTTTTCCTCTCTTCTTTCAGAACCGTAGCTGCAGCTCTTTCTCTCAGCCATCAATAATCTGAGAATTATGAGGAGGCAGCTCTTCAGAGAGATGTGTATGTACCTAGGTGTATAGCTCTCCGTTGTAGAAAAAAACACTCTACAGCTCTTAACATTTTAAACTTCTTTCCCAGTTGTACACTCTCCAGATTTGATGAATTCTTCTGAAAATGTACTTAGAGTGGAACTATGCTGATAAAGAGAAGAGCCTGTCTACTTCACTGTTCGCCTTTAATACTGGCACTATTATACAAAAGTTAATTACTGACAACTGCAGTGTGAGTGGCATTACACAATTTCAAACATACACGTAATCTCACAGCTCTCTTTCTTCAGTTACACCTTCCCTGTGATCTCTAATGACACACATCAGACTACACCGAAAACAACCCTGGTTCAAATAAATCGCACTGCATTAAACATCCATAGGCAGCATATCCTGGTGCCTAGCAGTCCTCTCCTCCTTTTCTGGACTGATCTGTTCCTTTCAGCTTATAGTTTCTTGGCAAACCCACCATCGACTGCTTATGTTAGGCATCTGATTGTCAGATTTGTACGAACTGAATATTCATGACTTGAAAATTAACCACTTCATGCCTAAAATATAAAATAAATTTTAAAAAAAAATATATAAATCTTTATCCATTCCATGATGTTTAAAGCAGATCTGGAATTGTGGCAGCACCGCATGCCCAGCACGGGGGAGGTGAGCTGGGTGGCCAAACGCGACTCGTCGCTTTGAAGAGTAAAGTCCGGTGAAATAGCACAAGACTGAAAATGCTGTAGCAGGGATCAGCACGATCCGGAGTCCTCCTCTGCAATCGCAACTAACTCTTCTTTGTCTGGGTTTAAACTGCCTGGTACCGACCGCAGCACGGAGGGGTTTTTTTAAGTAAATGTTTTCAGAAATTTCTCCTAATGTCAATTTCCCCTTTGGAAGATGTGGAAAAGCAATGAGAAAGGTGAGGAGGGAGGGAGCGACGGGGCAAGGAGAAAAGAGGTTCGCAGGAAAACCGAGAATAAGAGAGAACAACAGGCTTACCTTTATAGGATAATTTGAGCCTTGGCACATTATTCTTCACATGCTGGCAGTTGACTCTTCCCGCTAGTAATACTCCCAAGGAAAGCAAGGCAATCCCCCTGAGCCAGCCCATGCTGCAGCAGCCACTGTAGGGTCCCCGCCAGCCGCAGCCGTGGCGCTCCCCGTCCTGCCGGGCGCCGCCGGGGAACTTCAGTCAACCTGGGGAGCGGAGGTAACAGGTGATGGGGGTGGGCTCCGCTCCGCTCCGCGCCCCGCCGCCGCCGCCGCGCCGCCCCGGCCCCCCGCTC